>JAQISU010000015.1:2550000-3120000 GCA_029339505.1 Unio delphinus
TGATTCAATGACCATGGTTATATAATAATTAACGTGCATAGCTTGGTATTTATTGACGTGTTCCCTTTTACCTAGTCCGAATAACATTAAATTATTTTGGTCTATTATCAGGTAACATGTTACACTTGGATAAATGCCAACCATGATCATTCAATCCTTATAATTCCGATTCTCCCCCAGTACCTGCGATGTTAGCATTCGTTGCTTTTTCTTGCTTTCTACACATTTCTATCATTCAAATCGTACCCATTTTTAATGTACTATGGTGCTTTGACATTATACGACCATCTCTTTCAATAACAACTAGTGCAGTATAGTGCCGAAGGAATAATGCAGTAAGTTGTCAATGTCGAATAACTAGTACAGTCTGCTATGTGCATTTCTTGGAGGAAGACGCGAGTGATGGAGTGCAGGAATGATTGCACAGTTACACAGAGTTCATGATGGACTTTACAGTTGTATATTTTAAACATTTAATCAGAGTACAGGAATGACTACAGTTTTGTATTATTCGAATACCTAACTGGCGATTATATCTGGGGTTACAGATTTCGATCTCAAGTCACTGTGGTGTTCTTGCTATTGCAGAGTAAGAAGTTAGTATAGAAAAAGCTTAATCTAAATACACTGATAACTGATTTAAAACCGAATGTAGTCCCCAAAATGTACTGTTGCACAATTCGCTGGTTAAATATAGTCTATTACGTTTGCAGTTGGACCAGACATGTTCATGAGTATATACGGCAAGCTGATGAAAACTTTATCGTGTAAACAAACATATTGCTCAATGGATAATTGAAGACAACACAGTGATATGAGTATTGTTCATTACAATAGTAATGTTCATCATATGTTCCACACAATGATATGAGTATTGTTCATTACAATAGTACTGTTCATCATACGTTCAACACAGTGATATGAGTATTGTTCATTACAATAGTACTGTTCATTACAATAGTATTGTTCATTACAATAGTACTGTTCATTACAATAGTATTGTTCATTACAATAGTACTGTTCATTACAATAGTATTGTTCATTACAATAGTATTATTCATTACACTAGTATTGTTCATTACAGTAGTATTGTTCATCATACGTTGAGCAATGTTTAACCCTAAACGAATATTTCAGTGGCGAATATTATATAACATGAGAATAAAGTTGACAAGAATTTATGGCAAATTGTATATGCAAAATGAGAACCAAACTAACAAACGAACACGGTAATAGTGAACATTCTACACAACATGAAACCAAAGCTAACAAAATACAATGACAGACCTTACACACAACGTGAGAAGAAAGCTAACAAAATACAATGACAGACCTTACACACAACGTGAGAACAAAGCTAACAAAATACAATGACAGACCTTACACACAACGTGAGAACAAAGGTGGGAAGAGAACATGATATACCTATTACTCAAGATAAGAACACATCTGGACACAGACCATGGGGAACTACACAATGCGAGTAAGAGACCATGTGAATTATACAATGGCTGAACAAAGGTGGAAAGAGATCATGATGAACTTCACAATATGAGAAGCAAGCTGTAAATATATCATGGGGAACTGGCAAGAGACCTTGGGAACTATATATCGATAAATCAAAGCTACAAAAGACCATGATGAACTAGATAATATACGAATAATGCTGGAAAGAGACAATGGGGAACTACACAATATGACGTAAAGCTGGAAAGAGACAATGGGGAACTACACAATATGACGTAAAGCTGGAAAGAGACAATGGGGAACTACACAATATGACGTAAAGCTGGCAAGAGACCATAGGGAACTACACAATATGACGTAAAGATGGCAAGAGACCATGGGGAACTACACAATATGACGTAAAGCTGGCAAGAGACCATGGGGAACTACACAATATGACGTAAAGCTGGCAAGAGACCATGGGGAACTACATAATATGACATAAAGCTGGCAAGAGACCATAGAGAACTAAACTACTTGAGAACAAAGCTATCAAGAGCCTGAATCATCTTCCATTTCAATAGTAGCTATATTTTGATAGAAACACATCGAGTAATAGGATATCATTTAAATAGAAGATCGTGAGTTGCAGAGAAAAAAGGAACTTGTAACAATCTGGTGTTGTGATCTTCTTTGCTATATTTCACACTTTATAGTTTGACTTTTTGATAGCTGTAAACTGATTCACGACGTACTATATAATGCAGTTTCATCCTTTGTTGGCGTGCTTGGTACGTGTCAACTTCAAAGATGACCTCATGGTACAGGGTATCAACACGAATTTCAATCGAAGGATTCCCGTCTTTGCTATTTGGATTGCAATTCGTCAGAAGTATCTGGTATCTTGGCTCATTTTGTTTATTTAAAAAGTCAAGCCTGTGAAAATAATTAAATCTTATTTATTAAATATCAGTTAAATATTATTTTATGAAATAGTAAAACAAAATCCTAATTATTTTGATAACGTAAGAATATTAAGTATCATTGAAGAAAATATATGTATGAAACATTTAATTTAAGGTCCCTCAAAATATCATGACATCTGCACCTTTTGTTGATAAATGTATGTCCTCTGTAATCTACCAGTTTTTACGAGAATAAAGGTATTGAATTTAGAAATATTTTGTCATTTTAATATAGTTTTGATTTAGCGCCGATCCCATTGAAATGGAATGCGTTGCCCAAGGATACATCACTGTAGTTTCTCAGGATGATTTGGCAGTTGGTTTCAAACCTCATCTTCTGCTCCAATTAGTAGGCCCTTACGACATGCAAATGACATATCGGGCCTATTTCACATCCCTGAACCAACAGAGAGTAAAATAAAAAAAAGGAATTTCCGTGATAAAGAAATTTAATAATACCACTTGATAAGCAAGGACTATTTTCTTCACATTACTCTTGTGATACTTGGATACTTTATTTATATCAATACATTTTAACTAAAACCCTTCCATGTCATCTACGGTATTATGGCACTTTATTATCCAATCTGTTATAATAATCACTTAGAATATATATTTTGATATAGCGAATGGTTCATGTATGTAGATTATATTATGAAAATGCCCACGTGACATGGAAATCGCTTGACGGAATTATGGGAAATCATTCCACCCTCAAATCATATGGGAAAGCATTCGACCATTAAATCAGATGGTAAATCATTCGACCATTAAATCAGATGGGAACTCGTTTCACCATAAGAACTTACTGTATTGCTAGGATAGATCCGAACATCAGGTGTGCAAATCTCCAAAGGGTAAGTTTACCGGTACCATAAAATAAAGCTGTCCCATTCTTCGATATCGCAACATTCTGGACTCCAACACTTTGCTTGTTCTTGGAATTGTCTGCTATACTATCACTGTTAGGATCCGGAAAAGTCATCTTTAGATTGGCAGAACACGGTCCTGCAAACGGTTGTGATTACTTTGTTAACAAGTGACTAGACGTTTCTACGAAGCGTATTAATCAGAGACTACTTTTGTCCATATACGAACACCTGTCGTTAATATCAATGATCCATTGCTTTCTTAAGTCCTTGTACAAATTTAGAGTGTATGTTTTAAAATAAATAAATGATGATGTGAAGCTAATATTACTCAGAGACCTTTTACACCTTTAAAGGTTTGTTGAAACCTTTGATGCATGTATACTTCTGTATATGAAGTCGTTGATAACTTTAGTCCGTAATACCTATTTGTTTATGAGGGTTTATGTCTATATTCGTATTAAGCGCAATAATATCTATAGTGATACATTTTTAAAGCCACAGTGTCCGAATACCGATATTGTCATTCGTGTTAACAACATTTACAAAAGGTCTGAAAGATTTTTCGTTCTCTGGATCAGTAATTTACTAAAACATATCAATGGTTTAAAAATTACAAAACAAAATTCGCTTATATCCCTTAAAACAGAGACTATTTGTCACCATCCATAGCAAGTTATTAGCAAGCCTTTGGAAACGTGTACCTCAGCGATGAGTAATAAAACAAAAACGTTTAATGTTTCCAAATTACCATATTTATTAAAAATCAAATCACCTCTCATTGGAACGTAATGTGTCTTCTATTTCAGATTTACACACTTTGAATGAAGAAAGCATAAACTCATGCTTGAAGATAAAATCTATGGAATGCTATGAGATATAATCTAATCTTGTGTGTATTTGTTAGACGTGTACAGGGATGGATTGATACGTAGACAATGCTTTATTGGTGAAACGTATTCAAAACCTATAAATAGCATAAGTAATAAGTACTTTCATTGTAGAAGCGATTTATTAATATCATGCATAACTTACATATACATAGATATGCATCCATGCACACAAGCGATTCACTTACGTTGTATAGTGCTAGGCAGGCAGCGGTTATTTATTATATGAGAATCTACACAAGGCCAAGACAAACTATTTTGTTTTTGACAGATACAAAAAAAGAGTAATGAAATCGCAAGTAAAATATTACAAGAAAACACCATAAACTAAGGGGAATGTATTTCATGTAACCTTGTCATTCTAGCTAACATTAACGAAATTGAATTTTGTGCAGGCTGAGGCGCTAATGTAAAGATAATTTAGTGTGATATACATAGTGATTACCTTCGCCTGTTATATACATATTGATTACCTTCGCCTGTCTTATTCGTGTCTCTTTCACTTGTTGCATTTTGTACACATGTGCATTTGGACTCTACGAAAATCGTCCCTAGTGCACAGGGACGAACCAGGTTGGCCTGCGTATCTAAGTATCTACTAGGGGAGTCGGTCTTCACCAGATTGCAGCCTGGGGAGTTAAAACAGGAGAATAATTACTTTAAGTTTGTAAGAGGAGGCGCCCATAGTACTTTGTGATCCACATAATGAAGTTATCACACTTCATATATTTTGGTCACGGACTTCATGACATTTAAATAAACCGGATTGCTTGGCCGCGTGACATGTTGAAAAGTTTGGTAGATATTATGCAGGAATAAAATTCAAGCGTTGTCAGAGATATATACAAACGTTTTGTTACCGCGTGCAACAAAATACAAAGCAAATGCAGATAGGCAAAGATAGGCATCCTAGTGAGATTTCAATCCAAACACGTGCACTAACTATTGACTGCATAACCAGACGAGCACATTTAATGAAGGTGTATATCTTTTAAAAGTAAATGTATAGTGTGTACTCTTCATCGGCCCAATGCTAGTTTTAAAAAAACAAATGGCAAATCCAAAATGATCATATAAAATTCTATAAAGAACAATACATTTATAGAGACATCTGTTTAAAAAATGAGATAATTGATTGCTACGTGATCGCTCATTTCTGTGAGTTGTCGTTTTGACGGTTCAGCTTTATAATTTAAATGATAAATACATTATATAATTATACTAATTAAACTAATTGTGCAATCACATACAACTTTATTTAAATTATTCTCATCGAATTCTTACATTTTAGGAAAACATGTTAGTAGGCTTTAACATTGTTTTGCAATATGTATGCACGTACGATATATGTTCCCATTCGCAAAAGCATAGAAACATGCTTTTTGATATTTGTATATACTGGCTAAATAAGACGCATTGTACAAGTATGAAAAAAACGAGTGACTTGTGTTATTAGCTGCATTCTTAAGAAGAAAACAAACAGTTTTATTTGAAACTAACTAGTTTATTCGTAATTGACCATCGCAGGTGTTATTGAAATAAGACATCAACTTAGTGTGAAATATAACGTGGAGTACCTGTTACTGAGTCTTTATCAATTGAATTATGTATTCTATGAAATAAAGGGAACACATACAACACGAACGATGACCGGAGAGAGAATAACCAAAAACAATTAAATCTGGCGAATAAGTAATAGAAAAAATATACAAACATTTATTAATTATTATTATTTTAATACTCTGAAGATGATATTCCCATCAATGCGAATACAAGTCAAATAAACTAATTATGTATGTCACATTAACTGATAATGAACCAATTACACTTACAAGCGATCCTTCTTAATACACCGTACATGTATTAGAAAGTGTCATAAAACTAAGAATGAGAGGAGGGATTAATTTATAATTAATTTAATCTAACGCGCACGGAAGTTAAAGTAGCTGAAGGATCTAGACTTTTAAAAAATGGCTATCAGCAACAGACTTTGCAACAACATTCAAATTTATATCAGATGAAAACTTATGTTTTCTTCAAATATTCTTAGATACTTTCATTTCGACATCGCACAAAATTTGGCTTAAATAAACCAATTTTTTCATTAATTTCGATGAGTATAATTTGTCCTTGATACACCTTCCTTCTCTGCGACAATATTCCTTACCATTATACACTACTTCCAAATTACCTTGTAACTTCGTATTGTTTGCATTGGTCATGGAGTCGACAGAACAAGACTCTTTACAATTAGAATCTTCAATGCACCCTTCTCCTTCCTTGAAGGCACCATTGTTGGGGCAGCAACGAATTTCTGGGTAGCTTCCCTCTGCCGACGAGCGACAGGACCAGTGATAAGTACAATGTCCTTCCAAAGCGTATTCTCTCACATCAGCCAGGCGGCATCGATCTGAAAAACATTGTTAAGAATACATACATACATACATACATACATACATACATACATACATACATACATACATACATACATACATACATACATACATACATACATGCCTGCATGCATACATACATACATACATACATACATACATACATACATACATACATACATACATACATACATACATACATACATACATACATACATACATACATACATACATTCATACAAACATACGTCAGTAAATATCGCTCCGGTTTCCTAGTGGTTAGAACGTCCTCATCGGATGCGGGATGTCGTAGGTTCGGACTCCGGCCGAGTTATACCAAAAATGGTACTAACAGCTAACTTGCTTGGTACTCAGCATTAAGAGGTTAGTGTTAGGAGTGGATGGCCTGGTGTCAGGATAATGTGACTGGGTTGGACATAATGTTAACATGTCTGCGGCATGATGCCCCAATACAGACATTACTATAAAATGTCGCACTGCAGATATCGTAGCGCTCTGACTGCATAACCGTTAAAGCTACATTAAAAGTCGAAATCACACACACACGTCAGTGAATAAATCCATATAGACATAAACACATTCAGTCATACGACGGTAAATAAATGTAGACATACAACTCCAGTCAAATAAGCATAAGATGTTTTCAACTACTCTAACTGGGGAAGCTTTTTTTATATGTTTATTGAAGCATTTATTATCTCTTTAATTATAGGCTCTCCACCATTAGAAAACGAATATCACCACAGAGTGAATTAGAAAATAGGTTCAAATCTTCTGTTCCACATCTATGGTCACTTGCATTTTTGGTCAGAAATATCCGTCTTTTATCAACTTTTCATTTTTGAAAAGCGTCAAACATAGTACACTCTTATTAAGAGTTTGATAAAAGTAAATTAAAATATAAATTAAATCCATAAATCTATTCTGTTTAATATTATTAAGAGCTTTACAATTAAGGTCTTGTAACAAGAATATTTTCAATTTTTACTGAATATAATACAGAAAATAGTTTGTAAAGTATGTTTTCATATTCTTTTAACAAAGTAATAGATGTTAATTATACGTATACATGTATATCAATCGCAGTTTGAGAAAAGTTTCCTTCTTTGGATTTATTTGATTACAATGAAAATTCATATGGCAACAAAAACATTCTTACAGTGCCGAGAAATATTTTACTATAAAATACCTGTCGAACAATCGGTCATGTCCGGATGACCACACAAAAAGTTTGTGCGGTTGAAGAAAAGTCCAACAGCACACTCCCTTTTATATACCTGGACAGCTCCTCCCTGACTTACGCATTCGTAATACTGGTTACAGTGAACATCGTGAGGCACAAAACATACTTCATTGACGAATACACACGAGTCACAAATTCCTTTAAACCAGAAAGAGAAACTGAAAAACATTAGTTTACGTAAAATTGCTCAAGCAAAAAGTACAAGTTTGTAAGCCTGATATTTCCAAGTATGCAGATGTCCAGTAAATTGATCTACTCGTAATCTATATTAAGTATAGTTTAACATACCAGTATCATTCCATGACGAAAGTCAGTACTATTATTTGGAGGACTCTGATGCATCACCAATTTTTCGGAAAGTTCCTTTTCTATAAAAGCACAAGGTAATGCAATAACAAACGTTTTATTATTTATTTAATTTAATTTATTTAATTTATCCTATTTAATTTAATTTATTTAATTTAATTTATTTAATTTATCATATTTAATTTTATTTATTTAATTTAATTTATTTAATTTATCATATTTAATGATTTAACATTGCGGAGATATTTAATGCTCCTATTTATTTAAATTTCTGCTGATATGAAAAGTAAAGAATTTTAGTCACAACCAAAACTATTTCACTAGAGAATCAGTAAAGGGTTCGTCAATTGGAACCATTTAAGTCACAAATAATAGGTGCAAATGTGTGTAA
The DNA here is from genome assembly GCA_029339505.1 of Unio delphinus. Taxonomy (NCBI): domain Eukaryota; kingdom Metazoa; phylum Mollusca; class Bivalvia; order Unionida; family Unionidae; genus Unio; species Unio delphinus. Next base: position 2,558,525 of record JAQISU010000015.1, read on the forward strand.
GCAGTTGCTATTTACTTCATGTTATCATCAATTCAATTGATAAAGTATAATTTTCAGAACACAAAGGTAAGAAACAATGTTTTCGTTCTTAGAGATTGAATATAATCTTCCTCGTCCTAAAAAAAAACTGCTATTCAATCCCAAGAATTCGTGAAAACAAATTTCACTTTTTTAATATATTTACAAAAATTTTATTAATATATTTATAAAAATTTAACTGAACGGTTATATACAAAACTAGATATGAAATCAATTTTATCTTTTTCAGTGAATCGCAAATCAGATGTAATATATACAATAAAAGTGGTGTAACAATTAAAACAATTCTGCTAGATATTATTTTAGGGCTATTTTCCAACGCCTCGTAGTCTTTTGCTGTGATTAAGGTTGCCTTAACTTGAGGATGTAATCGATGAGTTGTGAAAAAGATGATGTTGCCTTTTATTGAGAGAAGTAATCGATGAGTTGTGAAAAATATGATGTTGCTTTTTATTGGAGGATGTAATTGATAAGTTGTGAAAAAAAAGTTATATTAATTTTTATTGGAAAATGTTGTTAATGGTTAGTGAGAAAGGTAACGTTGCTTTTGAAAAAATATGTGCAAAGTCACTTTGGATTGAAACTGTTATTATTATGATTAGGTTAAAAACTGTTCAACCTCATTTGCAGCTGGTATAGGAAAAACTCAATCTCATTTACAGCTCAGTTAGACAATTTAAATATGCTACCTTATCATCTAAGCATTTATGAGTTTAATGACTGATACAATTCTTAATTAACAGATTATTCCACAGACCATTCCTTTTTCTTTGTTTGCATTCATATCATAAAAACCATTTCAATTTGTGAGAGATTGAAAAGAATTTTAGGTTTAATTTCTCTTCTTTGAACACTAGTAGGTCGTAGAGGAAACGACCATTGTCCAAGATAGTAACCTTTGGAAAAAAACTAAATCAATCATCACGGAAATGATTGCAGATATTGTGCAAAAGACACTCACCTCCTTTACCATTATGAGAATCGTCTCCGTGTCTTGACGGCGAAGATGTGACAAGAGAATGACCTTTTGTGTTCGGCTTTAGTGTCGTAGGAACTCTTGTTAAGTATGGAAATATGGGAGGCGGCTCCAAAGGAGAAGAGGTTTTAGGCTTCAGATCGTGGATGGTATTTTGTCCGGAAAACACATCTTTATCCATTGGGTTGACACTCTTGCTCATGGGTGTCTCCTGTGGCTGTGTGAATATATTGGACCTTAGATTTTGTAATGGATTTACAACCATTGATGATTCTGCCCAACTGGGTTTGCTGACTATCCCAGATGGCATGAAACTGATGTTCCAATCTGTTGGCTTCGTTTTTCTAATTTTATTACGTGAGTTCCTTGTGGACAGTACATGATTAGGCATTGGATTATTTGCTCCCTGAAAGCTGTCTTGATTGTCATAATGTACGGAAACATTGTCCAGAGAACTGGATTGAGTGTTATCAGAAAAAGGTGCAGAGAGTTGCAATGGTTTAAATTCGGGCATTGATGCAAGTTTTGACTTCTGTATTCCAGTTGATTTTGTAGTGTCAATACCTCTTTCACTTTGCGATTTCAGACCTTGTCCAGTATTTGGTAGCCTCCGAATGTTCATAAAATTCCACACTCCAACGGGTAATATTTCACTGTCCACCTGTCCATTTATGACCCGGAATGCATCAGGACCAGGAGGTGACATATTAAAATTGCTTCCTTGATCAGGAATGACGTTCATTTGTGATGGCGGCTGTAGAATTGGCCCAGAAAGGACAAGGCCTTCTAGGATTGGCTTATCTGGAGAGTTTTTGTCCAATTTTGAGCGACTTATGGCAGGTACATTCCAATCTACTCCTAAATTTGGAATATTCCATTTCAATGATGCGGTTACATTTTCTATCTGTTGCATGTTACTACTTAGTGACGCGTCGTTCCTTATTATTATCCTTTTCTGTTCACTTTCTGTAATTGGGCTATTTACTTTAAAACCAACATGACTAAAATCCTGTCTCGCTATCACGGGTGTGCTATCTGATTTGATACCTCTCTGTAGCTTGTTCACTGCTGTAGGTACTGGTGTCTGAGCCTTTATTGGTATATTCGTAATTTTGCCTTTGGAACCATTTATGTTACTGAAGATGGCTTGCCTCTCTTTCAATGATATGTTATGTACTTCTTTCGATGGCGACGTTGCTGGAATGTTGAGAAATAAATTTAGGGATGATATATCCCATGGCATAGAAGGTGACTGAGCATTATTTCCTACGACATGCTTTACTTCTACTGGAATTTTCGAACCAAAAGCTACAGGAGATGTCCTAGGATTGTTGTCTGAATTTAGTTTAATATGGCGTTTTTCACTAAAGTTCTTGTCGGATTGATCAAAATTTAATCCCAATGACACCATATCCGTATCGCCTATTTTAAATGTATTTGTTACATCAGACACTGAACGAATATTTCCTAAAGGTTGTACATTGATAGGATTTGATCTAATAATATCTGGTTGTGGTTTGAAAAACACTTGTGAAAACGAAGTTAAATTAACCAAACTCCCCATCTCAAGTCTCTTGTCGAGGGGTTGAAGATCAAAAAAAGACTTTCTTGGAGTTGGATGATGCATTTGCATATCTTTCAATAAGGGTTTTGGTTTGAAAAACTGTATGCCCATAAATTCTTGATCATTTAAGTCCGACACATGTGTATGTCGTTTGTCTGTTTCTCCTGTGCTAGCTATGCTGCTAGTCTGTGTCAAGGACGGAGCTCTGATGGGCGTCAAGGGTTTTAATTTATCAAAGGTGGAAGATTTTAGGGTATCTATTTGCAAATCTATTCTTTCCAATTCTCTTAGAGATGGAAATCGGGATTGAGGATCAAATGGGTCAGGTTTAGGGGTTTGTGACCTGTGCAAAGGATGTGTTGGTGCTCTGTCAATGGTTGATTTTGGTGGAATAATGATTGGCGGCGGAGGGGGTGGGGAAAGTGTGGTTGGTTTTGCTGGTGGTAACTTTCGCGCTATCAATCGAGGTTCCGGAGGAAAAGCGTTGTGAGGCACGATAATAGGTGGAGGATTTTCTGGTGTTTTTTGCTCAAATATTCGTGATACGATTGCAGGAGGTGGAAGCTGTTTGACAGGAGGAGCTGCCTTTGAGTCAACTGAACTAATTGATATATTGGAAGTTGTCGTTTTTGCTACAGTTGCCGATGAAAAGTCTTCCACTGTATAAGTAGTGGAACGTAGATTTGGTGTTGAACTTGTTGTGGAAACATAATGAAATTGAATTACATCACTTATTTTGTTTTCTATGTTACTGTAACCTTGTGTTGTAACATCTTCTGCAAGGCTGGTTGGCGCAATGGTTGCTTCCGTTGTATTGAATGTTGTCTGATTTATGCCATCTACATTGTTCATTGTTTCATTTAAGAGAGAAGCAAATCCATTGAACACTGGAATTGTTTGATTAGTGAGACCGATGTTATCTAACACTTTTGTATTGTACAATGTTTCGTTCACGTTAGAAGCGTTAGATACTGTCACTGGTTCCAAGAATGAATCGTTTAAACTCGCAAGAAATGTGGTCAATCCTATGGTTGTCCTTTCATAGTCTGAAGTATTCAATGAATCATCAACAGCGGTGTTATTGAAAACACTAATGTTTTCATGTATTCCCTTTTCCTCTGTAATTTTATTAATATCTACAATATTGGAAACATTTATTGACGTTGTCATGTTCACATTCTTGATTACAGAATCATTCCAAAGTATGTCGATGTTTTCTGGTGAGACAGTGGTTATTAACAATGAGGCAAAAATGTTGATTGTACTAGATTCGTTGATATTTGGATTTTTTGTTGTGGATGACATTGTTGTTGCATAATCAGGAGTCTTGATAGTGAAAGCATTATTAATAGAGTCCTCGATCACTGAATTATTAGTGGTTGAGTCCTTGATGACTGAAGAATTAGCGATATAGTCATTGGTGACTGAAGAATTAATGATAGAGTCCTTGATGACTGACGAATTAGTAGTAAAGTCTTCATTGACTGAAGAATTAGTGGTAAGGTCTTCAATCACTAAAGTATTAGTGGTAGATTCCTTGATTACTGAAGAATTAGTGTTAGAGTCTACATAATTAGTGGTAGATTCTCCGATGACTGAAGAATTAGTTAAAAAGTTCTCTTTAACTGAAGAATTAGTGGTAGAATCCTCGATGACTGAAGAATTAGTGGTATAATCCTCGATGACGGAAGAATTAGTGGTAGAATCCTCGATGACGGAAGAATTAGTAGTAGAATCCTCCATGACGGAAGAATTAGTGGTAGAATCCTCGATGACGGAAGAATTAGTGGTAGAGTGCGCGATAGTTGCAATCTTAATAGTGGCAGATTCTTCGATATTTGAGGAATTATTGATCGAGTCCTCGATAACTGAAGATTTAGTTACTGAATCATCGACGACTGAAGAGTTATTAACATAATCTTTGATAACTGAAATGTTTGTGACAGAGTTTGCGATAACTGAAGAATTAAGGATAGAATCTGTAACAGTTTCTATTGGAAACGTGTTACTGGAATTTGTAGCATTAGTGTATGTGCTGATAGTCATATTATCATACACCGGTGTCCAATTCGATGTTATTTGCTGACCTGTAAAAAGATTATACCTCTAGATAACATGTTTGTATAATGCTGAGTGTTAAGTATAACACTCTAAACATTTACAAAATATATCTGGAGTTAATGCAATTGATATTTGGAAGAACCAATGTGTTCATTATCATTTTCTTAAGAAACATTCAATTTTGCAAAGAATGACATATAATAAATAATTTCATCTGTAAAGTTGTTTCATTACAATTGTTAATAAAGTCTAGTGATTTAATTCTAACGATTTAAGCGTATGTTGTTCGTGTCTGTTCTGTCTGAAGAGTTTTTTCGACACCTAAACTGCATAGGTTTGTTAATACTACACCTCCTGCATAGCTTTCATCATGCTTGATATAAACAACATAGCTTTCATCATGCATGATATAAACAACATAGCTTTCATCATGCTTGATATAAACAACATAGCTTTCATCATGCTTGATATAAACAACATAGCTTTCATCATGCTTGATATAAACAACATAGCTTTCATCATGCTTGATATAAACAACATAGCTTTCATCATGCTTGATATAAACAACATAGCTTTCATCATGCATGATATAAACAACATAGCTTTCATCATGCTTGATATAAACAACATAGCTTTCATTATGCTTGATATAAACAACATAGCTTTCATCATACTTGATATAAACAACATAGCTTTCATCATGCTTGATATAAACAACATAGCTTTCATCATGCTTGATATAAACAACATAGCCTTCATCATGCTTGATATAAACAACATAGCTTTCATCATACTTGATATAAACAACATAGCTTTCATCATTCTTGATATAAACAACATAGCTTTCATCATGCATGATATAAACAACATAGCTTTCATCATGCTTGATATAAACAACATAGCTTTCATCATGCTTGATATAAACAACATAGCTTTCATCATGCTTGATATAAACAACATAGCTTTCATCATGCTTGATATAAACAACATAGCTTTCATCATGCTTGATATAAACAACATAGCTTTCATCATGCTTGATATAAACAACATAGCTTTCATCACGCATGATATAAACAACATAGCTTTCATCATGCATGATATAAACAACATAGCTTTCATCATGCTTGATATAAACAACATAGCTTTCATCAGGCTTGATATAAACAACATAGCCTTCATCATGCTTGATATAAACAACATAGCTTTCATCATACTTGATATAAACAACATAGCTTTCATCATTCTTGATATAAACAACATAGCTTTCATCATGCATGATATAAACAACATAGCTTTCATCATGCTTGATATAAACAACATAGCTTTCATCATGCTTGATATAAACAACATAGCTTTCATCATGCTTGATATAAACAACATAGCTTTCATCATGCTTGATATAAACAACATAGCTTTCATCATGCTTGATATAAACAACATAGCTTTCATCAGGCTTGATATAAACAACATAGCTTTCTCATGCTTGATATAAACAACATAGCCTTCATCATGCTTGATATAAACAACATAGCTTTCATCATACTTGATATAAACAACATAGCTTTCATCATTCTTGATATAAACAACATAGCTTTCATCATGCATGATATAAACAACATAGCTTTCATCATGCTTGATATAAACAACATAGCTTTCATCATGTTTGATATAAACAACATAGCTTTCATCATTCTTGATATAAACAACATAGCTTTCATCATGCATGATATAAACAACATAGCTTTCATCATGCTTGATATAAACAACATAGCTTTCATCATGCTTGATATAAACAGCATAGGTTTCATCATACTAGCGCTAAACTGCATAGGTTTCATCATACTACACCTCAACGTCATAGGTTTCATTATAATACACCTCAACTGCATAACTTTCATCATACTTGACCTAAACTGCATAGTTTTCATCATTCTACACCTCAACTGCATATGTTTCATCATTCTACACCTCAACTGCATAGGTTTCATCGTACTAAACCTGAACTGCATAGTTTCTTCACACTAGACCTAACCTACATAGGTTTAATCATACTAGACCTAAACTACATAGGTTTCATCACACTAGACCTAAACCACATAGGTTTCATCACGCTAGACCTAAACTACATAGGTTTCATCACACTAGACCTAAACTACATAGGTTTCATCACACTAGACCTAAACTACATAGGTTTCATCACACTAGACCTAAACTACATAGGTTTCATCATTAGATTCTTTAGATACAATGCTTTCATAATATCCATTCGTAGTTGGAAAATACATGTATTATGTTGTCATTTGGTACCACTTTAAAACGGATAATAAAGACCTAAATATATCGTTGAAGGACAGAAAGGTCGAGGATCATACATCTCACTCGTATTTCTGTGCTGTATGTATTCGCTTATCAATCTAATCCTACCTGTATCAACCCAGATCTGCAGTCGCATACTGCGCAGATATAATTGAGTCTATGTTGATTGTTAGGAATAATTTGTAGATAAACACCACAGACCATGTAATATTGCCACATTATGCAGGATCCAGGTCCGTAGAGAGCGATCAAGGGCTCTAGGGGTAAGAAGCACCCGGGCTTCTCCTAGTTCTTGTTCAAACGAAATGTTTCTTTTAAAAAATTTAAAAGTGTCTCTCTTCCACTCCCCCCCCCCCGCATTGTCTCCACATGACAACATCTGCTATGTCAGGCTACACTACGTGTTATTCAAGAACGCAACAAAACATCAGAAAGGTTAGACATTTATATCGGTTACGCGAAGTACTACACGGCTAGATATCAGTTATGCTAAGTACATCAAATGTTTCTTGGCTGAGTTTCCTGCAATGCCAGTACATCAAATGTTTCTTGTCTGAGTTTCCTGCAATGCTAGTACATCAAATGTTTCTTGGCTGAGTTTTGTGCAATGCCAGTGCATCAAATGTTTCTTGTCTGAGTTTCGTGCGATGCCAGTGCATCAAATGTTTCTTGGCTGAGTTTTGTGCAATGCCAGTGCATCAAATGTTTCTTGTCTGAGTTTTGTGCAATGCCAGTACATCAAATGTTTCTTGTCTGAGTTTCGTGCAATGCCAGTACATCAAATGTTTCTTGTCTGAGTTTCGTGCATTGCCAGTACATCAAATGTTTCTTGTCTGAGTTTCCTGCAATGCCAGTACATCAAATGTTTCTTGTCTGAGTTTCCTGCAATGCCAGTACATCAAATGTTTCTTGTCTGAGTTTTGTGCAATGCCAGTGCATCAAATGTTTCTTGTCTGAGTTTCGTGCAATGCCAGTACATCAAATGTTTCTTGGCTGAGTTTCGTGCAATGCCAGTGCATCAAATGTTTCTTGGATGAGTTTCGTGCAATGCCAGTACATCAAATGTTTCTTGGCTGAGTTTCGTGCAATGCCAGTACATCAAATGTTTCTTGGCTGAGTTTCGTGCAATGCCACTTTTGATTGGCTTCAACTGAAATCTCAATCTCAGACTTAAAACTCAGTTTTATTATCTGCATGACTCGAAAGATTTTATTTCGTTGATATGGATAGCCATCAGGCGTGTTTGTTGTAACTAATGGAACTGCGCTTAATGTACAACCTTCACTGACCATCTTTTGAGTCTAATACATATTTACAAACAACATTAAAATCACCTAGACAGACCTCCGGACCAATTACATTATATATCGTCTTTCTTCTGAAAGCTAAAGTTTGTGATGGGGTTCGTAATTGAAAAACAATATCCTGTTCCACTTAAGTTTTTTTGGACATATACGCAAAATGAATGTGTCTCTTTGCAATCTAGTAAACACCACACATTATGCATAAAATTGTTTGTTTTTCTTGCCATAATTTGTTTAAGTTACGTGACTTTTTATGCGGATTGGATATTACCATACATTTGCTAAATTACCCCACCCACCCACCCACACAAAACGCTATCGTAACACAAAGCTGTAACATTATTTATCCAACTAACTTCATACTTTGTACATGAAAGATATAAACGTTTTCGAAACGTAGGAACAAACGATTAACTTTACAACATGGTTGGCATGCCTGGCATAGAGTGGCATAATTACGGCATGTTAATGAGCCTCACCTACATGGCAATGCTTTATGATATATATATATATATATATATATATATATATATATATATATGTATATATGGCTACATAAGTTAAGTGTCGCTGTTTTAGTTCATACATGTTCATAAAATTAGAGAAAATAAGTATTAAGTATTTGCCTGTAAAACATATTTAAAAAAATAGCATTTGATATCCTCCTGTAATTTGAAGTCAATTGGCCGTGAAATACGTCTGAAATTATTTGTAAATCAAAGACTGATGCGGTTGTGGTGATCTATATTCGAAGCAACATTATACATATATAAATATCAATGTAATAACAAATTAACAGTACACATAATAATGTCATTTTATTACATAATAGACATAAAGGTCATTATACCTGTTTATCGCCGATACTATTCCGCTTTATACTATGTATCGAGAACAGAAGTGGAAGAATTTGAAATGGAAAATAATCTAAAAAAAACTACAGAATTATACACAGATGTACACTTACTGGCAGCTGGGGACTGTGCTTCGCATAAGCTTACGAGTACTGCAACTAACACATTGAAATTCAGAAGTGTCATCTTCCTTTGAATCGTGGCTTTTATAAATAGGATCTCTTATCAGTGCTGTAAAGTAATAATATCAATGTTAGCAACTTTGTATACGACGGACCATGAGTTCTATTTGAATGACCGACATGCCGTAAAACGAACCTAAAAAAATGATTCTTACATGTTGAATGGACGATATGTTATAACCGAAACCTCATAAATGATTCGTGCATGTTGAAAGAACCATATGCCGTAAACCGAAACCTCATAAAAGTATTCTTCCATGTTGAAAGGACGATATGCCGTAAACTGAAACCTCAAAGGCCATTTTTGACCATTACCAGAGGCTTCTGTTTGAAGCATAAGACATAATGCGACAAAGAATTTCTATAAAATTGGTTGCAATGAAAGTCTAACGATCATGAACTATATAACGTTTTAAGCTTTTAACTCCGACAACTTGTCTCGGACTAGTTAATTTGTAAACTTTATAAGGGATATATAAAAAAATAATTAAAATATTATATAACTTTGTTTAAGATATTTAAGACCTTAACTTATTTTCAATTTAAAATAAAAATATAAAGCTGGTTCTAAATGCAGCATAAAACGTTTATGGCAGTTTCGTAACAGTAACGAATGGTAATTATTTAAGAATTGAAATTAATATTTGGAATATCACTTTGAAACCTTGAGATAAAAACACATACTTCCAAAGCATTTCGTTTTCTTATACGAAATTCGTCTCAAACGAACCGTACCAGTATCAAATATTGATATCCAGCCATCGGATTATACTAGCATCGTGTAAAAAGGAGAAGTACAGAGACTAAACGATTTTAAATGCATCGCGTGATGTAGCCAACAGTAAATAAAAAATGTTTGATGAAAAACGTACCTCACAAGCTCCAGAAGAAAATGACAGCCATTCTTATGCTCAGATAGATATATCCTTTACGAAACAAAATGTCACGAAGTTGAAGAATTCCTGATGAAGCTTCACTGAACTGGGTGAAATTTAGTCATGTTACCTCCTATATGGGTCATGTAGTTTGAATAGAAGAAACGATTATACGCTTGATAACCACAAAGAACTTAAAGCCCTCGTAGATTCCTATAAATATTCATATTTACAGGACAAGACAGAGCATGAATAAAACAGATCGCTTGAGGTCAGGAACGTCCATTAAACTGAATATATAAGAACAATCCCCTGGAACAAAACGATGTACAACATTGTAGTCGACTGTTCTAGACCTGTAGTCTTGTGTGTGTGTGTGTGTGTGTATAATATATATATATATATATATATATATATATATATATATATATATATATATATATATATATATTAAACAGTAGGCTATGGTACATAATAATAGTGGGTCGCTTTGTTTATTGTCCTCCAAATGACAAATCGACAAGACAGTTCATATTTGAATATAGCACTATAATAAAGAAACATGCAGGCAGTAAGAGTACGTGCAGTTTCTACATTTAGTTCACATTGCTTTAAAAATAAATGTTTGCAGTTAAGCTCTTAATAAAGAAAGAAAGAAAGAAAGAAAGAAAGAAAGAAAGAAAGAAAGAAAGAAAGAAAGAGATTTCAAAGTTGTAACCTTACATTAATGTTACATTAAAATATGGTTTGCTATGGAATGTATCCTGTTTTAAGCATAATCCTTGGATAATATGCGTTGAACTTAAAGGTTCTCACAATTGGGTTAGATTCTGAAGATTGCTGAATAAGTGATACTAATTCTAAAATACCTTATCATGCCCAGTTTTATGATTTAAGGATCCTTCCTACTTCAATAACTTACTGCCTTTATCATCGTTCTTTTTCTATGAAGTCAAATTAATTAGTTTTTGTATGAAAAGCAAATATGTTTTGGTAATTATTCACTTTGGCTAACATAACAACGGTGTGCATGCATACAACATCTAGAAGACTGCCTTAACTTTTGATAACAATTGCTATTGACATTTATTTTTTAAAATAATCCTGCAAATTCTACATTTTACAACAGTGTTTTTCGGCAACGACTTCTTTCCTGATTTTTGTCGAGGTTATATTTAGCTTGTGAAATTCATAGTTATCATGTTTGAATTTTCAGTGGGCTTTGTATTTGTTTTACTTTTAAGTTCCACGTTTGTATTTGTTTTACTTTTACATTCCACATTTGTATTTGTTAACTTTTACGTTCCACATTTGTATTTGTTTTACGTTTACATTCCACATTTGTACGTGAATTTATAATTGCGACCATCTCTCGTAGATAACCGTCTTTATTGAAAGTCAAACCATAGCAGTAGACATTTGCCATTGGTTATATAGCGTGGAGACTATTATTACCATTGTCAACATTTGCTCTCAGAAACTAACTTAAACGTATCAAAAACAAAACATTTCTTTGATCTATTTCTGTTATGACATTGGTAACATTTCCCAGCTCTTGTTTGAAAACCAGCAACGTATTTTCAAACTCGCACCCTAACACCATGATTTATTTCTTCCTGGTACATAAACTACTGCTTAGTTTGCTTGTCATTAAGTCGCAGATTAGAGCGACGGACTGACCATGCTGAGAGATCAGCTAAAGTGGATATTGCTAATAGTAATAGACTAATTTCATAATTAATAACTGAGTAATAAAGACGTTAGTCTGTACTGAGTGCTTTCTAAATGCAGTTTTAATATATTCCTAATAACGTTTAGGATAACGCAACACGAAGACTATCAAAACATATATCTTTATCGTAACATAAAACTAGTAACAATCCATATGTTATCGTAACATAAAACTAGTAACAATCCATATGTTATCGTAACATAAAACTAGTAACAATCCATATGTTATCGTAACATAAAACTAGTAACAATCCATATGTTATCGTAACATAAAACCAGTAACAGTCCATATGTTATCGTAACATGAAGGTTATCAACATATTCATATGGTATCGTAACATGAAGGTTATCAACATATTCATATGGTGTCGCAACATAAATATTATCAACATATTCAAATGTTATCGTAACATAAATATTTTCAACATATTCATATGTTATCGTAACATGAAGACTATTTACACATTTATACGTTATCATGACATGAAGATTGATAAAAACTCGATATTTTATCGTAATATGAAGACTATCAACATATCCAAATGTTATCATGACATAAAAGTTGTCAACATATCCATATGGTATCGTAGCATTACGACTATCAACACATGCATATGTTAAAGTAACATGAAGATTATCAACACATCCGTATTTTGTCAAGACATAAAGACTATCAGTACATCCGTATGTTATAGTAGCATTACGACTATCATCATACATGCATATTATATCGTAACATGAAGATTATATTAGCATCTATATGTTATCGTAACACGAAAATTATCAACATATCCATATTTTATCATGACATGAAGACTACAAACAGATCCATATATTATCTTAACACGAAGACTATCAACACAACCATATATTATCGTAACATAAAGACTATCAACACATCTATATGTTTTCGTAACGTGAAGACTATCAGCACATCCATATGTTTTGTTGCATGTACTACAAACATCCGTAAAGTGTGTTGCGTTTCTATGGAAATGTCCAAGGAATATTTAATCAGTACTTCAATTAAGGAACTGTCATAAATTAGGCTTATATTAACTATATATACTTATATATATATATACTACTATTATATTAACTAACTATTATATGCTCAGTCGTTTCTCCATTACCTTTACATTGTCAGAATCGTTCAGTAGTTTACGATGTTGCATCACGAGTACTTCATTTTGCGCTCACGTTTGCCCAATAGCGTATTCGGAACTACTTTGTAAACAAATCGTGTACACCTACGTAGTAGACTCTTTACAGTTTGATTGATAAAATTGTTCGGACGCCATATAAAATTGCTGGATCAGTATAAATAACATGCAAGTGACAAGGTATAAAACTCTTTAGCTGGTAATGCGAATGACAAAAAAAAACACTTACAGTTTTACATCCTAAACGTAACCAAAATGTACTTTCTTAGTTCTGCAAATCCGAATTACAAGAGTCATATCATTGGTTCTCAAGTTTGATTATACATTTCGAAACTCTACTCTAATTTCGAGTATATTCCATGAGTAATAGCATTCTCCTTACTGCATTCAAAATGAAATTCACATATTAACATGATATTCCATGGCGTCGTTTTGATAATTGCAAATGAATCTCTTGTTTGCCACATTCAGGATTCAAACATTCAATAACAGAACAGAAACACACTTGCAGATGTTAACATGCTGCTGCTGAAATCCACGTACTTCGTGTATAATTGGCACGGCATAGATAAATCCAGTTAATAATCACCAATTTCGTAGAATCGACACAAATACCAAATATATTTATTCCATATCAAATTGAAATTCCATATCAAATTGGAAAGTTTCAATGCGCATTCATTCACAATATAACTTCAAATTTCGATTTTAAGTATATCAAAACGCCATTTTCTTTCCAAGGTAATGTTTAGCGCGCGACTCAAATTAAATGGGCGGAGTATGTACGTATGAATAATGTTGTTGTTGTGTAATGATGAATCTGCGCATGTGTATTTAGTTTGGATGGGGTTACATTCGGTTACTTTGTTTCTCGTAGTGTATTTTTGATTCAATCGTTAAGCCTTATGTAGAAAATAAGCACTCTCAAAGTCGCACAATATTTCCATCCGAGATACTCGTTCATATTTTCCTATACTAATGCAGTAACCGTACCTATTTTTTCAAAGATTAAAGATACTTCAAGATGTATGTATCGTTCAGTTTGGACAACAACTTTGCACTTAATGCGTAAAAATACGAAAAGGTAGCAAATGCCATGCTAGCTAATTTGAGGGTTACACAGAAAGAAAACTAGTAATGTTTCAGTGGGAGGATCCTGCTAGACTGGTACAAAGACATACGTTCCCTAAAATTGGAAACAGAAAGGGTGGATGTAGGTAAATGAATGTTTACTTTTGTTCTGGAGGTTATCGAGTATTACAGTCAACTTTTGTGACCGATAGCTAGTGGCCAGCCCACTTAACGTCAAGGATAGGTTAATGTGGACATTTATTATTTTCAACCTTGGTGTTTGCCATCTTTCTGGGATGCAATTTTATGCCAGGAGCAACTTGTTTCCAATGCGATAAAGAATCATGTAGGTAATCGTAGTGATGCTTACGAAATAGTTAAGTAGTTGAACAATGAATATTTGGCTAAATACCCAAGTAATACATCCACTTAATGAATGGCATGTGTTGAAAATATGATTTCAAGACGTTTCAACAATCGGGAAAATATATGCACTAGTACTATGATACCAGCGACATTTTATTGTTTGACTGATCCAGGTTAAATCTTTCTCGTTCTATGCCCTCATATCACACGCAAATGGCCACGCGTGAAGTTACCAACAGGAACTCTTACATTTGGGGTCAATGACTTCAACCTAAATCAGAAATCACGAAAACCACTAATATAATATATTGTAATAGTGCTCGGTGACCCGATTGCAAAATCATAAGAGCAATGACAATGGAACAGACTATGAGTGCAGTGGCAAACAGGCAAATATATTCCAGACATTTACTGCCTGTAAATTCAGTACATTCCGTTTACATGTATAGGTCCGCTGGTTCTTCATTTCCGGGATTAACATGTCAAAGTCAACAGTGGTGACCGTTTTTTCCTTGATACATATCGAGTAGAGCTTGGTAATTGTACTGAGACTGAGTTGTGCCACTGCGAGAATTTCTGAATAGACACATACGAATACAGCTGTGACGAGACTACTTTACCACCGCCTCTAGTGATATGGCTCGAAAGTTACGTGCTTAGGCTCGAATAAACAGTAACATAGAAAAAGTGAAAATAACAAGCTTGTAAAAACTTAATAAACAATTTATTGAGCACAAAAATTTTCCAGAAAAGAAAAATAAACTTACGGTTTTAAGAATCAATTCCAAAATGAATCCAAAGATAATTCAAAATATTATCCACTAGAGAAATTGCAAATGTCCTGGTAATAAAATGTCCAAATAATTCCAAGTTCGAATCTTAGTGAAGTATCCAAGATCGAAAACGATGTCACGTGATGAAGTCAGTTCTTGGTAATATAATTCAATGAGCACAATTACTTTCCAGATAAATAACAAAATAAATCCTCTTGATCCAAACGAATTGAAATAATTTCCAATACAAGTTAATTTAAAATTACTCAAAACGACACAACTTAATATTCTAACAGTCCAAGTTCTACTAAATAGTTCGCTCCAAAACATAATTTATATACCTGTTTTACGTAAACAAGAAAGGAGTCACGAGATCTTCTAGAATCTGTTAGAACAAATTTACGTTCAAAAAATCTCGTACACACCGTATGACCCAACTAAAAATAGAAAGATGTTTATAACAAAGCTCCATAATGTCCTTGGAATTAACCAATCATTTTAAAAGCTTGTTTACAACTCTGAAGCTAGGTCAGAAATGAGATCAACACCTGGTGTTTATTCTTGATAACATGTCATCCCACTTTCTAAAAAAAAATATCTCCCAATGAATAAACTTAAAACTTAATAAACTTAAAATGTCAAATTTGAATCTGACAAACAAACAATTTAAAAAAAATAAATGACCCAATCAAATACACCTAACACCTTCCCCCATAAAATAAAAAGAAAGGTTTATATGACAAAATTTTCTTTTTACCACAAACCAATTTACACCTGAGGTTAAAAGAACTCGCATAAATTACACAGTGTATATGATATAATATATTGTTATACACGAGAAAGAACATCTGCTATTAAATTATCTTTTCCCTTGATGTGCCAGATGTCAAGATTATATTCCTGCAATATCAAACTCCACCTTAGTAATCTTTGCTTTTTATTTTTCATCTTGACGATGAAAGTAAGGGGAATGTGTTCACTAAAAACTATAATCGAAGTAGGAGCTGAACTAAGATAAACTTCAATATTTTGTAAAGCCAAAATCAATGCCAAACATTCCTTCTCGATAGTTGAATAATTTCTCTGGTGCTTATTTAATTTGTTTGAAAAATAGCTCACTGGATGTTCAATATCATTTTTTTCTTCTTGAATTAAAACTGCTCCAACACCAACATCACTTGCATCGACAGATAATTTGAAAGACTGACTGAAATTTGGAGCTGCAAGAACTGGTGCTGTTTCAAGTATGGCTTTTAACTTGTCAAAAGCCTCCTGACATTTTTCAGTCCAAAAGAACTTGTTCTTCTTCTTCAATAAATTTGTCAGGGATCTGCAATTATATAAAAATTGGAATAAAATTTCCGATAGTATCCGGCCATACCTAAAAACCGCATCAGTGCTTTCTATTTTCAGGCACAGGGAATTTAGAAATAGCCTCAACCTTAGCATCTATTGGTTTAACTCGTCCACGTCCCACAATATGTCCTTTAAAAGTCACACTAGCACTGCAGAACTCACTTTTAGATAAATTAACTGTCAAAAATGCATCAGTGAGTGTTGCTAGATGTTCTATCCAGGTGTCGTTGTAGATGATGACGTCATCTATATAGGCATCACAATTTTCTAGACCAGAGGTGATCATATTCATGGGACGTTGAAATGTACTGGTGACCATTTCATCCCAATAGGCATTACTTTATATTGGTAAAGTCCATCTGGAGTCACAAATGCCGAGATTTCCTTTGCTCTTTTGAATCTGCCAAAATCCTTTCAGAAGGTCAAATTTGGTGACATACTTGGCATTCACGATTTTATCAATGCAATCGTCAATTCTTGGTAATGGGAATGAATCTGTTTTTGTCACTATACTATAATCAGTGCACATACGGAAAGTTTTATCTGGTTTTGGAACAAGTATGCATGGTGAACTCCAATCACTTTTACTGCACTTGATAAAATCATTCTCCAGCAAATATTGAATTTCCTTTTCTAAGTATTCCTGATTGAGTGGATTCTTCCTGTATGGATGTTGTTTGACAGGTTTGGAATTTACAATTTCAACGTCATGAAAAATTTTGTTTGTCCTTGTAGGATCATCGGGAAATAAGTGCTCATATTTAAATAATAACTATTTCAGTTCATTTCTTTCTGACGCATGTAAATGTGAAAGTTTCTGGTCTAGATCTTTCATAATTTCTGAATTACAAAGATTCGTAATTTCAATATCAGTAGAATCTGATGATATTCCTTCACTGAGTGGGACAGGTACTACTAAATTAATTACATGTTTAACATGGATATCTCTTTCATTATACTCTTTTAGCATGTTTATATGGCAGAGTTGATTTTGTCTGCGCCTCCCAGGAGTATTTATTATGTAATTTAAGTCATTAATTTTCCTGTCAACTGAGTAGGGACCATAATATTTGGCCTGAAGAGGATTTTGTGGCATTGGTAAGAGAGCCAAGACTCTACCACGAAGCTGAAAACTCCTTTCCTTCGATTTTTGTATCATATCTTGATTTCACTTTAGATTGAGCAGAGTGCAGATTTGCTCTTGCGACCTCACAAGCCTTTGAAAACTTGTATCTAAATTCGGAAACATAATTAAGAAGATTGATCTCAGTATCTTCATTAGAGAGAAATTTCTCTTTCAATAGCTTCAATGGTCCACGCACAGTGTGTCCAAAAACCAGTTCAAAGGGACTGAAGCCTAAAGATTCTTGAACAGAGTCTCTAAAGCAAACAATAGCAAATGAATGCCTTCATCCCAATCTTTATTCGTGTAAAAACAATATGATCGGATCATATTTTTCTCAGTCTGATGGAATCTTTCTAATGTCCCTTGGCTCACAGGGTGATAGGCAGAAGATTTGAATTGCTGAATGCCCAATTCATACATAACTTGTTGGAAAATTCCAGAGATGAAGTTTGAACCTTGATCAGACTGAACAGATTTGGGATGTCCATACTGAGTAAAAATCTTTATCAAAGCTTTTACTATTGATTTAGATTTTATATTCCTCAACGGAATTGCCTCTGGAAACCTTGTTGATGCACACATAATGGTCAACAGGTATTGGTTATTTGACATGGTCTTGGGTAAGGGACCTACACAATCTACCTTAATTCTACTAAATGGTTCGTCAAAGGCAGGAATAGGTTGTAGATAAGCCTTAGATATCTTCTAATTGGGTTTTCCTACCATTTTACAAGTATGACAAGATCTACAGTATTTGGCAACATCACTTTTGATTTTTGGCCAATAGAAGTGAGTCAAGATCTTGTGATAAGTTTTATTAATCCCTAAATGACCAGCCAAAGGAGTTTCATGGGCTAGATTAAGTATTTCCTGTCTGTAAATGTTTGGAACTACTATTTGATAGTTCACCGACCACTCATCACCAGCAGGTACCTCGGGAGGTCTCCATTTTCTCATAAGAATTCCATTTTTAATGAAATAACAGACAGGAACTTCAGTGGCTTCAGTCTCACGTATGGCCCTTTGAAATAAACAGGAGATCTCAAGATCTTTTTCCTGTTCGACGACAAGTGACTGTAGTTTATCACCCTGTTTAGAGTAAAGAGAATGAGTTGTTAAAAGAGGATCACTATGGTCAATACCTTTTGATTGATCCAAACAAGGAGTAAAAGTGACCTCATCAAAAGCCTGACCTATACACGTGTTAGCTAAAGGAATACTGACTTCATCAACATCATTCTCAAGAGCTTTCTTTGCCATAGCTCTGGTAACTGCACAAGCTTGAAATATATCAGGGAATTCTATTTCAATTGGATCAACTTTCTGATCCAAATCAGGCTTGTCAGTTACAAGTGGATTAACCACAACCTTGTCTCCAGCTAAGTCGTTGCCTACCAATAAATGAATGCCCTCAACGGGTAAAACCGAGACTGTTCCGACTGTCATCGGTCCTGACACTAAGTCTGATGACAAATTTACACAATGGAGAGGAACATTAACAAAGCCGCACTCTACTCCCTGAATAAGAACACTTTCATTAGAAGAAGACTTCTCAGAAAAAGGCAAAGTACCTGACAACAAAAGACTCTGAGAAGCTCCGGTGTCCTTTAATATTTTAATAGGGGTGAGATTGGCTGAATCACCCAAGAATGATATAGAACCGATCGATATGAATGGTTCATAATTCACCATAATAAAATCAGACTGGGATTTATTAGATCCAATAAATGTATTGCTTTCAATACATGACCGTGACCTTGACCTCTTAGAAATAAGAGCACTTGGAACAGGTCTGTCTTGATTCTGATGCTTATTTTCAATTTGTAGCAATCAGAAATAACGTGTCCTTTTCCTTACAATAGGTACACGTCGGAAGAGACAATGATCTAGAATCAAGCTTCTCTGAAGTTTGATTTTTGAAAGTTGTGCTAGTTTGAGTTTTAAAAGGCCTGATATTAGACTGAAATACTTTTCTGCCAGAAGACTGTTGAGTAGAAGTCTTGTTAATAAAAGGAACTTTATGTGTCAAATATTTGTCAGCAGCTCGAGCAGCTCGAGTCCAATGCTCCCTTGGCCACTTTAAATTTTCTGCAACTTTTTCAAAACGAATGAAGTATTTGTCTACTTCTTTTTCTTTGAAAGAGGGCACTAATCTAATATTCCTTGCTAAATCAAAACTTAAATTTGGATGCCAGCTCTATTTCTTTCATTTAACATTGATATTCCCTTTCTTCCTTCTCTCTCTCTCTTTATCAATTTGTTTTTCTTGTAACCGAACGTGCATCTGCTCTTTTTTTAATTCAAATTGTTTTTCTTTCTCCTCTTTGTCATATTGTAATTGTCTTTCTTTGTCCTCTTTGTCATATTGTAATTGTCTTTCTTTCTCCCTTTCCTCTCTCTTTCTCTGTCTCTCTGTCTCTCTCTGTCTGTCTGTCTGTCTGTCTGTCTGTCTGTCTGTCTGTCTCTCTCTCTCTCTCTCTCTCTCTCATATTGTAATTGTCTTTCTTTCTCCCTTTCCTGAAATTCAAGATTCTTCGACTCTAATTCCATCTTAAATTTTAACTCTAATTTCTTTATTTTGATGTCAGAGTCTGATGCAGACTTACTAACCGAAGTCAAAGCACTTTTTTCCAAAACATTCTTTTCTACCAAATATTGGACCAAACTCTTTTTGAAATCTTGTTTCGTTAAAGAAGCCTTGACTTCAGAAAGAACATATTTTCTGGCAAGTTGAATCAACTCATCTTTTTTGAAAAGATCTAATAGCTCCTGAGTAGGATTAGAAAGAAATATTTCTACTTTAGATGTCATTTTAGTACAAGACTGTCAAACTCACTAAAGATTTTAAAAACATTTCAAAACCTAGGGGAATTCAAATTTAAAACAAAAATTTTCTGTAAACATTTCTAACCAAATTCCAATCGATCCTAATCTCGGATGAGGCCCCTATTTCTATGTTACGTGCTTAGGCTCGAATATACAGTAACACAAAAAGAGTGAAAATAACAAGCTTGTAAAAACTTAATAAACAATTTATTGAGCATAAACATTTTCCAGAAAAGAAAAATAAACTTACGGTTTTAAGAATCAATTCCGAAATTAATCCAAAGATAATTCAAAATATTATCCACTAAAGAAATTGCAAACGTCCTGGTAATAAAATGTCCAAATAATTCCAAGTTCAAATCTTAGTGAAGTATCCAAGATGGAAGACGATGTCACGTGATGAAGTCAGTTCTTGGTAATATAATTCAATGAGCACAATTACTTTCCAGATAAATAACAAAATAAATCCTCTTGACTCCAAACGAATTGAAATAATTTCCAATACAAGGTAATTTAAAAATAACTCAAAACGACACAACTTAATATTCTAACAGCCCAAGTTCTACTAAATAGTTCGCTCCAAAACATAATGTATATACCTGTTTTTAAGTAAACAAGAAAGGGGTCATGTGATCTTCTATAATCTTTTAGAACAAATTTACGTACACACCATATGACCCAACTAAAAATAGAAAGATGTTTATAACAAAGCTCCATAATGTCCTTGGAATCAACTAATCATTTTAAAAGCTTGTTTAAAACTCTGAAGCCAGGTCAGAAATGAGGTCAACACCTGGTGTTTATTCTTAAGAGTACATGTCATCCCACTTTCTATAAAAATATCTCCCAATGAATGAATGAATCTTAAACTTAAAATGTCAAATTTGAATCTGACAAACAAAAAATTAAAATAAAAAAATAAATGACCCAAATCAAATGCACGTAACACTAACAACAATAAGGATTGGTTTGCCTGTAATAGTTATCTCCGTCCTTATTACAGCCACGTCAATTCCATTGGTGATTTCCATGGCATTTTAGCAAATGACATTTACTCGTGCGTTCGTATTTTATGAGTATCGCGATTCCTTTAACAATTTCGTTTTGCAGTTGTTCGCTTAGATTATCTTCTTGCGTCGGTATCACTGAGGGTCTATCGTAGTTATTCAATTCATAATGTGATCGTGTAGTATGATTCCTTAACAATATTTTAATTATCAGGTGCAACACGCAAATGCCATGGTACATGCCTCATATTTCTGATATCTACTGTTGACTGTTTAATAAATAAAAACTTGACAAAGGAACCATAATCATTATTGTCATTCTGTATTTGTTCTGTGTCTGCTCTTAAATGCCTGACAATGACGAAAATACTGGAACTTGTCCTGCAATTTTATTTCTCAGGATCGAAGTATGGATACGTAATCCCTAAATCAGCTATTCATTGGTGAGCGGTTTCATTTATAATTATAGGATATTGTTTCCATTGATAGTAGTGTGAATGACCAGGGCTGTGCTTGAGTCCCTAATCAGTTGATTTAAAATAGATTGAAACTCCTGCAAACCCAGAGTTTGTTAACCAGTCCTCTGCAAAAAAAATGTTATGCTATTAGTACCTGCAATTCAACTTGCTTAGGGATTGGTGCAGTGCGTGAGAACAAGTCTGCGAGCACCTTAGTGTGCCTTTCAATAATCGCCAAGTTCATTTCCGGAATGTGTCATATCAAAGGATTTTTTCGAGGTGAAAATATGCACTGGCATTGCACGACCGTCCTCATAAATATGTTCCCAGTAGAATACAAGGGAGCCGACAATAATTCCCAAAGATTCTGCATGTATCGACCGATGCGATTCAAAATATTTAAGCAAATGGATGGCTAACGTTTTTAATGAAGTCACAAGTAGATCGAGGTAAATAATTTCTCGGAGCAGTTGCTGCGTTTTTAACAAAACATAAGGTATGAACCGTATTGCTACTCTTAGGTACCCGAGACGTTACATTTGGCGCCTGTGGTTTAGTCATGTGAGATCTAAATGATATACATAATATTTGCAGAATCCCATTCACATTCTTAGCGTGCCGAAGATACTTTGTACAATCACGCGCGAAATGCTTAGCGTTCTTGTTGTTTATGTTGGGTTCAACCACAATCGAAAGCTGGCTCGACAACACGTCTGCAAACCTAGATTTGCTCACTATTATTGACAGGGTGGACATATTTCAGTTTAGAAGATTCCTCATTACAGTCTTTATATATTAAGACAGGGACAAAACTCTTGCAAAGCGCTAGACGATACTTATTTGGTTACTTTGAAATTCGTTCATATATTCAAGTCGACATTATAAATGTACCTTATGTCGTTGTTTCTGTCTGACCTATACATGTTTATGTTCTTAAGACTGAAACCCGGCAACTTGCGTGGGATAGATATATGCCCCTCATAGAGAAAGATACATAATGTAACTATTTGGAACGTCTCGGATATATCTGTCCACGGTTTGGTTATTAGTTCTAACTTCTTGGTGACTTGACAAAGAGATACGAACACGGATTTTACGCACGATAAGCAGATGATGATTTATATCGGTTAGTAATTCCAATTATTTCTTGGTTTTTCACACCATACATCCAATCCAGTTGCGAAGACTAACCCTAATGCGTGGAATCGAGGTTAGACAGACGAAATGTTGTTTCACAAAATGTCGCAAAGACATCCGCAAGGATAATCACATCTATTTTAAATACAAATCAGGATGCTCACCTTTTTTTTGACAATGCAACGCGTACAAGACTTTGTTTTGCGTGTTCATAGTCGTTGGTATTTTAATTCTAACAAACGTTTCCAACCTGTTTATTTACTAGCAGGAATACAATCTCTTTCTAGTTATCAGCTTCGACTTGTCAGGTTAACGGTACCATATCGACTGTTGATTTTTAAACTTCTTGAATACATGCTACTGACCAGCTTGTCCAGGATGGAATTCAAAAATTGCAACTAATCTATCACATGCAGATGACCCCGACTTAATGAAATGTATTTTTCCATATTGATGGATATTACGGTTATTGGAGCTTGCGACCCGTACCTGCTGTGTTTGTCACGTCGATAGGCAATCTCATGCACGTGCAGTGAGTAGCATGCTAATAGCCGTTTTGTTGAATGCTGTTCTAGGTTGAAGTCTTCTACCCCACATCATATTACTCTAGCTGGGCGCCTGGTGGTTACTTTCAAGGGTGTGCATGTACAGGTAATATGAAGAAAATTATTTGGGGGAATCATGCTACTGCATTTTTTAGTTTATGTTGTTATTCATGTACCGTTTCTTTTAGAAACTCGAAGAACTCATTGTTTCTTACCCTCAAAACTATGCATTACGTTTATATCATATGTTCTGGCGCCAATAAAGTGAATATGACCTAATATAATTCACGGGTTTGGAAAATTGCTATTCTTTAATCTGTTTTCGGTGTCGGTGGTGGAGACGGGTTTACATGCGTCACAAATGAACGAAGCCGTTCTGATTTTAATTTTTATATCACTTCCGATTTGAGGGTTGACACTATGATAAGCCAGGGTACCATTTTGGCAAGAAATCAATATATTCCTTAGGTACTGACCATGGTAACACAGCGCTATCTCACTTTAACATGTCTTTTTTTAAAGTATCCCAAGATATAGATTTGAAATGCCTTCTATTTGACATACACATTTCATAGCATACCTTCAAGTCGAAACATGTAAGATAAGATATTATTCGTGTTAGAACTGTTTTATGTTATTTATCCTGTACAAACTCTATTGGGATACATTTTGTTCATTGTCAATTGATTTACATAGACACCTATATCAGCTAATACAAGATGGTTCATACAGAGGATGATGTCGTCTTCGTTAGAAATATGCGACTGCTCACGAACGTGCGCACATTTAACGGCCCAATAAAAGAGCAACCAGCATTCCGTCAGTATATAAATATTGAGTCCAAAGCCTGAAGTGGTGATAATGGCTTGAGACGAATTCATCTTACAATTTGAAAATTGACACTCCAGAAGATAGAACAAAACTGAAAACAACTTTTTCTGCTTAAGGGATGAGACCTAAACCTTTCATGCGTTATGTCGTCACCAGAGAAGCGTTCATACAAAATGATCGTCTTCAACTCTGAAACCAGATCTGGTAATTCACATCAGCAAAGAAGATGGGCTTCCATTTTGCAGAACACATTATTCAGATATTCGATTGTTGCCTTATGGTAAATGTAGCATAACAAATACTCCAATAATGACACATTAAGCAATATGCTTGTTAAAAGTAATGACAACAATAAATCAACTGTTGCTTCAAGAAATCACAGCTATAAACAAACAAAGCAAAATTACGCAAGAAGGTTTGAAACAATAGTCCAACAAGTTACATACCAACTAGAAAAATTAAACAAAAACGTCCAATCGCAATCAGATAATGGTATATAGTCTGAACATAATGCAAACGAAAGATTGGACAAACTAATGAATCCAGTGTTCAACATTGTATAGGCTGCGAAGCATAACCTTATATCCAAGCTAGGGGAAAGGTTATTTGGTTATCCTGGGTAACATTTAAATGTGAGTGCCAATTGCCATAGCAAATTGATAATTTTAAGCCCAAGCAAGCTAAAACGATTTTAAATCCTTTGCAAAGCCTTTAATAGATAAACATAAATAATTAAACGCAATGTTTACACATATGTGTCTTTAACGAGACAATAGCTTCACAAGATAGAAGATGTATAGAAACAAACTTTAGTGACGACCAAGCTGCTTAAAAACAAATTACGGGTCACCTACAAGATATGTGGAAAAAGCAGCACTTTAGATCCACTATGACCAACCTTGACAAGAATAATATAGTAAACGACTGGTTAGTACAATACAAAACATACGAAGCAGAGAGCCTTTTGGGTTAGTGCTTTTACTAAACATTTTCACAATCCCGTTTATTGTTATCTGCACAAACCTATGATAAATATTGCACATAAATTATATTTGAGTAGCTGAAACTTGCGTTGGTCTCAGTTGCATTGCTGGCATGTCTAAAGCCATGATTGGGCTAATCCCTTGACCCTAGCAAGTCAGTAGGAAGAGATTGTGATCTCTTGACCCTAGCAAGTCAGTAGGAACAGATTGTGATCCCTTGACCCTAGCAAGTCAGTAGGAACCGATTGTGATCCCTTGACCCTAGCAAGTCAGTAGGAACAGATTGTTTCAAGTGCAAGCTGGTGCCAAAAACATACTGATTATATTAGCAGGGTGATGTCGAATAGTTGGCACCTATACTGTATTCCTGCAGCAAGAAAAAAAACTTCGGACGTTGTAATTGCCTTGACATCTTTTCATCCGTACTTCGATAGGTAATTGTCGAGAACCGACTCTGATATAGTCAGTTACATACAGACTTTAACGAACCGAAGGGTCAAATTGCTCGTTGGTAGCAAGAAATGGTGTGCGAATATCACCATTAGTTGCTAATAACAATGGTGTTGACTAAAGTGTAAATACGGATAGAGACACAGACATGTTTGATGACATCACACTTAAACGAGATTCCAGTATTCAGAGAGATAAAGTGTAAATAAGTATTTAGAAACATGGTAAGTCGACCGTATATGTTACATTATATACCAGAGTCAGCTGCAAGTATATCTGAGAGAGAAAAATACCAATGTATTTTGTCTTATGGTGTTTCAACATAAAGAATACAAATTGGCATGAATTTACATGTTGATGATTGTCATGGATAACTCTTTTTGGACACCAAAACAGACATGACCAAACGAAACAATAAACAAACATATCGAGACTGAATAATACGCAATTTTCTGATCACATGCTTGATTTCTGAGAGTGAAAATGCATTGTTCAAGTGGTATCCACAGAGCAGTGATTCATGTGCCCATCATGATTCAGGTACAGACATGACGAAAATAACGTCTAACATCAACTCGTCTGCGTGTGGTGCAACAGGAGAGAAAATATGTTTAACAGAATTTGAGCTGAAAGTCCTTGCAAAGTTGTACTATCCAGACCAGATATGCGATCTACCTGAAGATAACCTCAATGCGCTGAAAAAATTTTTGGATGTTTTTCCACCAAGAAGATTATTTCAGAATATTCTGCTCATCTCCCAGGAACTCTTGTTCAGTTGAAACTGCACATAGACCTATCCTTGATATTTTTTTAAGAGTCATTAATGAGTCTCCATCAAGCTGATGTCGACGCTGTACAACTCTAAGCTTAAAAGTGTTAATTACAGCAGTCTTCTACGTTTCTCCTTCAGCTTTGTTTGTTTGTTTGATTAGGATATTTAACGTAGTTTAACAACTTTTCAGTCATATCGCTACGATATCTTTTGTGAGGCAGTATATAGTGATGTCTACCACTGGGGCATCATGGTGCAGACATGTAGCATAATGTCCCACCCAGTCAGATTATCCTGACGCTAGGCCGACCAGTCCTAACACTAACCTATTAATGCTGAGTGTCAAGCGAGGCAGCTGTTAGTACCATTTTTATAAGTCTTTGGTATGACTCAGCCGTGGATCGAACCCACGACCTTCCGCTTCCTAGACGGACGCTCTAACCGCTAGGCCACCGGAGCAGTCATCTCCTGCAGCGTTTTTGATGTTTCCAAAATTATGTGGCTATCTGGCGACTTCGATAATCGTCGTTAGCAAGAATTTCCTATCCGTTATTAAAATCACGTGCTCTGTCAAGCAAGGCCATGATGACACTTTTAACAAATACAAACATGGCAGAGGCATCAAAATCATTTTTTGTCAACCTATATCAGTTCCGCTTGCAATTTCAAAAAAAGCCTTACAATAACAAAAATACTGGACTATGTCCATTGATAGTACTGTCACCGGTGGTGACAATGCTCAAATCACTAATTATCCTCGGTGATCAAATATCGATTGAACCTCCTGAGATCCCGGATTTTGTTAACCAGTCCTCAGAAACGTTTCTGATTCTTTGTGTATCTTCATTGCAACTTACTTGGCTATTTGGGCAGCTCCAGAGAACAATCCTACGAGCACATTTGTGTGCCTTTAAAGAATCTCGAAATAACATTACAATTGTCATTTCCGTAATGTGCTATGTCAATGGATATTTTCAACTTAAAACATGCACCGGTATCACACATCCGTCCTCGTATGTTGCCAACAGATACAAAGACACCGAAGAAATCCCTTAATATCTTGCATGTATCGCAGATGCGTTTATGCGCTTAAGCTTATTAACGCAAATGAATAGCTAACATGGTCGATCCTGTTACAAGTGGATCCAGGCAGTTGCTACGTTGTTAACAAAGCATAATGAATGAACAGTATTGATACTCTGATGTAACCATAACGTTACTATTTGGCGATAGCGGTCCAGCCATTGGAGATCAACTTGACATAAATTCTAAGGATAATCATATTCACATTCCTAGAGTGCCGAAGATACTTTGTACAATATTGTAATAAATTTGGAGTATGTGTATTTGACAGCATCCCGTTTTTAATATGTGCGAGTATTTGGTCTTCGGTGCCATGGAAATATTACTAGCCCGAAATAGTTAGCCAGTTAGTAGGAGCAAACATCACAGAGCCGAGTGTTAGTGAATTTGAACCATGCTGGGGTCGTTAGTAGTGAATTTGGGTACAAGCCGAATGACTGTCCCTTTTTGTAACATAGTCCATATTAAAATTCCGCGGTGTATAAAAGTGATGTGATTGAAATGGCAGTATTTATGGGGGGAATATAATGGAATCAATAAGTTGGAACTTGGTAGGTACCGTTTATGTGTCCATAGTGGAAAATGGGCGTATGTATATGAGCGTGATACGCCGGAAATTCTGTGGATTGACTGGCCTAGGGTCGCGCAGTTAAATATTTCCCAGTTAGTAAGGGAATACTAGTGGAATTTCTATGGCATGACGGGCTTGCGGTACGGAAATAGGATGGTAAAGAAGAAAAACCATGCTAAGGTGCGGTTAATGGAATCTTGGGCAAGTTTTCTCCTCTGGGTCGCCAATTGATTAGAGCAAAGATTATTAATTATAGCAGACACGTCTTCCTTTCCATTTTACAACTCAAGTTGTATGGAAGTCTTTGGAAATTTGGGGAAAACATATGACTTCCAGCGTGACTCGCGCCAGGGTTTTGACACCGCTCGGTCAAGTGAATACCCCTGTGCGTGTAACAATATCATTCGCTTTCTTGGTGTTTAGATCTAATTCAACTACAATCGAATGCTGACTCAGCAACTAACCTTAAAATCTGGTATGGTTCACTATCACTACAGGGTGGTCTCAAATAGGCTTTAGAAGATTCTCAATTGCATTCTTTATACTTGCGACCAGTTTCACTCCTAATATCAGATTAAGACAAAGATAAACCTCTCGCGCAGTGCCAACATCACTTATGGTGCTAGTGAATATTCATTGTGAAGTTCGTCTATATTCCCAGGTCTACATCATAAATGTACTCTTTCTCGTTTTTTTTCTGTCAGACCTGTAAATGTTCGTGTTCTTGGGATTGGCCGACTAAAACCCGGCAACATACATGGAATGCATCATTATCCAGTCATACAAGTTGTTAGAGTTGTATGCATAATGTAACTTTTTGGATCCGTGGTGATATATCTGTCCACATTTAGGAAAATAACATCTAACTTAGCTGTGACTCGACATGGAGATACCATCACTGATTCCACACGCAATAAGCAGATCCTGACTTATGTTGGTTTGTATTTCCAATTCATTATTGGTTTTTAACAGCATACATTCGGAGCCATTCGAGGCGATGAAAAATTATTCACGGAATTGATGTTGGTCACACGCGGAGTTGTATTATGAAACGTGTTCAAAACATCGTCGAGCAGAATCGCAGTTTTGAAAATACAAATCATGATTGTCACCGATATTTTGATAACCCAGTCCGTACCAAACTTTGTTTATATGTTCATAGTCGTTGGTGGAGATAATGTCGCGAAACTCAATTAGTATTATTTGAGTTTCAGCAAACATTTAACATTTTCGCATTTTTTCGCAGGAATACACTTTTTTCTAGTTATCAATTTCAATTTGTCAAGTTAGAAGTACCATATCGACTGGTGATTTTGAACCTTCGCGAAGACATGCTACTGACCAGCTTGCCCAGGCTGGCTCTCAAACACTGCAGCTAATATATGCACTGAAGCGGACCCAGTCTAAATGACATGTATTTTCCATGTTGTTATGGATTAAACTTCGTGGTGCTTGCGACCCGCACCCAGATATGTGCTTGTCACGTCGACAGGCAATTTCAGGCACGTGTACTATGTATCACGATAATTCTGTTTCTGTATTACTGATCTAGGTTGAAGTCTTCTACATGAATTTACTCTAGAAGGGCGCCTCGTGGTAACATTCACGGGTGGGCATGTGCGCGTCATGTGACGCCAAAACTATTCGGGTTTCATACTGCTGTATATTTAGTTTATATTGTTATTCCTCTACCGCTTCATTTAGAAAGTCAGCGAACTCTTTCTGTTTCTTAGCCTCAATCTATGCATTACGTTGCTACCAGTAATGACATATCGTATTTGTACGTAATATCATTGACAGGCTTGCGACTCTGATCGTCTCTGTCAACTAAAATCCAGCTCCTGGCCTTCGCGAGTGGCTTAGTTTCTAAGTCCGGTGGACCATGTTTTCACTGACAGGAGAAGGGGTGAAGGTGGCCACTGGCGCCTTAAAACCAGTCGCTTCGGGTAGATGGGGCTCGTAAACCTTGGATGGTAACTCATCTAGGGGAAGGAAAACTCTGATCCCAAACCTCCGCTGCCTTACGGCTATACCCACTCACGGGAAGGCTAAGGGAGTAAACCCCGACAGAAAATCCAGAGACGGAGTCCCTAAGGCGGTCCGACGTTGACTTCAACGTCATTCCGGCAACTCCTGCGACGCCGTTGGTGCCAAGCTGTAGCGACATTTGTCGTTCCCTTGGGTCCACCAGCTGAGTGGAAAGGGGGGATCTGCTGCATGGGCAACAGCTTATTCTCCATTCTAGACTGCCCAGGCTTTGTAGCTCCACTGGAGAGGACACTCCAGCGTCGTCTTAAGGCGTCGGCACAACACGGGAAGCAGCAGTCTACCGGTTATAAGCCATAGCTCGATTGGCGTAGAACTTGGCGCCAGGGGCTACTTTCGACGGTGGGAAAGATCGCCATGTCTCATTAGAAGCTACCGCCCGCCTCAAGCTGGGCAGCCCCCAGTCAATAAGGTGCTTCCCGCCATGGCCTGCCTGCTTCACTGAGTGCGTGGAGCTTAGAGAACCATCTCGACAAGCAGGCCAAAAAACTCTGCACCAAGCAAGATACAAAGAGGAAACAAGAAGATTCCAGCTCTTCGTTTCGCAAGCTGGGACATCAGAACCTTGTGCCCTGGACTCACCACTGACCTGCAGAAGATCAACGATCCACGGAAGACTGCCGTCATTGACAGAGAACTCTCCCGACTTAATGTCGACATTGCCTGTCTTCAAGAGACCCGACTGTCCGACAGCGGCACCATCAGGGAAGCCAACTACACCTTCTTCTGGCAAGGAAAACCATCAGACGAACCCAGGCAGCATGGTGTCGGCTTCGCTGTAAAGAACACCCTCGTTGCCTTCATTGAGCCTCCATCATCAGGCACTGAGAGGATCCTTGCCCTCCGGCTATCAACATCCTCAGGCCCAGCTAACATCTTCAGCGTGTATGCCCCAACCCTCTACTCAAACCCAGAAGAAAAAGACCAGTTCTACGAGGCTCTGGATCAAGCAATATCAAACATCCCCAGTACCGAGGGCCTCTACCTACTAGGAGACTTCAATGCGCGAGTGGGAGCTAACTACGAGGCATGGCCCACCTGTCTCGGCCCACACGGAAGAGGCAAAATCAACGAGAATGGCCAGCGACTGCTGGAGATGTGCTGCACTCACAGCTTATGTGTGACCAAAACTTTCTTCAAATGCAAGGAGATCCACCAGGTATCATGGAGACACCCACGTTCCCGCCACTGACACCAGCTAGATCTAATCATCCCCAGGCGCTCGGAACTAGCCAGCGTCTTTCTCACCCGCAGCTACCACAGTGCCGACTGCGACACGGACCACTCCCTTGTGGCCAGCAAGGTGCGAATAATACCCAAGAAACTGCACCACGCCAAGAAGAATGGTCGCCCACGCATAAACACCTGCTGTGCAAGCAATCCAGAGAAGACACAGCAGTTCATCTTCAAACTTCACGAGGCTCTCACCAAAGAGACACTTGATGACACCATCGACTCCATGTGGTCCCACGTCCGAGACGCTGTGTACAACTCGTCCATTACTGCCTATGGGAAGAAAGAGCACAAAAACACAGACTGGTATGAGGCCAGCTGGGAGGAGATGGAACCCGTGACTGAGGCGAAGAGGAAAGCCCTCCTGGCTTACAAGGCTGCGTCTAGCCTTGGTATATTACAGGCCCTCAGGACTGCCCGGAAAAATGACTGTCAGACCGCCCGTCACTGCGCTAACACCTACTGGCTGAACCTCTGCACCAGCATACAGATAGCTGCCGAAACAGGGGATGCAAGGGGCATGTACGAGGGTATCAAGAAGGCAACAGGCCCACCCACCTCCAAGATCGCCCCACTCAAGTTCAAGACTGGCGAAGTCATCAAATACCAGGGCAAACAGCTGCAGCGCTGGGTTGAGCACTATCTTGAGCTGTATGCAGCCCAAAACGTCGTCACGGACACCGCCTAGACGCCATCCCAGACCTGCCAGTCTTGGTAGAACAAGACACACCACCCACCCTGGAAGAGCTTAGAAAAGCCATCGACTGCCTCGCTTGTGGGAAGGCCCTTGGGAGTGACGGCATTCCGCCTGAAGTCCTAAAGATAGGGAAACCAGCACTAATCCAGCCTCTGCACGAACTCTTCTGCCTCTGCTGGGGACAAGGACACATCCCCCAGGACATGCGAGATGCAAACATTGTCACTCTATACAAGAACAAAGGAGACCGCAGTGACTGAAACAACTACCGGGGCATCTCTCTTCTCAGTATTGTTGGAAAGGCGTTCGCCCGTGTCGTCCTGGCGCGCTTGCAGACCCTAGCATCCCGAGTCTACCCCGAGTCCCAGTGTGACGTCCGAGCAGGCAGGTCAACTGTAGACATGATCTTCTCACTACGACTGCTGCAGGATAAGTGTCGTGAGCAGCAGATGCCCCTCTACATTTCCTTCATAGACCTGACCAAGGCATTTGACCTGGTCAGCCGGAGCGGACTCTTCAGGATCCTTAAGAAGATAGGCTGCCCCCCACGACTGCTCGCTATCATAACATCGTTCCACGAGAACATGCACAGCACAGTGTGCTTCAACGGCGCAACATCAGAGCACTTCCCAGTCAGCAGCGGAGTGAAGCAAGGCTGTGTCCTTGTGCAAACTCTCTTTGCCATCTTCTTTTCCATTCTTCTCCAGTACGCCTTTTAAGGACTGCAGCGAGTGTGTGTATATACACACTAGGACTGACGGAAAGCTGTTTAACATCGCCCGTCTCCGTGCAAAGACTAAAGTTACAAAGGTTCTCATCCGTGAATTGCTCTTCGCCGACGATGCAGCCTTGACATCACTCACGGAAGTTGGACTGCAGCAGCTAGTATGCCGCCTCTCCCACGCCTGCAAGGAGTTCGGACTGAGCATCAGTCTGAAGAAGATGAATGTAATGGTGCAGGACGCAGACTCCTCTCCCACCATCGCCATTGATGGGTACAACCTGGAAGTTGTTGAGGACTACACATACCTTGGGTCCACCATCTCCAACTCGCTCTCCGTTGATACTGATGTAAATGGCCGGATTGCCAAGGCATCAGCAGTTATGGCGAGACTGAACCAGAGGGTCGGGGACAATCACAACCTCACCGAGAAGACCAAACTGCGCTTCTACCAGGCATGCGTGCTCAGCACACTCCTTTACAGCAGCGAGGCATGGACCACGTATGCGAGTCACGTGAGGAAACTCAACAGCTTCCACCTGAGATGCTTGCGGCGCATTCTGCGTATCCAGTGGCAGGACAAAGTTCCCAACACAGAGGTTATGAAACGTACCGGCATGAACAGCATGTTCTCCGTTCTCAGCGAGAGGCGCCTTCGCTGGCTAGGCCATGTTAGGAGAATGGACCCAGGCCGCATACCCAAGGACCTGCCGTACGGCGAGCTAGCAGAAGGTGCACGAACGACTGGAAGGCCACGATACAAAGATGTCTGCAAAAAGGACATGAAGACAGCCAACATCAACATAAACAATTGGGAGAGCTGTGCTGACGACCGCTGCGCGTGGCGTCTTGCTGTCAGACAGGGCACTCAGAAAACTGAGGAGATGAGAAACACAAACCTCGCTGCAAAGAGAGCCAGGAGGAAGGAGAACCAAAAACATCCTCAGCAAGCATCAGCATACACTTGCCGCAAGTGCAACAGAGACTTTCACTCAAGGGTCGGACTCTTCAGCCACTCGCGAAGGTGTAGATAGGACACCCAAATCGGAAGCTACACCATCGTCTCTCGAAGACGGACGGATGCCGACGATCATTGACAAGCCTGACAATTTCTTCTCTTAACATCTGCTCTTGGTGAAATGGTGGGTATTGTTTGGCATGCGATGCCAATTGACGAGGACGTTCAAATTGGATAATGTACGTCAGCTCCAATTTTGAGTTTGACACTGTGATTGGACAGGATACCATTTTTTGACAGGTGGTCAGTATATTCTTTGAGTTTCGACGATGGTAACATTGTTATATGTAATGTCTTTTAGTACGGATTTCAGAAAAAATGTCTGTGTTAAATAAATATGTGTTATGTGGCTGTTTATTGTCATTTTCTTTCCAAATCGGGTAGCCCAGGTGATTGTAATAGATGTCAGAAGAAGTGGGATGATCTAACCCACAACTCTATAAATTGTATCGCAGCGGATTCAGCTTGGACACTAACGCAAATATGCAGAGATATATATTAAGTCTAAACTCAGCATATGTGTAATATATATATATATATATATATATATATATATATATATATATATATATAGAGAGAGAGAGAGAGAGAGAGAGAGAGAGAGAGAGAGAGAGAGAGAGAGAAAGAGATCACTCTTGGTCATAGAACTATATTAGGTTGAAGTATCATATTTTGCAACGCCCACTGACTGTGTGGACAAAAAGATCATACCAGATATAATATAGTCAATGCCTTTGATTGCGATGTCAAAATGTGTAACAGAAAAGAAGTGAAACTAACAGTGTTATTAATATCAACAAAATTATTTGTACCCTAGGATACGAAGTGAAAAATTAAAAATGCTTTCTTGGCCACATAGAGTGCTTGGCAATGTTAGTAAAGGGAGGATAAAAATTGTCTACGTCATTGTGTTGGCAAGAGGTACTATCCAAATATTTATGGTAACACCAAAACCCAAACTTGAGCTCAAATAGTGTGTCGGGGTGCTTCGCCTGCCAAATCTAATTCTTTTAATCTACAAAACATTGTCCTTTCCTTTTCGTATCTATTACTCTCTTAATTTTCCTCTGTTTTCTCTGGATCTGTTAGGAGCATTTGAACCTGTTTCTATTGATTTAGTACGGACAATCGTGATTATAAGTGCACCAAAGTCTTGTGAACTTGATCCAATTCCGACATCACTGCTGCTTGAGTGCTTAGGACCAATATTGCCTTCACTAACTGATATTATTAATATCTCTCTCTCATCAGGGAAATTCCCATCATTTTACAAAACTGCCATCGTAAAGCCACTGATAAAGAACCCAACACTGGACCATAACGATTTAAAGAACTACCGCCCAGTTTCTAATCTCCCTTTCATATAAAAAATCATAGAAAAGGTTGTACTAACTAAACTTGTATCTCATTTGAATTCAAACAGTCTTTTTTGTACTGTCTGCATATCGCCCTTGCCACAGTACGGAAACTATTCTTCTGAAAGTATTTAGTGACATTCTCTCTGCTTTGGATAGTGGAAAGATTACAGTCATCACTCTCCTGGATTTATCTGCAGCATTTGACACAATAGCCATGATATATTGCTTCACCGTCTCCAGCATGTATTTGGCATTCAGAATATAGCCTTACAGTGGTTCAAGTCCTATTTAGTCAACAGGACACAAATTATATCTGCAAATGGAATACACTCCAGCCCAGTTGACGTATGTTATGGTGTTCCACATCTGTTCTTGGACCTGTTCTCTTCATTCTGTACACTCAGCCGCTCTCAAGTGTCATAGATCATCACCCAGTGTCTGACCAATTGTACGCTGATGACACCCAAATATACAAGTCTAGCCACCCAATTGAAGTTGATGCTAACATCCATGTAGTAGAGAACTGCATTTCGGATGTGAAATCATGGATGACATGTAACAAGCTGCGGATGAATGATGATAAAACTGAGGCTATTCTGATCACAACACAAAGACTTTCTCATTCACATCCTTTACCTCAGACAATAAATATCAGCAACACCAACATTAAATTCTCACAGTCAGTACGGAATCTAGGTGTTACGCTAGACAGTACTCTCACATTGCACCAACATGTCATGAACATCTGCAGGGCTGCATATCTTGAATTGAGACGCATCAGTTCCATTCGTAAATATCTTTCTGTTGATGCCACGAAAACACTTGTGTGTTCATTAGTACTTTCAAGACTGGACTATTGTAACTCAATTCTGTCTGGTTTATCACAATATTTACTCCAGAAACTTCAAAAAATTCAAAACACAGCTGCAAGGAACATTTTTAGAGTACCTCGATCAGAGCACACCTCACCACTGTTCTGTACTCTACACTGACTATCAATTCGATACAGAATCAAACACAAAATTTGTTCTCTGTCCTATGTTTCAATGACAGACTCCAGCCCAACATACCTATCTAGCCTCACCCATGTGTATACACCAGCTAGATCCTTACGCTCTTCTTCTGATAATCGTATACTCATTGTTCCCAAGGTGAAAACAAAATCATATGGACAAAGTTCGTTTGCAGACCAGGGCCCGGCGACATGGAACGAACTGCCCATTGAAATTAGACACAAAGACATAGTGGTCCCTTTTAAGTGCTCTCAAGACTCACCTGTTTCGACTTCAGGGACAAACTTAGTGACCTAATCATGCTTTGTATCTTATACCTTTTCAGCATGTTTTTATGTTTTGCAATTTCATTGTTTTTTGTTATTTGTTGTTTTGTAGTGTGGTCATATCATTATTGATGGTGTAAAGCGCTTAGAGCTTTAAAAGATTAGGCGCTATACAAAGACCTTATCATTATTATTATTATTATTATTATTATTATTATTATTATTATTATTATTATTATTATTATTATTATCTGTATTTGTATTTTCCTGTATTGCTTTTGTTTCCGCCGTAGTATTATTCTCGTTATTTCTTTCTGTATTTCCATAATTCTTTCTGACTGCATTTCCATAATTCTTTCTGACTGCTTTTCATAATTCTTTCTGACTGCATTTCCATAATTCTTTCTGAATGCATTTCCATAATTCTTTCTGACTGCATTTCCATAATTCTTTCTGACTGCATTTCCATAATTCTTTCTGAAGCTGAAGCTGCGATAATTCCGATTTCATCTGGTATTTCAAATGTAGTTGTTTAAAATTTCCTAAATCACAGACTGACTAATAAATCACAAAGCATTACATATCCTATCCCAATTCATACTGAACTAATTGTTATATAATAATTTGATGAACCTGCTTTCACTCAAATGTCTGGAAAATTCAAGCTACTCGTTCTTTTTCGAAGACTACGCTTTAAAACATGTATCAAAGAGGATGTAAAAGCAAAACAGTTTAGAAAAATTAACAAATAATTTTCTTTCCTGATTCCAAAGTGAAAATTCAAAAGATATTTAAAATATTGTGAATTAAATCCCAAATAATCCCAAATGTCTCATCATGAGCCCAAACGTAAGACTGTTCTTGATTTATCGCAATAAGATAATCCAGAATTTCTTTGAATGAGTTATAAATACTCACAGTAGTGTATTAGTAAAACAAATCGATGAGTACAGTGTAATTCCATTGAATTAATTAAATAAATAATTCCTCTCAAATTATATCTATCACAACTATACATGATTCCATCAAAAAACCAGGACTGAATAATTGTTTACCAACCCTCTTTATATACAAATTTCCTACGGGAAACTCAAAAGCCTGTAAATAGGGTTATGTTGTTTAACACTTAGTATCATGACAAAAATCAATTGGACACAACCCATAAGCAGGAACGTACATTATAGATATAGATAACGGAGGTTGCATCTCCACATATCAATGTTAAACGAAGAAAAAGAGATCTTGATTTGTTGCATACCGACAATTGATAGACAATTGATAGACACAACAGATCTCTCATACAAACAGATACACTCTCCAAATGAAAGCGGGTGAATGTCAAAATCGAAAAAATGAATGGGACCCATATGCACTAATGGACAAAGGTCTCAGAAATGTATGATGTTCATTTCTTTAGGGACATTGGACTGCCCACTAACGTCCGCAGTCGTATGGGCCCAACAAAGAGCAACTAACATCCTGTCACTTTATAAATATGAAGTTCAAAAGTCTTTTGTTGTGATAATGATTGGGAATGAATTCATCATTTGGAGATACAGTCCATATAAAAACTGTATCATCCATCCACAATATAATTGCAGTTGTGTTGAAAA
This sequence comes from Unio delphinus, assembly GCA_029339505.1. NCBI lineage: Eukaryota > Metazoa > Mollusca > Bivalvia > Unionida > Unionidae > Unio > Unio delphinus. The sequence continues at coordinate 2,596,910 of JAQISU010000015.1, forward strand.
TTGTTTCCAAAAACTACACCCAAGCCAATGAGATGTCAACACGGCATATGCTGTCTCCCTATGATAGTCAATAAGACTCACCATCAACAATAAATAGAATTATCTTTTGAGCTTGTGAAACACCACAGGACTAAACAAAACTCCATTCCAGATAAACTCGGGTAAGAACACTATCTTCCTCATCCTGGATTTTATAAACCCAAAGCAGAGGTATACTAAAGAGAACCCTCACTAGGATGCTGCCAAAATGAACACTTTATCAGATGAGCTGAGACTCTCACACAGTTCTGAAGTTAAAGAAATCTTCCACATAAGCAGATTGGCAACTAGAATGATGGAAGAACTATACCCCAGACCATGCGCTTATGACTTGGGAATTAAAGGAGAATTAAAGGGTCATAGGTTAACGAATCTTTATCGTTTATGACCAGTTTGACAAGTAATACATTTTATGACAACGGGGAGCAGATTAAAGAGACAGAAATGAGAAAAATTGCATTTACTGAGGTATAATAACTATGGACGATAGAAGAATATTACCATAAGTAACTTAATCTGTCCACGAGACCGATGGTTTTAGCGGCTGATGCGGCAAGCCATACGGTCAACCAGTGCTAATTTCATAGAGAAAATTGACACCGCCAACATCACACTACAAATAGCTTTAAATACTATTCATGATTGCTTTTTTGATACATTGATGATGAATGAGACACTCAAAATAATTAAAGTTATATACATTTGGTATTGATGAGTAATTTGTTACGCGAGGTCATCACATCGAAAGTGGATACAATTGTAACATTATGTTTTTTGAATTCAGGTTGTTCAAAAATATTTTATGTTTTAATAAAGACTAATTTTGTTGAGAATGTAGACTGAGTGTTGTATGAGTGGACGTACATCTATGAGTTAGTGTTTGCTGTGCTAAACACAGTTCTGCAATGCTAGCCTAATAACGGGCAAGGGTAGTTGAACATGCATGAAAGAGTCGCCATTAAAAACTTACATTCTAAAGAATAAGAGCTATTTCTTAGTTGTATCGGACCTGTGTATGAAGTAGAATTTGCTCTCTTCTCATTCGATTGTTACCTTACGTACCTAGATTCAGTCATTTGATCTCTTTTTGTTTTTGTATGTTATTTTGTTTTTCTTTTGTCCAAGCTTTGCATTGTTGACATACGAGATGGTGTATGTAGATATGTACTGAAACTAAGGTACTCCCGCCCTGTATTTTACATACACCTAATTACTTATATCAGGCGCAGATTGCGAACATTAGGTACGACCTATCTATTTCAACATATTCATAGTCGATACAGCAGGTGATTCTCAATGGTAATTAACTGAACTTAATTATTTTTCTGTAAGTAAAAACAAAGCAAAAGATTATTAAATATACTTTCATTTAGTAAATATATTAAATACCATAAATAAACAAACAAACAATAAATAAAAAAAAATATTTATAACATAAATATCTAGAAGACACCGAACTTCACTATACTATGTGGCATGAATGAAGACGGGGAGGGAGGTAAAAATATATTCAACTTAGTACTGTGTAATGTTACAATATGATTGATTTCGGAAACTATTCTCTTATTTCAATTTCTTAAATTCAAATATGTATTCATGGTATACTCTGGACTCTTAAAATTGTCATACAAAAAGTAAAGGAACAAAAGATGGAATCGACTGTTGTAATAAGCCTTGATAACATCAGCTCGGTGTATATCATGCTATGGTGTTAATATTATACATTGTTACTTTGTTACTTATTTGTGGTAGAAGAGTCTTCACGTTATTAAATATTCGGAACTTTTTTTTTTTGGGGGGGGGTAATCGTGCTAGTTTTTCACACAAACTTGGTTTGCCATCTCTAAACGTGTTTACTGGAATACACTTTATATGTGTAATTCGGTAACTATAAAATCATTTAAGTGTAGCGGAAAATATGACAGAGCCGACAGCCGACACTTTAAAATGACAAACAAGTGTCAACTTGAGGTTTTCATTTAATTAACAAATTTGTTAAGCGTCGTGAAGTGTGCCATCATGTTACATCTGCATAGACAGGCCACACCCGATTGATGAATGGCTGGCTCAACTGCGCTGTCTTGTTACAGGATTGCTGCTAAAGCCACACATATCTGCGTAATTCGGACTAGATCCATCCGATATTTTGTTTTCTTCTTCCCTACTGTGTGGATAGTAAATATGAGGTTTTTTGATAGTATTGATTGTTTTTTCTTTAGCCTTCCATTCTGTGTGGATAGTATATTTAGGGTGTGTTTTTAGCTTCACTTCTGTGTGGATAAAATATATGGGTGTGGTTTTAAGCTGCCATTTCTTGTGGATATTATTTTAGGGTGTACTTATTCCCTTAGGGTTATGGTTAGGGTTAGGGTTAGGGTTCTGTTTGGATCCTACTGTTGTGATTTGGTTTCTCTCCTCTTCCCGTGTTTGGATAGTAAATATGAGTTTTTACGAAACTCAAAGACCCTATTCAGGGCCAGTCTTCTGCCTCGAAATTATATTTATTCTCATTACCATATACGTCTGTCTTTGGTTACCCTTCCCACCAAACGTTGTTTGACTGGTATTATTTATGAGCTAGCTGAACCCGCTTCCCGCTACCCGTCACCCGCCACTCTCTGACCTTACCCGCCACCCACCACTCACTGAACTAGCTGAACTTACATGCAACCACCACCCACTCACTGAACTAGCTAAACTTACGCGCCAGCAGTCTATTCACTGAACTAGCTGAACTTACCCACCACCCGCTACCCACTGCAGAAGCCAACAGCCCAATCACTACCCGCTGAACTTAGCTGCCACCCACTGAACTAGCTAGTACCGTGACTTCACTCCATCTGTTCCATTCCTATTGTCCCTATACAAGCCCAATATTGTATCGTCATGAAGAGGTCAAATATTCCGACGTTCTATTCCCCTTGTCGCTAAACGTACCCAGGGTGATTTTTAAAGCTTTGTTGCTAAACGTGACGGGGGTGGGGTGGCGTGGGTGGTGGGGGTCAGGAATGTATTCTCCATTGAGAATCTATCATCCCACTATACTACTTATGCAGGCAGATGAAAAATGAATTCATGTTTTTTGCTTGTCAATGTAAGCTGTATCTATGTTGGTATCAGAGTATTTCAAATGTCACCAGTCATGTACGTTCAGTCACTGATAATGTTCCTGATTTATGTATAACATTAATTTTAAAGACTTAAACTCTACTTTTTTCTGATTGAATTCGTTTTTCTTGATGATACGTCTTTATTGATTCCAGACGTGTCTACAGTCATTATATATATTTTAATATTTATTCATCATGAGAGAAGAAGAAGAAGAAGAAGAAGAAGAAGAAGAAGAAGAAGAAGAAGAAATGAAATGAAATTGGCCTAAACATAGAATTAAGGGTTTGATAAATGTACATCAGCAAAGGGTTGTTTCCTAGAGTGAACAAGGGGAAAAGTATGTTGTCCCAAAAGCCATTTAAGCTACGTGGAGACAAAAGTGCTAATAGTTTTCTCACACCGCTACATTTCCGTGTCGAACGTTAATGTGGGCTAGTGGTTATAGCGTCCGCCCCGAGTGCTGGAGGTCGCGAGTTTGACTCCCAGCCGAGTCATACCAAAGATGTATAAAAATGGTACTAACAGCTGCCTCTTAGACACTCATCATTAATTAAGAGATTAGTGTTAGGAAACGTCCGCCTGGAGTCAGGATAATGTGATCGGGTGGGACATGATGCCACATGTCTGCGGAATGATGCCCCAGTGATAGATATCACTATAATCTGCCACGCTGCAGACATCGTAGCGATATGACTTAAAAACTGTTAAAGCTACATTAAAATTCCACTATCATCTCTCTCTCTCTCTCTCTCTCTCTCTCTCTCTCTCTCTCTCTCTCTCTCATACACACACACACACACACACACACACACACACACAACACACACACACGCACGTACGCGCATTTCATTATCTCGGTATAAAATATACGAGTTTACATATCCAATATCTCACCCGAAAATCTATAATAAAAAATCACGAAACCCTTGATCAATTTTATTTACGGAGTTCTTTATACTGTGCCACAAGCAGATTGCAATGCGTCATATCTGAATTAACCATTCTGAGGTTATAACATTAAGATTGGTATGCTACAGTCTATACAGTTCTTGTACAGAAATACAAGTTGATTGGAAGACCAATTTTTAGAAGCGTCCATTAGCTAAAGTAAGGCTTCTTACGAAAATGAAATAAGGCCAATAAGGCCAAACCGAAGGCCAAACTAATCGATAGTTTCTAACTAATCGATAGTTTCTCTCAAAGAGTCTCCTTGAAGATTAGTTTATAAGTTCCTGTATCGTTGTCTTAATTGGTGTTTTTTTTTAAAGTATGCACGCAAGTTTACCCTCCATGACGCTTATTTGTGGCTGCACCCTCTCTGCTGCTGTAAATTAGATCATTATTATATATTTTATTAATATGGCACTAGATATGGAATCTTACACAGTAGAGCTCTAGTGTGACTAGAAGCAATTTAAAATTTTGTACCAGTCTGTGATTGTCAGGTGAAAATTACAAGAACGTCAGGAATCTCATGTGGATTTTGCAGAGTTCAGACCTGTTACTGAAACAACTAAACCTCTTATTCTTCAACTGGAAAATATAGCTGGAAAAACTAAAGAAACATTGAAACTTTTTCAAGATCTTCCTGGTAGAATGCCTCAACCAGCAAAAACCTATTGCTAAGGAGAAAAACTGATGAAGAAATAGTCGAAGAAATACGTAATAAATGTACTGAAGCTGCTTTAAAAGAAATCGATAAAACTGATTCTAATGAATGTCCAGCTCTTGTTGTTACACGCGATGACATCAGAAACAACATATTGAAACAAACATATGGAAAATATATTAACAATATACAACACTGAGCCGATGTATTTTCTAAAATTAAAACTAAAACATGTCGAATAAACACAAGAAGTGCATCGTATATTGCTTACATAAATGCGATACACAATGTGTTGAATGATTATTAAGAACAGTTAGGACAAGAAGAAGAACAAACCAAACATAAGAAAGAACGAAAACAGCAAAAAAGCAGGAGAAATAGCAAAAGCACTGGAGAATAAAATTCTTACGCCTTCCAAACATTAATTTATAAATTTGGCCCTGAAACCTTATAAATAAATAAAAATATGAACAACAGTGAAATAGCTGAATATACTGCCAATGATTTTAATTATTCCTCTGATATGTTATCAGAACATCATGGATGAAAAAGTGGAAGAAAAACGGAGAGTAAAGTAGAATATTATGATCCAAAATATCTTCCTGGCGCTACTGGAAGTGATATTTCGACAAGAGGGAGTGGTCTTATTTCTTGTCCTTACAACATTCTTTCTGACGTAGATCGATTAGAAATTCCAAATGGAGGAAAACGAGCTGGAAATAATTCTTCAGAAATAATTAACGAAATACCTGATATTTGTCAACGATTGTTTACAGGTGGTATCATGGACAAGTTTATCGATCTCTTATTGATGAAATCGTTCACTGTTACAGTGATTAGATAAAAAAATAATAAATTAGATGATAGCGCATAATGCTCAACGTAGACCCGCAATGGTCAGGGTGATAAATTCACGATTACCAACCAATAAAGCAGCTTACGAAGATGGATCCGGTGATGTTCAGATGTTTTTAAGCAGGAAAGCCCCAAAGCAATATCAATTGCAAAGCAACTGAGAATCACAGCTATTGACGTCTTTATTATAAAGCTCCTGGTGCTATTGATAATGTGTCCGGTAAGGCATTCTCTGCAATCAAATAGCTTAGCACGATTAATACCAGCACGATATATACGTAAACTTCAAAAAGGTTCACCGCACGTGATTCAACCTAACCCACCAGTGAAACTTGCCAGCACTGAAATTATGCCAGCAAATGTCGATAAAATAATAAATCAAGCTGCAAATCAACAACTAGCAGAGTTGTCTGATGAAGCACAAAAAATATAATTGCATATTTAATAGTCGGAAGTTATATTCTTGTTCCCTTTACTTTATCCAGGCGATTATGATTTAGATCAATGGCATTTATAATAAAATGTTTAAACGTGCAGCGAGGACGTATCCGACTTCAAGTTCAGGATACAACTAAATATTACATGCCCGCTGAAGCGTGTATTGCAGTAGACGGTGAACAAATGTTGCAGCTCATACGTCATATGCAGATAATTTGCGTCTTGGCTTTGTTAACGATGGAATTATAGCATTGTTTGATAGCGCTATATATATGATTACTGGAATTAATGTTTAATCAATTCAGAAAGACGTCGACGTTGCTACAACAATTATAGGATTAGCAAGATATTATGATGATTGCATAAGGTCATCTGGTCCATCAACGATGTTTGCTAAAAAATATTACCAATAATGCTGATCATGTTCAGTATATTAAATTGCGGACATCTGCAGGTACTGTAATTATACAATCAAATGATTTTTAAAATACAGCTAGACCCGCTGCTGATTTTGATGTTATAGGAAGCGTTAATGTAAATTGCAATGTAGGATTTTCAACACGTGTATCAACGTTGTTAAGATGACGTAGATGTCTTTCATCTGTAATCCACTGTCTCAAATTTTGAATTTTGTAGAAATGTTAGAAGAGTTGTTTTCGGGGCTAAACATACAGTTGTACTTGCAAGAAAAAGTAATGATACTGCCGCAAACTGGGTGGTGGTGGTGGTGGTGGTGGGAAGTTGTTGTTACAGATGTTGTTAAAGTAAACATAACAAAACTCTCATTTTACTGACTCTAACGACTGTTGAAAAGCAAACGTTACTTGAATTGATGGATCAAGGTGGTCAATCAATGTTGGCATGGTCAATCAATGTTGGCATGGTCAATAAATGTTGCATGGTCAATCAATGTTGGCATGGTCAGTCAATGTTGGCATGGTTAACAGTGACCACCGAAAATGTTTAAAGTACCGTTCGAGGTTTTTTACATGGCATATGGCATTATAACAGGGTGTTTCTGCGAATCAAAATATATTCATTGCTTTGCAAAATATGAACGAATTACACTCGCAAGAATATAGTCATATGATAATTGAGCCACTCAGAGTTACCATAGTTTTTAAAAAACAAAATGGCCAACAAGAACCAGCTGAGGATATATTGCACGGGCTTATCATCGCTTGATGACATGTATGGCACGTGATCAGAATATAGATACTGGTTTACAAATATCACAATTAGATTTTACAAAGTTATATCCAATCTATTACTTTTAGCTGGAGCATCTTGATTTAACACGACAAACTGTCATTTATATTCATTTTCAAGCCCGCGTAAACGACGTATGAGCTAATGGTTAAAGAGCAATCACTGTTATACTCGGTGATAAATCGATGTTCCTTGAAGGTATTGGTGGAAGAATCAGAGTCAATGACGCCCAATAAAGACATGTAATTATAATTAAATTGCTTATTGTATTATACCATGTCATATAGTCACGGTAATTTCACTCTGATTCCCCGTCAGATTAAAAAAACTACAAAACGCGTCAGTAAAACAGTCCAGAACAACAGCAACGCTAAAATATAACCAGATCAGAGGTGGTCAGGATAAATTGTTGTTGATCATAATGAGCATACTTGGAATAATGCAGTAACAATGTTTCCACGAAATCGAACCGTAAGATTTTATATGAATGATATATTTGACTTTATCAGGAAAATAAGTAAATATGGTTCTGTATCAGTATGGTTAATTCCATGTTCACCATATGATGAAAAATAATATCAAGTTGTAAGGCCTACCGGCGAAATGTTAAAACAATTCGAGTTTTTTAATTATTTAGACAAGAGCCTGGAGTTAACACCTACACAAAGACTTCTTCGAGAAGTAAAGAGAGAGGTGTAAAAGCGTGTACATATCACATATATTTTCGATGGAAGCGAGATAAATGGAATTCGGAGTGAATGGGTGAGAAAAATATACCTACAATAATAATTTGAGATAAAATATGCACATATTCATGATATGTGTAAAAAATGTTTATTGATTGGTTATTTTTAAAGAATGATCAAGGTCAACCCTTTCTTGGATTGTCTCTACACGAATAACTAAAAAACATTGTATATTATGATGAGAAGATAACTAGTGACCATATACCATTTGTTCGAGAATTAAAAAAGCTAAAGAAATTATTCAGAAAACAACCCAATAAAATTCACTGCGAAATTATGCGTGAAATAATTTCAGATACTACTATAAACACGTTTCGGGATAAATGGAGACAAAACGATTTGATAGTGGCAAGTAGAAAGCTATTTCGTGATACACATCAACAGAATTGTTTTATATTACATAAATATTTTTTTTATTTTAAATCTACCCGCATTGTGTGCTATCGACCGGTTGAACCACAACCGCATAATATTGAGGTTGATATTCCAGGATCCTTGACAGAGTCAAGAAAACAACATCTTGAATTAAAAGGCATTGCTTTAGTTGATGTCTGTGTTGTTGGTGATGCACTAAAAATGGACATAACTCCATGGACGCTAGGATACGCAATGACAATTCATTCATCACAAGGATTAACTGTTTTTGATACGCGAGTTTGGATCGTTGATGATCGACTCGAGTGGTCAAACATTGTTATCTCGCAGTGTCGCAAGTCAGAAAAATATTTCTGCTGCGAAGAATTGTCATAGATGCTATGGAAACTCTCGGTGATGTTATTGACAATGATATTATAAGAAAAAAATGGTTGGTTATAAACAAGCAGCAGAGAGGGTGAACCCTACAAATTTCCGAGCGTCGATTCGGAAATCTGAGGCTTCTACCAAATAGTAAAAAAAATGGCGTCTATTCGATAAAATAAGATTTCCTTATATACGCCATTGTCGTTGTCATTCACCCTCTCTGCTGCTATGGGTTAACCGAATATTTGATCCAGTCCTTAGGATCTCACAAACAGACTAATCGCTAACACCTCCTCTTGTAGATCAATTAGATTATTGGACTGATCTGTGAGTTTGAAATTAATTCTGGTTAATGAATCATTATGACACCGCATATAGACTGGATTAACCGGAGACTCGATTATTAAAAATCCTGGAGGGGCTATTGGTGCAAACGAATAAAGAATATATCCTTGCTGAGCTTGATTTGATCGTTCGAGATTAATTTGATAGCTTCCTTCGATAACATCACATACTAAATTGAGCGCAATCACTGAGGATATATTCACGTTGAACGGAGCGATATGTCTGCCGCCACCGTCTGGGTCATTATTATGTTTGAGGATTTTTATTTCCGGTGATGCTGTTTTTTTCCATGCATCATGAATTATTTTAAAACTAACATCGATGGTGTCACTGAGAAGTTCTTTTAGTTCTGGTACGTTATATCCTGGTAGTTTGAATGTTGGAATATCTTCAACGCGGATTTTATATTCTGATGCAAATTTTGTTCTCGATACGGGAAGTCTATTATCATCGAGTATAACTCGAATAATTTCTGAATTAAATTTTTCCATATCGTCGATGATTTTATTGCATGTTTCTACAACGCTGATAAATTCATCTCGGGTGAGAGAGCCGGATTTAAGAGATATTAACAACAGTGAAAAATCATTATTCATTGCTGTGAAATTTTTAATAATGCTAGGTTCGTTAACAAAAAGATACGTCGGATATTCGCCACCCACCTCCTCAAGTTCGTGTGCGATCCCAAAAAACTCTAAGGGTATACTGAACTCTTTATAACTTTTTATTGGATTATCAGGTTTTATCCTGTCTGTGACATAATCAGATTTTTTAGGTTCAGGTGGTGCAACGGTTTCCTGAGGTGGATTTTCAGGCCATCCTAGTACGGTTCTAATAGAACTCTGATAGATATCTACGACATATCCTTCTGTGCTTATCTCAATGGCAGATGATAGTGTTGGCTCATGAACTGTTATAGCTATTTTTGATTCTTTTCCAGTAATCGATTTTATTCTACGTTGCAATTCAGCATTGATTTGTTCAATTTGGTATGATCCGGTTGGTATGGAAACAACGTTCCAGTCTGGGGTACCGTCTTCGCGATTCTTATTCAAAATACCAGTGAATTATTCGGTTGTTGACCACCGAATGCTACCGATCTGATATTAGGCCAACTGTGATACACTCGTAGTTTTGCTAGCGCTATCTCCTTCACGGGGACTGGGCTAGGGAAATTCACACTGAATTCAGGATTCGTTGATGTTATTGATATCATGCTTGTTTGTACTGGGTTCGTGTTCTCCACTATTTGTTGAAGTAATTCCTGCGGTGTTGTCATTGTTATTATACTGTTGTTGTCGCTCTAATTTTGATATCCCGGAATCATAAATACTGACCATCACTGAGAACTCACTATCTGATATCGTTGAGGTTATTGAGATCATTCTGGTTTTCGGGTTCGTGTTTTCTATTTCCATCGGTGTTGTCATCGCTGCTATACTGTTGTTGTCGCTCTAATTTCGATATAGCGGAATCGTAAATACTGACCATCGCTGAGAACTCACTGTCTGATATAATCGTATTATCGAGTGACGACGATATCATCGAGGATAATTACGAGTATGCGGTTGATACAATATGAAATTTAATCGAGTAATCTTGCAGTTTACTCTGGCTGCACGATGATATCCTTTTTGTTATTCCGGTTGATATACCCGCGATTGTAGCCGCCGCAGACATGCAAATTGGAACTACGACCGGGGCAATCATTGTAACCGATGCAAGTATTATTCCGGCGCCAGCGAGAACGCCTGACACCGAGTACACGGTAATATCAATTGCGGTGATTCTTCGTCGGTATTTTTTCATTTTTATATGATACTCCTCGGCGAACGCTTTGAGTCTATTTTGAAATTCTCTGACCCGATCATAGCGATATTGCGATGATGAAATCATCAGTGATGTCATTTTATTCCCAAATCAGTTTACGATATCAATTGAAATCACTCTTATATCCGCTACGAATTCTACATACCATATTAGTGGAGCCTGAACTAAAATTTTATCAGTAGATGTTATCGTGAACTTTTCAGTTGTATCCTTGTCGATGATCGTTGAAATCGTATTGTTGACCCCGGATGAAATCGACGATGAAATATTAAATTTCATCGTTGTCACCAGTGTTAATCGATAAATACCATTGACAGTTGCAGTGATATCTAATTTGTTGTTTGTAGGTGTCCACACAAATGATCCGTGTTGGATCGTGTATACTACGTTGTTGGTTTTCTCATGAGGAATTTTTGTTTTTTCAATGATTGTTATCATCCTCGAAAAATCATTTTTGATGGCTTCGATGAAGGTTTTCGTCTCGTCGATGGATTTTTTAATATCAGGGAGTTTTAGTTCAATTTTATCAAATGAGGTTCCAATAAATTTATCAATGATATTTCTACGGAAGGATGTAAACTGTTTTCCGTGTTCTTCAGCTTTAGATTGAAGTGATGATACTTCCAACACGAGAGTTTTTAATCTCTCTGTAATAGTCGAAACGAGTACACCCGGTTTGAGTTTACCCTGATCGGAAAATAACGCGATAGTATCCTCGATTGCGTTTCGTTGTTTAACTAAAATATCATCCAATGATACATCACTGCTTTTCAATTTACCCTGGCGATCTTGAAATACAACTATTTCGTTCGGGTCAACACTTGTTAAGTTCAACATCTCAGCGATTTCATCTTCGATTATTTTTTTTATATAACCTGTTGCAGTGCCATCGGGTTTGTGTTTCAAAGATCTCCCCCAAATATCAATGATGTTATTACAAAACTCTTTCTTTCTCTAAAATCTTTGTTGACGACTCTGTCGTTGCCAGTGATTACTAGTGTATTCATTTACGACAACATGTGGTGGTTTTCCCCTTGAGTTACCCAACGAGTTAGAAATAGCGTCAAGGACATTTAATACTTCGCTGCCACATATTGGTGGGTCAATCATCGTTTGTGTTGGTAGCGTAGAATACCAAGTCTTCATTGGAAGGGTTTTTATATAACGCATAAACTCGCTTGGCGGAGTTAATCCATATGAATCAAAATAGACAATCCCACGTGGATCAATAGCGTATGCAACCCAGTGAATTGGTCCGGTGCTGTTATCTAAATTATTGATTCCGGTTTCAGTGTTGTTTGGTTGTGCCGGCAACTGATCCTTCATAAAGACACCTCTGAAATTTTTAATCGCTAGTTTTTTAGCAGTATCCATTAAATCAAAATTGGACACAGGAACCATCGGTTCCTCAATCAAAGACTCTCCAACTAATAAACCGGTCCTAGTCTCAGGCCTTTTCCGCTGTACCATGAATACGGGGTTCCTGGTAGTCTTAGACCCTTTCCGCTGTACCACGAATACGGGGTTCCTGGTAGTCTTAAACCCTTTCCCTTTTTTTATAACCCTGCCCAGTTGCCTTTTTTAGTGCCATTCCTGCCGCGGTACTAACGGCTCCTAACGCTGCCGCTTTAGCCACCGCTGGGGCTGCTGTTGAAATCAATGCTGGAATCGCAGCTAACAACGGGAATATACCGCTTGTTTTAATCATGCTTTTGATAGCAGCCGCAGAAAGAGTAATCTGGACACCCTTTTTTGCTACTAGTGCATCATTGAAATGTTTTATTTGACGAGTTGTCAGTGATAATTTATTTGCACCGCCATTCCTTTGATTAGGTTTCAGCGTGATAGTGGTTCCACATTGCTTAGCTGATTTGGATTGCAATTTCTTGATTTGACCAGGAGTTAACGCAACACTAATAACACTATATGACATTATACATAATAGATTGATTCTAAATTGTAAAGCGATTCAATGGAAAAATCGTTCAAAGATTTTCCACTGGTGCATCAATGATTCTCATTCTTCCTCCAACACCTTCAAGTAGCATTGATTTATCACTGAGAATGACAGCAACCGCTCTATAATTCGGGATAAGGATAGGAGGTACCCCACCAACTGGTGGACCAGTCGGACGGGTTACACGGGCTCTAAAGTGTATATCAACGACAGATTGTCTTGTTAAATCAAGATGTTCCAGTGAAAAGTAATAAATCGAATAGAGGCTTTTAAAATCCAATTGTGATATTTGCAAACCAGTATCCACATTTTGATCACGTGACATATATGTCAACAGGTTATGATACACGCGTGCAATATGATTCTGACCGTAATCAAGTTGTATATCCTCGGATGGTTCCTGCTGTCCGTTTATTCCCAGCGATACTTCATTAACACCTAACTGATCAAATATCATATGACTTCGTTCTTGATTACCAACTCGCGCATTATTCTGTAACGCTACAAATATATGACGTGGTGCTGAAACCCCTTGTTTTGATGCCAGGTGCCATGTGAATGTACCATCAACACTGTCTTGTTTAATATCCGTAGTCACTGATAACCAACTTAACAACGACTTTCCTCCTTGGTCCATAAATTCTAGTAGTCGCTGTTCTTCGGTGACTGATGGAGTTAACACTGGCATCCATAATGATAGTTTTGTTAAAATGACTTTACCGGGAGCAACCCCAGCATTACGCCAGATTGCATCATCATCAGTACCCTTTCGTACAAGCGCTACTGTGTGTTTAGCTCCATAAATAACTTTTCGGACGTTTCTACAGAATCCGAAAATATGATGCAGTGGAATCGCACATGAAAATCGTCGACGCTGCCCATGCAACGTTGCTACGCGTGTTGCAAATCCTAAATTGAAATTACCATTAACGCCTCCGAGAATATCAAACGCAGCTCCGGGTCTAGTTCGACGTTCTGGATTAGCTGCTTCCTGTTGATCGGCTTCTGCATTATCTCTTGCTGTTAACACTTTAATGTATTGAAGGTGGTCAGCGTTATCAGAGGTATCCTTTGCAAACATCATAGATGGACCCGCTGATCTTGTATAATCATCAGAATATCTCGCTAACCCTATGATTGTTGTAGCCACATCAACTTCACGGTCAATGGATTCAATTTCTTTTCCATCAATGAGATATCTAGCGCTTTCAAATAACGCCATGATACCGTTATTGACAAAACCGACTTTGATAGTTGGGTTATTGTCATATGGTGTATCAGCTGCAACATTTGTTACAAGTTCTCCTTCGATTTCGCTAAATGCCTCACACGGTAGAAAATATTTACTGGTATCATGAAATTGAAGTTCAATTCGCGATCGGAGATCCGGTTGTGCTGCGTGATAAGAATAAAATTGAAAATCGCGTACGGAATCATTCTTGAGCTCTGGGGCATCCATATCAAATGCTGGATCAGGTGACATTTTGAACATTTTATTCTATTTATCAGAGTCTAAATCGTAAAATCGTAAACGATTTTCACTGTAGGATTTTCATCGTCGTGTTTTTTTAAAGCCACTTCCCGCTATCATGTTTGCTATCATGTTATTTTGGTCACTCGGAGTCATCAATGACGAAGTCATCAACGATGCTAATTTTTCGTCTACTGCGTTATTTATAATTCTACTAACACTTGCAGGCATTTCCGCTGTAGACGGTAACGGTATCGGTTTCTTTTTTCGTAAATCACTTCGTGATTTCACTAATGATGTTATTTTATTCTTTGCGGCTGAAAAACGCTTTTCCGGCAAGATCTCCAGCGAAATCTCCGATTTTGCTAATACCCTTATCACGAATAACATCAATGGCTTTCATTCCTAGTTGTTAAGCCAACGGCATCACTTTTGGAGCCATTCTCGAAAATAATCCTAAAATGGTATCACCGAGACCATCTCCGTAGTATGCTCTATAAACAGGCAATCGTGAGTTTACCACATAGACGCTAGTTGGTTTGTCATGGTTGTAGTGTATGATCATTATTTGAAATCAGAAACAATTTTTCAATTGTAAAAAAATTTATCAATTGTAAATTCAGTCGCTGTGATACCCACTTGATAACTCGCCAATGAAATCTCGATATGTTTTGATATCCATGATACCACCTTGAAATAACCGCCTGCAGATATCAGCTGCCTCATTAATTATTTCCGGTGAGTTATTTCCAGCTCGGAACCCTCCTACAAGAACTTCTAATCGTGATATATCACTGAGAACACTACCAGGACATGAAATCCTTGGATTCTCACTGGAATCTCGCAATCCGCTTCCGCTATAACCCATTGCTTCATCCAGTTTTTCATTCAGTTTTTCTTCATCCGTGGGTTGTAAATAACCAGTAGGATCATCATCATCATCATCGTCAGGTGATAGTTGTTGTTTTTCAGGCGAGAAAAATATCTTTGCAGGTTGTTGTTTTCCTGGCGAGAAAAACATTTTCTTTGCAGATTGCTGTCGCCGCCTTTGCAATTTTGGCGGTTTTTGTTGTTGTTTTAGTTCTTCAAATTGATTATACACTATACCCACCGCATCGATATATTCGATGTATGATGCACTATCTGTCTTAATCTGACTTGTTTTAGTTTTGATTTTGTAGAATATATCAGCCTAGTGAGTTATACTTCTAACAAACTTATGATGTTCTGGTTTCAACATATTTTTCCTGTTTTCATAAGTCGTAACAACAAGCGCAGGAATTTCTGTTGGATCAGTCTTATCAATTGCTGCTAACCCTTCCTCGTTAAATCTCACGCGTAAATCATCTACTGTTCTTTTTGATTCAATTTTTTGTACAGCCTGTTTTGTTTGTTCAGTTTTCGCTGCTATTTTTTCGAGTTCACCGATAACAGATTTCCCCGTCTCGGGATCATCTCCCAGTATAGCACGCTCTACCCCTTTCGTTGCTGTGGTTACTGGTTTAAACAATTCTTCGGATCCCGCAGCAAAATCAGTCTGAAGACTCTGTCATTGTTGCAGTTTATTTCTTACAGAGTCGCGAATTGGTATAAATCCCCTGATTGCATCCAGTCGTTCACGAGCCAATCGGGTCGTTAATGCTTCATTGACCATTATTTGAAATCAGAAACAATTTTTCAATTGTAAAACAATTTTCCCGAACCTGACCTAACAAACGAAAACATTTGACATGTCAGATTCTGAGGGCGAAAACCCGAGGTTTTTTACACAGGATTTTCGAGATTTTTTTTATCAAAAAGGGCTAAATCAAGCAAATCTTACATGAATTTCAATCAAAAAATGCTAAAAAAAAATGAAAATCTGATACGAATTATGGCTAAAAAGTGTAATCTGATAAAAAATCTCGAAAATCCTGTGTAAAAACCTCGGGTTTTTGCCCTCAGAAACCATGAAATGTCTGACCTGTTTGAGCAATTTTATCTTGAAAACTATGTTTTTTTCATCGCGGGTGGGTGAGAATACACAAAAATTGTTAAAACTTGAACAGTTTTAACAAAAATAAAAAATTATTACTAACCTGTGAGATGATTTTGACATTCAATCAAAAAATGCTAAAAAAAATGAAAATCTCTGAGGGTTGGTCACGGTCAAAATCGTTCATTTTCTTGGATTAACGCTCGTAGGTTTCTAACTTTAGAATTGATATCCTTTTTCAATTCGTATTCGTTACCTAATTCTTTTCGTATTCCTTCTAAGATAGTATATAACGGGACGAACACACTTACGTCACTGGAAAATGAAAGAGAGTCTCGAATAAAATTCTGAATTCTCTTGATGAACGCGTATTTCTTGGGTAGCATATACTTGTTAGTGTTAACTCCGTATTCTATATCCTGATAATCCGACATGATTTGATCAGGATTCAACCCATCTGATAGTTTAATATCCCGACTTTTCAATTTTGAAATCTCGGATATAATGCTATTCATATTTTCAGAATTCATATTCTATGGTGATTACATATTTCTAAATGAAAATTATGACGCATCAGACATAAATAAATTGAATTCTCTGTTCGGTCTTTTTTGAAATCGCCGATCGATAAATCCCCTCTGCAACGAATCGTACTGAGGCTCTACAAATACCGAAATGCCTACTGGCTTCATTCATTTATTGGAATATTTTTTCTTCATTAGTTATTGTATTCAAAGATTTTACGGGTCTCTTCCCAACCGTTTTGCAAGTCCCAGTCTTTCCTCGTTTGATATTCTCACTTTGTGTAACAGCTTGCAGATTTGATAAAGAATTGTTCCTTGGATTAGAATCTTTATGATCAATAACAGAATCATCCTCGATCAATCCATTGAAACATTCATACGCGAAACGATGATTGAGATAAGTTTTCTTTTCTTTTTCCCCCACCAACAGTAAACTTCAAATACCCGTGATTACTCACAACACCAACTGGTTTCTTCAGTCTACAGTGCCTGACAGTACAATCACTGGATGCTTCATAATTTGTAATCAAGGGATGCGGTCTGAATTCTTGGTTCATTATATACTATACTATTCTTTGTCTAATTCATTGTTTGGTTTAATAATAAATCTTTCAATATAGTCTTGAGGTGTTCTTATGACTTTATCCTTGACTCTGACAGTGTCAGGGTCAGGGACTTTGTCAGGGACAGAGTCAAGGTCAGAATTTTTGATTGAAAATTCATATGATTTTCTATTTTTGATTCTTTTGTCATAATAACGCTTCAATTCCCTGTATCGTTTGCCACCGCAATTCAAACACAATTGCGATTTTCCCCTGACCCCAACCCCACATCGTATGCAAGGTAACGGACCAAGGCTTCCACGACGAAAACTTTGCATATGATACCCACAGAATTTGCTTCTGCATGATTTGTTACACGGTGTCGTTGATCCAATCATAAGCCATTTGCAGTGATTCATTTTATATAAATCTTTCATTTAAATGCTTGTTTTAATTATAGTATGGAGGAGTTCAAGAGATTATCGAAAATTAAGCCCTGGAAAAATGTTAAATTCAATCTCGATACACCAAAGAGTAGAATTCGTGATAGAATTATACTGAAGGAGTTCCAAAGATTATCGAAAATTAAACCCTGGAAAAATGTTAAATTCAATCTCGATAATGAGTTCCAAAGATTATCGAAAATTAAGCCCTGGAAAAATGCTAAATTCAATCTCGATAATGAGTTCCAAAGATTATCGAAAATTAAGCCCTGGAAAAATGCTAAATTCAATCTCGATAATGAGTTCCAAAGATTATCGAAAATTAAGCCCTGGAAAAATGTTAAATTCAATCTCGATAATGAGTTCCAAAGATTATCGAAAATTAAGCTCTGGAAAAATACTAAATTCAATCTCGATAGAATCTCTGATACACCAAAACGTCTAATCGGTGATAGAACTATACTGGGTAAAATCAGGGAGTGTTTTAATGAATTCTACCGAGACGGTGCAGCATACTGTTGGTCGACATTTCAAATTATCAATGATGATGTTAATGTATCCAACATCGATGCTACTATGAACGATGAAAGAGCAGCTGAGATGATTTCACACCTTGGCGAGCCAACGGTTTGGAAATCCAAAGGGGGAATTCAAAGAATTTTATCAAGGAAAATCAAAGATGGAAATCCAAAGGTAAATTGCAAAGCAATTCCCAAACAAAGCAATTCTCAACGGAAGTATTTTTTCAGAATAAAATTCATTATCGAAGTCGAAGGTAAATGGATTATCAGGGATAAATTTGAACCAATCCTCAGGAATAAAAAAAACTGTCATTGTGAGTAGAGATTCCAAACCAGGAATTCTAACTGGAATCGACAAACCATACTACGAGAGATCTTATCCTGTAACAGCAATCGTTTATGGGATATATCCGTTAAATAATAAACCCGATATCGCAAAACTAGCTCCTATGAAATATTCACCGTTGACTTCGTCAAAGCTCAATTGTGTAGCAACATGGGTAATGGAACACTTCACAAATGCATCCCGAGGAAATAAACTAACTGATCTGCGACGTAGGAAAATAACCGAATGGGAACTGACAGTGAAACAGCACGGCGCAAAGATTTCTGATATAGCTAAATTAGAAACATCATTAAGATTCCCAATAACCGTTATGACGATAACCGGAGAGGTTTTATACGAACCGAAATATAACAAAAATGTAGCGCCAATACAAATTATTGATCATAACAAACACGCGTGGACACCTGCAATAACAATATTTCCACGAGAACGAACCGTGAGATATATCCCCGAGGAGTTCGTCGTGATGTTTTTTATAATGAGAAATTATTCGATGCTATTCATGCGTTGTGTAAAGATGATCCTGTGTCAGTATGGTTACTTAGAAGTGATGAGGATCCCGAAATAGGATTCGATCAATTTGTAAGACCAAATGGTGAATTATATCGCGTTGAAGAATTAGATAACAGAATGAGAAAAATCGCTAGTGATTTTTCACCAGAGAGTTCCCATAAAAAACTACTCACGGATAGTTTTACTATTCCATCAGTGGTAGCTCACTTCGCAAGAGAAAAAAACTCATGGCGTCCAACACGAAGTGATTTTCTCGAGGACGTTAAATCGAGCTGCGTCGAATTCGGTCATAGAGGACTGTAGAATACAAAATACTCACGTGATGGTATGATTTCAATTGATATATCCGCGTGTTATCCTGGAAGTTTTCTCGGGTATGGAGAATGCGCTGAGTATTTTAAACGATTTGGACACCCCACGCATGAAATGACTCGTGTTGCGATTAATGGTCCATTGCCTGATTTTGATTTAACTGGATTCGCTCATGTGATATCATTTGAACTCGCTACAGGGTTACATCCGTGTAGTTATCTTTGGCTTGGTAGACATATATCTGAAAAACACTGGATGCCAGTAGTGTTACTACGATATATGATCGATTGTGGTATGCTAATATCGTTGATTGTTTCCGAAGCTATTATATCCTATCGAGCTCAGAAAGAAGTTTGGCTACCACAACCCGATTTAGATCGTATAATCAGCGAACAGCGAAAACAATTCCCTGATTTCAGCGAGGAAGAAGTCATGAATTGGTCTAAGAAGTTATTTGAAATTATAAAAGAACAAGCAAAAGTTTTTGGACGAAGAATTATCGGTAAATTTACCCAGGGTGGAAAATATGACAACGCAAAATACTCTTCGAGGTTGATCATTGACGTCGCTGAATACGATTTTATTGTAACGGATTTAACGAAACAAGGAAAACTTGTATCCCGTAAGGATGCTTTTCTATCCAATGGTGAGAAATTGGGTACGGTTGTTACCTACTGTGATGGATATAATTCCCAGTACACACATTTGTGAGGTTCTATGCTAGCCTATGCTTCTATTAATCTATTTTCGATGATAAATAGATTTCCTAATACCGCGGTTAGAGTAGCCACTGATTCTATGTATATCCACGAGAAATACAAATCAGCTGTAGCTAAATTCACAGATCCGGAGGAAGCGTGGGGGTGTTGGAGATTTAAAAAGGAAACGCTACATGAGTATTGTGAATCCGCAGATGTTACCATGGATGATAAATATCTTTCGTGTAACCGTATTGAAATTCAATCAGAATTTTCTAATGCACCACCGGTATCTGATCCAATATGTAGATATAAGACAGTTTATTTAAACGGTTGTGGTGGATCAGGAAAGACAACTCGTGCAATCGAATTATTTCGTCGGTCAAACATGATTGTGTTAACACCAACTCACAGACTCGCCAGAGAAATGATACAAAGAGGGATAAATGCCTGTACTTATCACAGTTTTTTTCGATGGAAGGGTGACAAATGGACCCCTGATCGAATGGGTGATAAATTCATTCCTGAAATCATAATTTTGGATGAAATATGCACAGTGTCATTAGATGTATTACAAACATTTCTCGAGTGGTTGTTAAACAAAAACACAAAATCGTCATGTGCGGTGATCACGGCCAACCACCACCATTTGTCGGTGCATATCCACAGGAATGGCTAAAGGGTTTTGTAGACTATTATGAAGAAATTAACACTGATTATAGATCACTTGATGAACGATTACGAGAATTCAAAGCGCTAATTAGACTACAACCGGATAGAATCCAATGCGAAATAGCGCGTGAAGTGATTTCAGAAACCCCAATGAATGATTTCTGGGAAGCGTGGAAACCAAACGATTTGATAATTGCAAGTAGAAAAATAGTCAGAGACACACTTCAGATGAAACTATTTGAATTGCATAAAGAAAAATTTGCAACACTTCCAGTACCACTCTGTTATAGACCTTCGGATACACGAAAGCAGAATATCGAAGTTGATATTCCAGGGAAGAGTGAAAAGCGGATTATCGTATTAAATGATATTGTGCTGGTTGATATCAGCGTCGTTGAAGATGCATTGCGTGCTAATAAATCCCCGACACTCCAAATAGGATCAATAGCCCTTTTTCTGCCACCTTCCAGCTCTCCTGGTTCGTATAAATACCTTACAGTGACATTACTACCAAGAATTGGTTCGTTGAAATCTTTTTGTGGTTGTACGGGTATAGACTTCTTTTTAATCGCGTTGATAGGTTTCATGTGAATTGTTCTAGTAATCTCATTATTCAGTGCGGTAATCACAGCTGGTAACCTTTTGACCCATTCACGGGATCGCTTTTCTTGGATGAATTCTTTTGCGTATTGATATCCAAATAACCGCTCAGCAAGAGTCCGATTAAATCGTTCTACAATTGCCTGATCGCGATGTAACGCAGTATGCCCTCGTCTGATGGTGACATTATGATGTTTCATTGTAGATGCAACCACACCTTGAAATTCCTTGCCAGGATCAACTTGTAACAGATTTGGCCAACGCAGAGGACCTCGTCGATAAATCCTTTCAAATGCAGAAGCGACTTCAGTTGATGATTTTGTTTTCAGCGGCTCTGCTTCTTTGTATCGACTCGCAATATCAACTACAGTTAACGCGTATTTGTAACCACGATCATGAGGTAAAAATAATATATCAGCCTGATGAACTTCGTTGGGTCCGGTAACATCAAAATGCGAGTAATTAATTTGTTTAGGACGCGGTAGATAAATTTGCCATAGTGCCTGTTTGGATAACCAATTAGCCGCAGTAGCCTTTTTCACTTTTGCAGCGCTAGCGAGTTTATTGATTGCTGATATACCCCTCCAGTATCCTATTGGGGAATAATAAATTGATTCCATATTATTAATTACCGGCACCTAACATCAATTTACCTTTCATAGCCGATTTTATCAAAAAGGAAGCCAATTTTTCTTTAAAGGATTTATCAGAAATAGCATTTAACGCATGAATTAATTTCACATCTGCTAGATGCCTGTTTTGAAGATTGCTGCTTTTATAAGCAACATCATGAAGGTGACAGGCCTTATCAATGGCGTTTATTGGTTCTTCACCGGGTCGGGGCTGATTTTGATCATTGAGTCTGATATCAAGTCTGGTTCCCGGTCCACAGTAGCTATATCCCGGAAGGTGCTTTTCTCCGGGGTACTTTGCCCATGGGGTTCCAGGGAGTTTTGCCAATTTGGCTGCGATATCACCTCCTCGTTTTTTTTTTTAAAATCAGATCGGATAGACACAAATCTAAATTTCTTTGTACCACATTGTACGCATTCACCAGAAAGCGCTGATCGGTTATTTTTAGTTGTAATCGTCGTCAAGTCATCTGTGCCAGTACGCGTTTTACACTTCACACAATATAGATCCATAATTTATGTATAGAAATATGGATATAATTGATTTTTCAGCGACTAAAGCAAGAGAACCGGTTAAGTATCATGCAGCGCTACCAAACTCTATCCGGATGATTATAATCGGGCCATCTGGATCCGGTAAAACGCAATTGTTGCTCAATTTAATAATGAGATGGATGAAGTGGGATAGGTTGTATTTAATTGCCCCTAGCGTAGATGATCAACGATGTTATGAAGTGCTAAAAGATTTTAACGAGAATGCATCAGAAATTAAGGGTGAAAACGCCATTGATTTTATAACTGATATTGACGAGGCGCCATCCGTGGATGACCTTGATGGGAACATTAACAATTTAGTCGTATACGACGATGTGATGTTAGACAATCAAAAAAACCCAGCTAGGATCTTTTCCCGTGGGCGTCACAAAAACACTGACGTGATATATGTCACTCAACGATACACTCAGATTCCAAAAGTGATTAGAGACAACTGTAACCTACTGTGTGTATTTAACGGCGTTGATACTCATACTCTTAGAAATATTTGGCAGACATGGTGCTCTGATATGGACTTCAATCAATTTAAAAATTTCTTTAGTAACGCTCAGTCGACTCCGCACGGATTTATAACAATAAATTTACATGATCCTCGGACACGATATCGTATCGGACTCGATCAAAATATTTGGTTGAACTCGTAAAAGAATTATTAACCCAGAACTGAAAGTTTCAGCAGCAGAGAGGGTGAACGACAACGACAATGGCGTATATAAGGAAATCTTATTTTATCGAATAGACGCCATTTTTTTTTACTATTTGGTAGACGCCTCAGATTTCCGAATCGACGCTCGGAAATTTGTAGGGTTCACCCTCTCTGCTGCTAAACAAGGTGAAAAATAAAATAAACGCGACTTTGCTCTTGACTTTGAATTTATCATGACATTAGAACAACAGCATAATGATCAGTGTGCGAGCTGTTACGAAGTAATGATGTTGAATACACGGAGGAATTGAATACACCCTTTTTATGTATTGATTTATTACATTCGTGTTCTAGAGTTTCGTCTTTGGCATACAACGATACCCTGGGGTAAATAATGTATATTATGTCGTATTTCAAAATAGTGAGTTCTGTTCATCCTATGTCGCACGTACGAAGTGTTTTGATGACAAGAGCCGAATTTCTTCAATGCATAGACAATATCTGTGTATAAATACCTCACCGCATGTAAATCTCTTTACATTACGAAACGTCTTGTTAGTTGGCGGTCTACTATAAAGACTCGCACATCTTTAGCTCTAGAGGTGTGTGTAAGCTTAAAACATGTTTCGTACATTGAATAACACTATCGTACTAGCACGTTAATTTTGCATGATCTGTAGCTTTGGTTTACGCAGAATAATACACACGTTTATGTTCTTGTTTACAAAGGATTTATATAAGTAATATAAGGCTACATTTTTAAGTAATGTTTAGTACAGAAGGATTCTTATCAAGCAAGGTTAGGTTTATTTCTGAACTTATTGGTTTGTAATTATTGTGCCGGTAATGTAATCTGTATAACTTACCGTGTATAACGTTATTACGTTTGTATGCCCGTGTCATATATAACTTGAGTGTAATCGACTTAGGGGTGCTGACGGCTTACAAAAGTTATGTCTTCAGGAATTACCTGTAATTGTTCACGTGTAGATCTACGTTGAGAAAAAGTTGGATCTAATTGTATATTACAGGTCTACCCGTAGACGTAACCACGCTAGACCTTTTATGCATCATAATACTCTAAATAGGACCAGTCGCTCTTTTTGTACCCCTTTCAAGTTCACCGGGTTCATATAAATACTTCAAGTCACATTACCTAATACTGGTTGTCTTGAAAAATCATGTCGTTGTATTGGTATTGAAAAATCATGTCGTTGTATTGGTATTGAAAAATCATGTCGTTGTATTGGTATTTAAAAATCATGTCGTTGTATTGGTATTGAAAAATCATGCCGTTGTATTGGTATTGTAAAATCATGTCGTTGTATTGGTATATGTAGTTTGTGATTGCATAAATGGGTTTCATCGAAATTGCACGAGTAACCTCATTAGTTAACGCAGCTATCACACTTGGTATTCTTGTAACCCATTAGCGAGATCTTACATCTTTCTAAACTATTTCCTTTGCATACTTATATCCAAATAGCCAAATTATGATATCCAAATAAATGCTCAACAAGTGTTTGATTTAATCGCTCAAGGAATTCCTGATCGCAATAAATTACGTATGTCCTCGCCGTATTTCGATGTCATGTATTTACATCAACGACGATACTGCACCAAGAAATGCTTTGCCAGGATCAAATTGTAGTAGCTGAGGCCATCGAAGACCACCTTATGGCCCAGATCTTCCTTATAGCAGACCACCTTATGGCACAGATCTTCCTTATAGTAGACCACCTTATCGCCCAGATCCTCGTTGATAAATTCGTTCAAACGCAGAAGCAGCTTCGGTTGCAGTCTTTGTTAATAACCGATCTGCTTTTCTAAAGACAGCTACGCATATTTATATGTTAATCAACGTCTTCCAATTTTAAAACTGTGTGGTATAAAAAATAATGAATTTCATTTGGAACGCTAACATCAAAATTTGCGTAATGAATTTGTTTAGGTGGTGGTAGATAAATTTGCCATATTGCCTGTCGTGCAACCCATTTTTCAGCAACAACATGGATAACATTTGCTGCATCAGAGTTCACCAATCACTGCTCTACCCCTCCAATATCATCTTGGGCTATATTAAATCGATTCCATTATAATAATAATTGGTTGATTATTTACCGGCCCTTAATGCAAATTTAACTTTCATCGCGGATTTTTACTAGGAAGCTAGCAAGCTTTACTCTGAGAGATTTGTTGTTTTTAAATATAATTTAACGCATGAATCAACTTCACGTCTGCAAGATGTCGTTGCTGTAAATCTTTACTCTTATAAGCTATATCATAAATATGACATGTTTTATCAATTTCATTTTTTATTGGATACTCCCCGGGCTTTGGCTAATCTTGATTATCAAGGCGGATATCAAGTCGAGTTCCAGGACCACAATAATTATATCCAAGAAGATGTTTTTCTCCTGAGTATTTTCCCCACTGAGTTCCTCTTAATTTTCCTAGCATTAGAACAGCCTGTTTTGTGGATAATTAATATTTTTGTACCACATTTCAAACATTAGCCTCTGACCGCACGACTGTTATTTGTGTTCTTATATTTGTTAATCCATCTGTAGGCGTGAGCGCTCTGTATCGTACACAATATAAATCTATAAGCAAACGCCTTACGTCATTAGCACCCCTTTGTAATTCAGATCTATTGTAGAGGGGATTCTCATGTTCCCTGTGGATAGTTATACTTCGCTTCAATTTATGCAATCTAAGTATTTTATTCTTTTGAAAGGATTTATTTTCTAGACTATGACCATTATGTTGTAGTTATTTTTGCAAATATATATGTAGGGACATTGATAAAATTACATGTTCCACGCAGGTACAAATAATAATAATAATAATAATAATAATAATAATAATAATAATAATAATAATAGTAATAAATTAATAATAATAATAATAATAGTAATAAATTAATAATAATAATAATAATAATAATAATAATAATGACTTTGTATAGCGCCTACAACATATATGAACCATGATATGAATACAAAAGCAAAACCCACTAAGACAAACACCATGACACTGGAAAACAAAAAATGCTGAAAATATTTAAGGTACGAAACATTTTTAAGTTTTGTTCTTGCAGTCGAAACGATGAGTTTTAAGAACACTCTTGAAAGGTATCACTGTCTTGGTGTCCAAATTCAATGGCCAATTCATCCTAGGCTGCTGGGCCCTGATATGCAAAAGAACCTTGTCCATCCATATGACTTCGTTTTCATAGTGTAAATAATGAGTATACGATTGTCAGAAGAGGAGCGTGCGTATCTTGTTGGTGTGTACACATGGGTCAGGTCGAATTGGTATGTTAGACTGGAGTCTGTCAGTGAAACGTAGCACAGAGAACATATTTTGTGTTTGATTCTGGATCGAAAGGATAGCCAGTGTAGGGTACAGAGCAGCGGGGAGGTGTGCTCATATCTTGGTACCCTAAAAATGATCGCAGAAATTGTGTTTTGAACTTTTTAAAGTTTGTGGAGTACATATTGAGACGAACTAGACCAAACTGAGTTATAATAGTCCAGTTTTTATAGTAACAATGAACACACAATTGTTTAAGTGGCATCAACTGAATGATATTTGCGAATGTAGCTGATGCATCTCAGCTCAAGATAGGCAGCCTTCCATATGTTCATGACCTGTTGGAGAATGTGAGCGTACTGTCTAGAGTAACACCTTGGTTTCGTACCGACTGCATGAATTTAATGTTGGCGTTGCTAGTATTTAGTGTTTGAGGTAAAGAATGTGAATGAGAAAGTCTTTGTGTTGTGATCAGAATGGCCTCCGTTTTATCATCATTCATCTGCAGCTTGTTACATGTCATACATGATTTCACATAAAAAAATGCACCTATCGCCTCCTTGGATGGTATCATCAACTTCAATTGGGTAGCTAGGCGTGTATATCGGGTGACATCAGCGTACAATTGGTGAGACACTGGGTGATTATCTATGACACTTGAGAGCGGCTGAGTGTATAGAATAGATAGAACAGGTCCAAGAACAGACCACTGTGGAACACCACAAAATAGATCAACTTGGCTGGAGTGTATTCTATTTGCATGTACAATTTGAGTCTTATTGACTAAGTAGGATTTGAACCACATTAAGGCTGTATTGTGAATACCAAATACACATGCTGGAGATGGTGAAGTAACATAGCATGATCTATTGTGTCATATGCTGCAGACAAATCAAGGAGGGTCGGGACTGTAATCTGTCCGCTATCCAAAGCAGACAGAATACCATTAAATAATTTCAGAAGAGTAGTTTCAGTACTGTGGCAAGGGCGA
Organism: Unio delphinus; assembly: GCA_029339505.1. NCBI lineage: Eukaryota > Metazoa > Mollusca > Bivalvia > Unionida > Unionidae > Unio > Unio delphinus. Next base: position 2,624,546 of record JAQISU010000015.1, read on the forward strand.
TATGCAGACTGTACATAGCTAAAAAGACTTTGAATTCAGATGAGATACAAGTTGGATTAGAACAACATTTTCTAAGATGTGTTATATTAACGGGTGCACTCTGCGTCACGATTGTCCGTACTAAATCCATAGAGATAGGTTCATATCTCCTAATGATTGTCCTGTAATTCTGTATCGGAACTATATGGTGATGACGAGTCAGTTTAAATTGTGTTGTCAAGTTTATCTCTAATGGTTTGTACTTTGTCAAGGAAGAAAAGAAAACAAACCATAAATAGCTCCAAACTTGTAAATATGTTGATTATTACAAACTTTACAACACCTATTTACAGATTCTATGTAATCTATGTGACAGAATTTAAACCAAAAAAAACAAATAGATACAGTCATGACCCAAAGGTAAGAAAACGTACATATACATACCCCCACCCCCATAACGGAAAATAAATAAACCTCATGAATTACACACAATATATAAATCAAAGCACTATTGTACAAAGCTACGTGAATGTGCATCTTTAATCAGATTCTCCTTCACCTTGATGTGCACAATTCAAAGCTATATTACTGCAACATGAAACCTTAACATTAATCGGTTGACCTTGACTATGTTCTACATTATTTCCTACAAATTTAACACAAGCTCGGAGAACACTCACTTTTAGTCCAGTTACTTGTCAAATTTGTCTCATGCAATCTACGAAAGAATTTCCGGATAGTTCATTAAACGCTCGAATGTTGAGAGATACTGCTTTTCATAATTCATACTTTATTATATTGGTAATTTCCACCCGGAAATGCAAACGCTGACATTTCGTATGCTTTCCGTAAGTGGAATTTGCCAAACTTTTCTCTACACGTAGAAACTGGCGACATTGTTAATTTCCAATTTTGTCAATGTGGTCCCTGTTTGTTGTTATTGCAAATGAATATGTTTTGGTGACACTTTTCAATATTCTGTAGTCAGTGTACGCAGGGAAAGTATTACTTTAATTTGGCACTAGTGTACATGGCGAACTCAAATTACTTTGCTTGGTTCAATAAAATCTTTCTGAAACATCTATTTATTTTCCTTCTTCAAACATTTCTGCTGGAGAAGATTCATCTAGTAAAGATGCTGTTTCAAATGGGTAGAATCTACTATTTCTACATCATGGTAGATTAATTTTTTTAGTTTGAGTTCTAACATCTGTTAATAAGCGCACATATTCCCACACAAATCAGGTTTTTAACCCATACCATTATTGTGCATGAAGATGCGAAAGTGGCCAAGATTATTTCAAATATCGAAATTCTGAAGAGTGTATCAGCCAAAGTCACTACAGTCTGAATGCAAGGCATCGTTTAGAACCACATTGTTTGGGAAAGGTACCTCTAAATTGATAGACTGGTTAATAAACCTATCTATACATACTCCTTGAATATATTTATATGGCAGATTTGTATATGTTCCTACCTCACATATATATTTACATCACCTTTATTTTCACTGTATAAAGAGCATAATGTTTGACCTAACATAGATTTTGAGATATGAGCAAGAGACACAGAACTTTATCTGTTATAAAACGTTTATTTTTATCTTTGAAGTTTTGTTATAGGTTTATTACAATTTTGATTTAGTATACTGAAGATTATTTCTTCCTACCTCACGTGATTTGACAACTTATTTTCAACTTGTATTCTCTTTATATTCGGTAGAAAGAAGTTTATCGTTAAAAATGTCAATGATCCGCGGAGAGTTTGATCAAAGACATGTTCGACTTCTTGATTTCTTTAACTGATCCCAAGTGTGAAGTTTTATTGACTCCTTAATTGAAGGGAGGTTCATTGGCTATACAACTTTTATAACTAATACGATTATATGGTCTGAAACAGAGTAACCGAAAAGTATATATTTTAAGAAGTTACGGTAATGCGAATTAAATCCCAATAGTCTTATTAGCTTTATCACAACTTCAAATGTATGATGTTCCAGCTGAATTCCAGTGGTATTTCAAAAAATGTCCAATATAGAATGTATTGTTGTGCGTGTAATCTCAAATATGCTGATATGCTAGTGGTCTGTAATGTGACGATGTGCTAACAGTGTTTTGATGTATCAAACAAATGTAATGCAAAAGTTTTCTAGTCTGAATTACCTAAATGTCCAAATTATTGTTCAGTCCAAGAATATTATTGATAAACATTTTGAAATTCTGGTAAATAATAATTTGAATGAATAGTTCTGCCCAAATGAAATACTGAACACAACAATAATGCTTATTCTGCAAAAATGAGTAAATTCTTAAGTAAACAAGATTATATATTGCTTTAAAGCCTAGAACACATAATAGAACCATGATGGAGTCAAAAGTTCAGTTCTAGCATATTGTTTAAGTAGTCAACAAGAACAGGCATTTTACTAAACTATAATAGAGAACATGGGAAACACGAGGTAGACCAGGTTTCTATGGGGGAATTCCAATGACATATACCCAGAGAAACAATAGACATGTTTAATTAATAGTTATCTAACTGATTAATCTATAATCATCGGAAAATATTAGCTATATTTTATGTTGTTTACAAAATAATTGTTACTGGGCTGGTACAACATGGATTTGATATTTGACAAGTGCAGGTACATTATATAAATGAATATACCATATAATTATTAAGAAAACGAATAAACAATACAAATTAAATATACGGAACAAAGTCCACTGACCACTCATCATAGCCACCATCATATACAAAACTCACCACCCTAGACGACATTGTGAAATCTTGATGGTTTCACTCTGTGAAATAATAACACCAGGGACAGTGCCGGATTACCAAATAGGCAGAGTATACACCGGCCTATGGGCTCCACGCATTTAAGTGCATGAGGGTACTAATATTTTGGCTGCCTAAAGGCCTCCCCCGAGGTTTAAACCGGCACTGACCAGGGAAAATGAAATTCCGAAACAGAAAAAGTTACATTTTAAACATAAATTTTAACATATCTGAAATTCGTATACTGAAGGAACCTCCAATTATTGTTACGACTATATAATCATAAACTAAGTAAAAGAAAGAAGTGAGACAAACAATATTTACAAAACTAAACAAATAATTGAAGTATAAAAGCTGTAAAAAGAAAATGAAGAGGAAAGTACAGTATTATGAATTAAATCCAAAATAATTTTAAAAGTTCTATCACAAGTAAAATTATCGAATATTTTGAGTGAGTTCCAGATCCTCGAATGCACTAGTCTGCTAACAGCCACCATGTATCACAATGACATTGCCCAGAACTCGTTTGAAGAAATAGTCCCAGAATAATATTTTAGTCCAGTAAGTTTTTTGAGTTCCAATAAATAATCCAAAAAATGTCTCCTCTCAAACTACATATAAACACGACATTAAACGCATGTGAGGGCTGATATTAATAAAAGAACATATAAAGAATCAAAATTAGGAATGAATTTGAATCTCGAGTTAATTAATTGCTAATTCCTCTCATAAATAAGTCTCCAAGTGTATATTACAAATATTTTTCGCAATACAACCCCCCACCCACCCCAACTCAGTGTAATATTTTACAATGAGGACTGCTGCGTCCCTTGAAACTGTCCTTCATCTAATTAAAAACAAAATGATATAGTTACTAGATGATGACGTATCTTTTGATTATCTAAAAATATTTAAATAAACACTGAACACGGAATTAAGTATGGTTAGGAAAGATGGATGCAGGTTTTAGAAACCAAAATATTCAAAAATTAACATTTAAAACGATTTAAATTTTTAGCATGCAACGAAGGCATGGAAATGTAAGAGCAATCAAGTCGCAAAACGTCATAGTAGTTTTACTTACCTAGGTAAGCCAAAACATTCTGATATTGCTTTGGAAATTTCCGTTTTGACAACATTAAAATATATCAGCCAGTCACCCGCTGCCCCTTTCTTTGCTCCGGGGTCCACAAATACGAACATAACTTATTATAGGCAATATTTAGCTTACAAATAAGAACATGAATTATTATAGGCAACATTTGCTTACCTTAAATTGGATTTAAGGGCCTTAGTCAGAAATGATAAAAACCAGTCAACGGCAAACGCGAGGAAAAATATAAAGTCTACGAAAAACGGAACATGGACATAAAAATTGTTGAACAATCTGGGTTCAATCAACCAAAACCCTTCAACACTGTCGATAGAGAATATTTAAACAAATGCGCAAAAGATAAAACAATTGCTATCTGCTAACTATCCAAAAGATAATATGAAATCCTGTAGGAAAATGAGTTAAGATTTTCTTTACAAAAAGAAAGTAGACATGTGGTTCGTGTGACACTAACAGGGACACAGCATGCCAAAATGTGTCTCAAGACGGTATAAGTTGACTAAATGTGTATTATGCAGTATATTGAGTGCTTTTTTTCAAAAAATATTTATTAGTTAATATGGCACAGAAATCATATATGTACGAGACAACAATTACAGTGCCCAAACGGTCTAAAGCACTCACCGATTCGGATCGCTGTCGTCTAACCTGTGTTTGCGTGTGTTCGAGTCTCAAGCTCGGTTAACGTGAGTACGCGAGCAAGCTTGCCAGTAGCTTCTCGTTGGTTGGTGGTTCTACACGGTTTTCTAGGGTTCTTCCTCCACCGGTTATATTGTTCGTCATGTAAAGTCTATCATATGCTGAAAATGGCGTTAAACCCTACAACAACAACAACACTTACAGTCACATTTAATTGGTCTTTGAGAAGTATAAAAAAATGCAATCATCAGGCCCTGTAGTAGATTATGTAATAGCATGTTGGTCGGAATGCCATATCACAATATAATGATAATATATATTTTGATACTAATGCAGACAAATGGCCGTCATTCCATGGTAAAACGGTTTTTTTAAAAAAAATTGAGGAAATAATCGAAAACACAATGCGCTTTATTTGGTATGTGGTCAAATATTCTCGGTGTTTCCTCCCTCAATATTCAATGGTAGTTTTGTTGACTGTAAAAATCAGATATTAAAATATTATCGTTGAAACATCTTACTAAGCATATAGCTTGTCAATGTTTTTAATTTGACAACATATGTAATAAACTAGACTAAAACTGTTACGATATTCATGGCGTCAGATATGGATTTTCGTGTTATACTAATTAGTTTTCCAATGCACTTAAATTCTCTAATTGGTTAGATTTTAAATTAATAAGTGCTGGATTTCATCTATCAAAGGCAAGAAACAGTTGGAGTAGGAATATTTGTATGTCATGTATCCTCTTCCATATTTTTTTATCAAATATGTTTTATGCAATAACCTGTTTTTCTTTATTAACCTACATCGCATGGAGATTAGCTGTCTTTTTCGTAATCCCTTTCCTGTTTCTTTCATTTTGTTCAAAGTTTTCATTGTACAATAATGCATATACTTTTCCATTTCATAAAGTTACATGTGTATATACTTAATTATCTGGCACATAATCTGCTATAGTATTTCACCACCTCTACATTTTGTAACTTACTAAAAAATCATTAATATGCATTTTGTAAAAATCACTCTCCTGAAATGAGCACTGTGACTGAACCAAACTCCCTAGGTCAACTAGACGATGCTCTGAATCAGAGCACTGACAAAATGAATTATTCTGACTTTATTTACAACTTTATATTTCTAAACTTTTGCTTCGTATTAGGCATTAAATCTATGACAGACTGATACTTCATAATAATAATTTTGGTTTGGTATAGTATGGCGTTTTAAGGCAAAGGAACACAAACTGGTTATTTAATGACGAGTAAATTGTCTTGCTCAAAGACGCACATCGGTTGGTAAAACATGCTAGTCTAATGGTAGAGGATTCGAACCCGCACCCGTTCGTTAGTCTATCGGACACAGTTACCACTGAGTTATCGTGGCTCACTAAAATAATAATAATAATAATAATAATAATAATAATAATAATAATAATAATAATAATAATATTAATAATAATAATAATAATAATAATAATAATAATAATAATAATAATAATTAGTAGTAGTAGTAGTAGTAGTAGTAGTATTGAATAATTTGTATTATTATTATTAATATTATTAGTAATTTTGCAGAATTTGCATTATTATTGTTAGGATTGATTATTTTAGCAAAATTAAAAAAAATGCAATTTTCTTTAAATTGTATTAAAGTAATGTTTATTCATTTATATTATAGTAAGTTTCTAAAATATGTTAACAAGTAATTTTATATATTATATGGAACGAAGATAGTTGCTGTGTAAGCGAAAAATAAGCAATTTATATTGCCAAAAACTACTAAGATAACCGAATCTTACCAATGTACAATTTGTGTGTAATTAGGTTATAAAGCAACATCTTACTGAGTCAGCTCCCAAGTCTTATCAGTAAAACATATATTCTGTAACCCAGGCGTTGGCGAATTTCCAATTCGGTTAATAAAAGTGGAACAAACTCTTGTTGCTGACGTAAAACAGAATGGTTCTTATCTAATGATGGACAGACATCGCTGCTGGCTTAGTATATTAAGACATCGTTGCTGGCTTATTATATTAAGGAATTATCATATTTGGTCCTGACTTGTGCCAAAAGAATATAAATAAACCACAAATTTGAGTTTTAGCTTATGTTAGATGACGTAAAACAAACCGGTTTCGACCGGATGAAACTGATCCCTACCTGATGAGAACGGACATCTTTTCCCACCGGTACGTTAACCCTGACACAGGATGCATATAAATAGACCACGCATCAAAGGTTCAGGTCAGTTCCGTACCGACGAGAAAATAGATCTCTGTCTTCTCATTACAGGTAAAAAAAATTGTATATGTCGTAATTTCTTTAGGAATAAGTACTTTTAATGTTTGAGATTTTAATAGTAACATTGTTATGTTAGCAACATTGTTCACTTAATACTTTTATTTATAATATATTGTAACGCAGTGTTTAAATGTTCTAAAGAATTCATATTTAATTATATTTATGTAATTTTTATTGTAAAGGTTGAATTCGCTACCAACTTCATGTTTTGATTTAATGATTGAAATAAAGTATTCTTTAAGTAAGAAAGAATAATATCTAGCAATATATTCTAAATCAATATTCTATTTTAAAATAAGTAAAATGCATTTCTTTAAATTAACTGTTACATTAATTACAGTTATTACATTTTATACTTTGGCTATCTTGAAATTGATTGAGAATTAACCATTTGTATAATATTCTAAAATGCAGAAGTTATACGAATAAATGAAGTTGGGAAGCTTAATAAGGAAAATATAATATGTATTTCATGAATTTATATTATAAAGTTTTTAGATGTGTTTCTAGAATGTAGTCAATATATGTGTGTTGATTAATTAAATAAAGTCAGTTCCGTACCGACGAGAAAATAGATCTCTGTCTTCTCATTACTGATGTAGCTGTCTTATTATCGTGGCGACACCTCTTCTTTCCTTTTTTCCTCTCTTTCTCTCTCTCTCTCTCTCTCTCTCTCTCTCTCTCTCTCTCTCTCTCTCTCTCTCTCTCTCTCTCTCTCTCTCTCTCTCTCTCTCTCTGGATATTGACGTTCCTTAACTTATGAGTAATTCCTTCTCATAGCAAGAAATGAGAAGAAGGTTATGTAAAATTAATCACATAATTCCGTCACACAGCAAGAAACCTTACCAATATTTTTTTTTACATAACATTATTATTATTATTATTATTATTATTATTATTAGTAGTATTATTATTATTATTATTGTTATTATTATTATTTGTTGTTGTTGTATTATCAAAGGACAGAGTCGATAACAACTACTAATATTACTATTGTCACAATCATTTTACTTATTGCTTATTCAGCACGATACCTAATTCATTTTTCTCAAATCTAAACAATTAGTTTTCAGTGAAGTAACGGCACTCTAAAACAAGTACTAGCCACATAATGTGTGAGCGTTGAGTATACTTTTAACCAAACGATATGGGCAGAAAACCTATTTAGTTCGCGTACATTTTATTTTAAATTTGATACTTATCACCAGAATCCATTTCATGCAGACATTTTTGAACTGGGGGGAAAACGAAGGAACTTCTAGAACCAGACTGCAAACCTTCCAATTAAAGTACTCTAGTACAGACTTTCAACTCACATCACTATAGCAGAACAGCCATCTTGTAGGTAAGTCAGTGGTGTTATGCAAAGCTAACAGTTAAGTACAGGTCTAGTCGGCATTGAAGATAACATTTTTCTAGCCTAATGTTTTAAGCTTACTTAGATAATACTGTTACATATGCTGATAAAATAAATTTGGGAACTTAACTAAAAGTGCGTTTTAAAGTAATGTTATGTATTAGCCGTTTACGAGACTTTAAATGAGTATATTTAAACTTTAAAACTTTTATACATATTTTAATTGATTTACATTAAGTTTGTTAAATTTCGTGGCAGATGAATAGCTATATGAATGTAATCAGACAAACTCTAGTTTAGAAGCCGACCTAACTAAATTTCTGATCGAAACTGAAACCGGAACCAGACCGAAAGTTTTAAAATTGACTTTCGGCCGAAACCGAAGCCGAAATCGAAGGTTTAGCTTCACCTTCAGCCGAAACCGAAAGATAAACCGAAGTTGCCGAACACAGGACTTATTAAATAGGCCTGGGTCATGATGCAATGCTACACTAGTTGAAAAAGAATCTAGAAGTAATAATTCAGAGGCTGCAGTAAGAGGACTTCGCTTAATGTCAAATTGCCAAGCGTCGACTGACCGGCCGACAAGTAGAGTAATAGACGCAGCGCTAGCTTCTCATTCTGAAAGTTAAAATAGATCTTCGGTTGATGACCAAAAGTCAATATCAGTTTCAGCCGAAACCGAAAGCAAATCGAAAGCTAACTTTTTGGCTTCGGCCGAAACAGAAACGATGCCGAAAGAGGTCATTAGCCAACTTTTGGCGCCGAAACTGAAACCGAAATTCAATTTCGGTCGGCCTCTACTCCAGTTATTATTTATGATGACGTTGTCGGAAAACTTACATATCGTCCAAGTGAAAGCAGTATATCACAACTTGCTTTAATACCCTTTAGAATCTTTGGATGCAAGTTGAATTTGCAGACATAATCTCTTCGGTACAAAACAAACTTATTTCAAATACGATTACGGCAGATATTATGGAGAAAAAAAGAAAACCGCTACATTTATTATGTGCATAGAACAGTCAGTCTAGCATATAACTGATTCAGCTCAACACTGTGATAGTATGTTTACGTGATGTTAGAGATATTCCAAAATAAATATTCTTTCTATGGCATGAGATAGAACCTAAAATAAAACTTTACAAATTCAAAAGAATGAAGAGTTACTAGTATTCTCGCTAGAACGATTTTATCACAGCGCATAAGCAATAACTAATTACATACGAACATATTTGTGCTGTGAAGAGAGAAACTATATGCATTAACAATGGATTTTAGAATTTACGCTCAAAATAAGATTATATTAAACTCACTACTTAAAATTTCATTGAACATAAATTGTAATTAAACCATTATTAGACCCTTAACCCAACAAATGGAAAAGTTTACAAGACATCTGTACCTGACGCTTTTGGCAAGTAATACACAATTTTAATTGCGAATTATAATGTTCATTAAATGATTATTACATCATAAATGTCAAATAAACAAACGCTTACAAATAATTCATATTATTTAAACTTCATTCTTCATCAAGCTAAACACATAATTTGGCATCTGTTTAATTCTTTTATCAGGGGAAAACTTAACAATATTTGAAAATATAGGCCACTATATGCACATAATTAATATTAAATCTATACGTTACTGAAAAATGTTGAGCCTTATCATCATAGACAATTCGACCCAAGACAATTTGACCCAACTTAACAATAGTTGACAAGTTCTTTTTCATCAAATAACGAGTAGATATTTAGAAATATATTTTAGGAAAGATATTAACTTTAAACTATCTTGATATTCTTTGAAAGAAACAAAATTAATCCTATTTAGTAACTCGCATATATATGAGAGAAAGCACAAACTGACATATTTTGCTCGTTCTAATTAAAATAATTATATACATTTATTTTATATGCTAAAACAATATATGCATCTGTACAACGGCATTCTCAATTTATTTCTTCCGGTCCGGTTATCGATATTGGTTAATATGGCAATAATACTTAGTAGATAATATTCTATTGAATACGTATACATGTTTGTAAGGGTAGCGTACATGAGATATTATAAGAAATATATTTACGTTTAGGTTTCAGTATGTAACACTGGAGAGAGAGAGAGAGAGAGAGAGAGACAGAGAGACAGACAGACAGACAGGGAAATAAGAGAGAGACAGACAGACAGGGAAATAAGAGAGACAGACAGACAGACAGGGAAATAAGAGAGAGAGACAGACAGACAGACAGGGAAATAAGAGAGACAGACAGACAGACAGACAGACAGACAGACAGACAGACAGGGAAATAAGAGAGACAGACAGACAGACAGGGAAATAAGAGAGAGAGAGAATACTTTTGAGCCTTTTGTCAGTTTATAGTTGCAACAATATGTAGCTCTTCCCAGTTAATTGTATTGTTTGTTTTTATTTGCAAGCTGATTTCTTAGTGTGTGCGCGCGTAAACAACTAGCTTGTGATTACTAGTCACTATCATCAATCATATATGCTCTATTATTACATACAAATTAAAAAGGGTTACAAAATTATTATTAAAGCAGGTTATTGTTGTGTATACTATTTGCAAAAATCAATTTTGAATACACATGCAAGCTCGGGTAATGAATACATAGAACTGGCAGCAAGCAAAAAACTCTAAACTTACCGTCAATGGTTATTAACTACAAAGGCTATTTTATTGAAAAGCAAATAAACAACGGAAACTGACTTTGGTAACCTTTAACCGATTTTTTTCTTATGAAATAAGGAAAAAGAAAAGAAAAAAAAGTTTGGTTCCTTTGGATTCTTTTAAGTGTGCCGATTTCTTTTTTTATAAAGTCGGCCTACAAAGGTAAGCTAGCAATGATTACTTTTTACCAGTATTAACGGGATTTTTTCAAAATAAATTGTAACCATGTTCTATATCCATAATTTATAGTGTTTTACTTTTTGGCACCAAGAAGCATGTACTTCGTCTTGTAGAGAAAACTATATGTCATTTACTGGTGACGTCCACTAAAGGTGGAAAATCAAAGTTAAGGGGAAATAACAGTGTTGAATACTTCTATTTTGAGTGATATATTTTTCGTTACACTAGTAGATGCTGTATGCTGTCTGTACGTATAACTGTGGTGGATCCGTGAAGGGCAAGTGACCGATAAAAGTATTGAGTCATCCCTAGGTATTCAGAGAAGCTGGGCGGCGATTCAACAGTTGGTGAATCGTACGGTTGTACAGGGTCGAGACATGTGTGTGTTGCAATTGTAGTTACAATTGAATACATTGTTATATTTACACATAGTTACTTTGAATCACAGTAGTATTTCAAGGGATTCCATGAATCTCAATAAAAGTTAGCAACTTGATTAAATACATGTAGATGTTTGTGCTAGTAGTCGCAATTCATACGTGCGATAGTATAGTTTGATGTTTGTATTTGTTATCGCAATTTATACTTGCGTTAATACAACTTTTGTAAAGGTTCCATTTTATGTGAAACATTTGTGTAGTCCAGGAAATTCCTTGGATCTGTGTTTAGTCGAGGAGATTCCTTGGATCTGTGTTGTGTATTAATATTTAATTTATTCATGTATTGTGAATGGTTGTGGAGTGTAATCGTGGGTTGAACGTATGAGTTATTGTGTTGATACATCATTATTTTTCATAATACTTTATTTCATAAATTTACATTATCTTTCACATATTGTGTTTGTGTTGTTCATTTAATCCACCATCCACTCGGTAACAATTCTGTTACAACTCCAATGGTTCCTCCTGGATCTTTGATCGTGCAAGATCCAATCAATCTTCTTTATCTATGCACGCAAAATCAATACTTGTCAAGAATAAATTTTAAACTCACCGACCAGAGTGAACACTTGATTGATTTACGTGGCGAGGTTTTACTGATAAATCTCAATGTAAAATCTTAAGATTTTTATCGTAAACGATTTTTTTTTTATCTTGATTCACAAATTGATCTGATAAATATTACATATGTACCAGCACGTAAAGGTTTTTATGCACGACAAGGAAGCACTTGGAAATGCAATCAAATTAATATTTACAGTTTTCATTCAAAATCGTTGATATAGTCATTGATGAGTTCGGTAACGAAGATTTTTTACTGACGCAAGAACAGTTAGATAGATTGCGGCGAGAACATATTTCTATGTGACCGGCATCAGAATATATACTACTCGCATTCCTGCATCAAACTTGATGAACTTAAAAAAATATTAGATAGTTCTGAATAAAAATCAGATTTCTGTAAAACGGAACATTTTTTACAGATTTGATGAAATTTCAACTATTTTATCCATTTTAGTCAATTTTATCGTAGAAAATCTGTCAGATTTCTGATTTTTGTACGGTAAAATCCCCAGCAATTCTAAAAATGATTTATTAATAAATCGTTAATTTCATCTTTTTCTTGATCTGTTTTTCTATATTTTCGTAAGAATGAATCCGATTTTAGTTGATTTATGAGCAAAACATAGCAAATTTAACGATTTATATTATATCAGATAAAAAGATATTATAACCGAATAAAAAGAAAATATTATAACAGAATAAAAAAAAAATTATTACAGAATAAAAAAAATGTTATAACAGAATATAAAAAAGATATTATAACAAAATAAAACAACAGAACTGTAGAGGAATTAATCCTAGCTGCCATCGGTAACAGCGTTTTCATTTATAATCTTTTAAAGTTGTCTCACGCGTGTGTTGATAATTTTGTTCGTTTCATATTAGTGAGACAGTTTTGATTTAATATTTTCTACTGCGATAGAAAGTGGTACGAACTTATCTACGTCTGTATCTTTTACCATAGATAAGAACTGGAACATTATACACTGTATGTTTTTTATCAGCCTATACTCCGTTGAAAGTGTATAACTACCTTCAAGATTTCGTTGTTGAATTGACTCGAAATCACAAATTATTTTTTCTGGATCGAGTTGTATATTTATATTTTCATTTTTTTTTTTACTGCAGATATTATTGCATTAATATTTTCGATGTTCATATATATAACATATTTATTAATTTTTTAAAAAAATATTAGTTTGGACCTTTAAACCCTAGGTTACCACCGTATACTAGCAGGTTCAAGGCATATTAAGGACAGCACAACCTTTAACCCCAAGTGTACCACCGTATCCTAAAAGGTTTAAGGCACACGAAACATATAATCTTAATTAACGACAGCACAATCCTTGAATCCCCAAGGGTACCACCGTATCCTAGCAGGTTCAAAGTTAGTAAAATACTTATTAAGATGACCTCTCTACAGATTATGTACACCCATTCCACGGATATCAAACCCGGGTGAGTAAAAACGATCACCCACCATGATTCGATTCATGGTGAAATGTTTGTACATAATTCTGTTGAATTTCGATTTGAGGTCCTGAAAAATGAAGCTTCTCATGTGTGGTTGACGTTTAAGATTATAAGTGACACTAAAAATATAGATGCTACGATGAACCACAAACGAGCAGCGATGATCATTAACTACCTTGACGATAAAAAATATATTTTAAAAATCAAATTTATCGTACTATCAGATACAAACAATTGGATTATTCGTAATAAACGTGATCCTGTACTTCATATCGAAAAAAACTGCCATACTGAGTGAAGGTTCTAAACCAGGGATGTTCACCGGTATTAATAAACTATATTATGAAAGATCTTATCCTGTAACTACGGTTATTTATGGGATATATCCGCTTGAGAAACCCAAGTTTGATAATCTAAAGCCGATGAAATTCTCGAAGATAAATTGTGTGGCCAAACGAATAACAGAACATTTCACTCTTTCGACTCGTGGGAAGGGGTTAACGGATAACTGACGTAATATAATAAAATCTTGGGCAGAAATAGTTAAAAATACCGAAGCATCTATCAAAGATGTTGCTGAACTAGGAAAGAAATTAAAATTTCCTATAACAGTAAAAACGATAACAGGAGAGATCTTATACAAATCGAAATATAAATCAAAGGGAGCTTCAATCAAAATTGTTGATCATAATGCACATGCTTGGACTAATGCAGTAAGAGTATTTCCACTCACGAGGACTGTTAAATTCTATAACGGTGATATGTTTGACTTTATTAACGAAATAAGTAAAAACGATCCTGTATCAGTGTGATTGTATAGTTCTTAAAATGAATCCGATCGGTTTGTAAGACCAAATGATGATATTTATCGAACAGAATCCCTCCACGAGAAAATGAGAAAATATACCCCTGACGAAAAATTACTCGGTGAATGTTTAACTCTTCCATCAGTTCCAGCTCATTTTGCTAGATAGAGAAATTCCTGGAAACCACCTCGGTTTGATTTTGTTGATGATATAATATTAAGCTGCGTTGAATATGGTCACGGTGTACTATGGAAATCGTGAATACTCGCGTAAAGATGTTATCTCGGTTGATATGGTTGCATGTTATCCGGGAAGTTTTCTGGGATACGGAGAGTGTTCTGGGTATTTTAAAAGATTCGGTCACCCCACACACGAGATAACGCAAGTATCAATAAATGGACCATTACCTGATTTTGATTTTACTGGATTCGCTTGTATCGAATCATTCGAGTTTACAGAAAATCTTCATCCGATTTGTTATGTTTGGATCGGTAGATATTTTTCAGAAAAGAAATGGGCTCCAATAGTACTGTTACGATATATGTTTGATTGTTTAATGTTGACATTGATTGTCAGTGAAACGAATATATCATACCGAATGCAGACCAAAGTTTGCTTACCACAACAAAGGAATATTCTGATGAAGAAAATCCTGATAAAACAGACTTTGAAAATAAAATTGCAAAAGATCTTGACAGGAAAATAATTGGTAAATTTACCCAAGGAGGATCATGCGATCATAAACGATATTGTACAAGATTGATCATGGACGATGCTGAATTAAATTTTATAATCGCTGATACAACGACAAGAAATACATTTAGAAGTCGGGATACAGCTTTCTTATCAAATGGAACGAAGTTAGATACAATTGTGAGTTATATTGATGGTGAATCACCGCAGTATACTCATTTAAGATCTTCCATGCTCGCGTACGTTTCAATTAATCTGTTATCGATGATAAATAAAATTCAAGAGTTTGCTGTCAGAGTAGCTACCGATTTGTTTTATATCAGTAAAACATATTCAAGATTGCTATACCAACTAAATTGCAACAAAAGGAAAATATACTCAGTTATTCTGAATCAGCAGATTTTCCAATCAAAGATATTTACCGTAGAAATAATCAGATGTTAAAACCATCGTCTGCACCATCAATATATGATCCCGTAGCTAGACACAAAACGATTTATCTCAACGGACTTGGAGGATCCGGAAAGACGACACATGTGATTGAACTATTTCAGAATTCAGATATGATCGTTTTGACACCTACACACAGACTTGCGCGAGAAATGACCCAACGAGGAACAGTCATGTACTTATCACAGCTTTTTCCGATGGAGCGGAGACGCATGAAATCCTGATCGAATGGGAGATAAATATATTCCGAAGATCATAGTTTGGGACGAAATATGTACTGTATCGCTGGAAAATCTAAAAATACTTCTTGATTGGTTGTTGACGAAAAAAAACTGCTGTAATAATGTGTGGCGATCATTGTCAACCTCCACCCTTTGTTGGATCATCTCCACACGAATGGCTAAGGAGATCCGTTAACTATTACGAAGAAATAACTGACGATCATAAGGCACTTGATTCAACATTGAGGGAGTTTTAAAAAATAATCAGATTACAACCGAATAAAATTCAATGTGAAGTAATGCGCCATATATCTCAGAAACCTCTTCGAACGACTTTTGGGATACGTGGAGACCAAATGATCTGATAGTTGCAAGTAGAAAGCTAGTTCGTGACACAATTCAACAAAGATTATTTATGTTACATAAAGAAAAATTCGCAGAGTTGCCGGTACCATTATGTTATCGCCCAGCAGATACGCGACAACAGAATATTCTCGTTGACATACCAGGACAGACGGAGAAAAACATCTAGTATTGAATGATATTGTTTTAGTTCATGTCAATATTGTTGATAGCGCGTTATTGGATTGGAGGCATGGATACGCAATGACAATACATTCATCTCAAGGATTAACTATTTCTGATACAGTTGTCTGGATTGTGGACGATCATATCGAGTGGTCGAATTTAGTTTATCTTGCGGTGTCTCGCGTCAGGAAAATATCTCAGCTACGTAGGATTGTTGTGGATGCGTCAGAAACCACTGGCAATGTTGACAATGATATAGTAAGAAAAAAATTAGATGGCTATAAACAATGTGATAAAAAAAACACGACTTCGATCTGGACGTGCAATTTATCATAACATTGAAACAACAACAGGATAATCACTGTGCAAGCTGTAATTGTATAATGCTGTGGCAATACTCGAGTAAAAATCCTAGACAATTTACCGTAGATAGAAAAGATAACAGTCTTGGTCATACACGTGATAATGTGATGTTAACTTGTCTTGAATGCAATCGGCGTAGAGGTGCTAGTTAAGTGACTCTGGTGGTAAGTGTGTGTCCTTGGGAATTTCCTGTAATTGTTCATGTGTAAATTCACGTTGAGGTTCAGTTGAATCTAATTTGTAGATTGCCGGTCTACCTGTGGATCGTACCACGCTGGATATCTTGTTTGTAGTAATACTCCAAAAAGGATCTGTCGCTCTTTCTTTCCCTCCTTCAGGCTCACCTCGTTCGTACAAATACCTTACGATGACATTACCTAATATTGGATGCGGAGGAACATTATGCTGTATTGGTATATATTTCCTTGTAATCGCATTAATAGGTTTCATGGCAGTTGTTCGAGTAACTTCATTGTTTAATGCAGCTATCACACTTGGTAATCTTGCAACCCATTCACGAGATCTTGTATCCTGAATGAATTCCTTCGCGTATTGATATCCAGATTTATATACATTATTTTTTTATCCTCAGATTGGCAATTTAACACGTAGAGAGAGCAGCAGAGAGGGTCGACTACAACATTTGTTTGGGTCAATCCAGGTGTAGTCATTGAACTGACTTCTATGTTAGTCACCATTAGTCGATTTGGTAATAAAAAAGGGTGACGTTTTGATTTAGTCTGTTCGTCCTCAAATGCTGCTGGTCACCACTGATTAAACGCATGTAAGCATCTCTTCAACTCAGCATCCTCTCCTCCAAGAAGGAAACACATTGTCCCTCCATTTGAAACCGAGCTGTCTAAGAAATAATCCTACAGACTCATCACACAAACTTACTTCCGCTAGATACAAATGGATAATTTCACACTGATGTTCACTGGCACCAAACAGTCGTGTATGTGATTGACTCCTTTTAGACTTTCTCTTTTCACAGCGATTAAAATTCTTCTAGCCTGCTATTTTTGTTGTAAAGCTAAACAAAATTAACCAGTGACATGTTGATATGCATTCCCAAGATTTTTCAAGATTCATTTTGATAAATTCCGTGATGACGAAATTAGACACTTGTAAGGCAAGATGAAGGGTATAAACTGAGTAACCATATGTTTTCACCTATCAGAACCAGAGTCAAAGTTTTAGCCTGTAAACAAAAATGTCAATCAACACTCTCAAACTTTATATCAGGATTCTCATTAACATTTGCGGGGCCCCGAGTGGCCGAGTGGTCTAAAGCGCTTTCCGTTACGGATCACTGCCGTCTCACCTCTGTCTGCGTGGGTTCGAAGGAACTCCGCTAAAATGACAAGACACCTCCACTCACCCTACAAAAGCCAGTTTCAAGCCAATGTCTTCACCTCCAGGCACTGGCATGGGACATAATACCAGGACTCAGGTTTACATTCAACGTTTGTTATTGGTTGTAAGAAAGTATAATTAGAATGGAACGACTACATAGATGTTTGCGGTATGCAGCAAAGCCACGTTAACCAGTAATCATTGTTCACGCATGTCCGCACGAGCAAAACAAAAGCATTCATAATGATCTATGTAAACATAAACAGCAAATTAAAAGTCTAAGGACAATTGCATCAGATTATCATTCCATTCATAACATGTGATGTTCATAGCATGAGATATGACAAATAATTATCATACTTTTCGTGGCCTACATACTGCAGATGACGTGCACATACATTTCAATCATAGGTGAACATTTTCCATTAATTCAAATGCAATCCTGTTTTCATATTGTGCAATCCAGGACGGTCACGCATTGCATTCGATTGTGAACCCAAACTTAACCTGAGTCGAGCCAGTTTTCTTTCTTCCTCAAGTTGGGAAATAAACATCACGTCATAAACTGCTAACTCGTTTTCAGACCTATTAGAGAGTTTGAATTAAACAAACCTATACAATGTATTAAACAGACACGCAAATTTCAGTCTACCGACAATTGTCGTAAAACGAAGCAATTATATGCCATCTTGATTTTAAGGTAAACAAACTTTTGTCATAGATATGACTCGTGACGGTACTATTTTTCACCTGAAATACACATACATAGAAAAGAATAACAACAGACATTAACGTAACTGCTTATTATAAACTGACACAAAACATTTATTTTATTTTTACCTGCTGTTTTATTTAGTTACCAATTTTTTTTTCATTTCTGAAATTATATAATATGCTTAACATTTTATTTTTAATTGAACGTTAATTTATATGTACCAAATCTACTAAAGAGTGTTAATATTTATATGTACCAAATCTACTAAAGAGTGTTAATATTTATATGTACCAAATCTACTAAAGAGTGTTAATATTTATATGTGCCAAATCTACTAAAGAGTGTTAATATTTATATGTGCCAAATCTACTAAAGAGTGTTAATATTTATATGTACCAAATCTACTAAAGAGTGTTAATATTTATATGTACCAAATCTACTAAAGAGTGTTAATATTTATATGTACCAAATCTACTAAAGAGTGTTAATATTTATATGTACCAAATCTACTAAAGAGTGTTAATATTTATATGTACCAAATCTACTAAAGAGTGTTAATATTTATATGTACCAAATCTACTAAAGAGTGTTAATATTTACATGTACCAAATCTACTAAAGAGTGTTAATATTTACATGTACCAAATCTACTAAAGAGTGTTAATATTTACATGTACCAAATCTACTAAAGAGTGTTAATATTTACATGTACCAAATCTACTAAAGAGTGTTAATATTTACATGTACCAAATCTACTAAAGAGTGTTAATATTTACATGTACCAAATCTACTAAAGAGTGTTAATATTTACATGTACCAAATCTACTAAAGAGTGTTAATATTTATATGTACCAAATCTACTAAAGAGTGTTAATATTTATATGTACCAAATCTACTAAAGAGTGTTAATATTTATATGTACCAAATCTACTAAAGAGTGTTAATGTTTATATGTACCAAATCTACTAAAGAGTGTTAATATTTACATGTACCAAATCTACTAAAGAGTGTTAATATTTACATGTACCAAATCTACTAAAGAGTGTTAATATTTACATGTACCAAATCTACTAAAGAGTGTTAATATTTACATGTACCAAATCTACTAAAGAGTGTTAATATTTACATGTACCAAATCTACTAAAGAGTGTTAATATTTATATGTACCAAATCTACTAAAGAGTGTTAATATTTATATGTACCAAATCTACTAAAGAGTGTTAATATTTATATGTACCAAATCTACTAAAGAGTGTTAATATTTATATGTACCAAATCTACTAAAGAGTGTTAATATTTATATGTACCAAATCTACTAAAGAGTGTTAATATTTATATGTACCAAATCTACTAAAGAGTGTTAATATTTATATGTACCAAATCTACTAAAGAGTGTTAATATTTATATGTACCAAATCTACTAAAGAGTGTTAATATTTATACGTACCAAATCTACTAAAGAGTGTTAATATTTATACGTACCAAATCTACTAAAGAGTGTTAATATTTATACGTACCAAATCTACTAAAGAGTGTTAATATTTATACGTACCAAATCTACTAAAGAGTGTTAATATTTATACGTACCAAATCTACTAAAGAGTGTTAATATTTATACGTACTAAATCTACTAAAGAGTGTTAATATTTATACGTACTAAATCTACTAAAGAGTGTTAATATTTATACGTACCAAATCTACTAAAGAGTGTTAATATTTATACGTACCAAATCTACTAAAGAGTGTTAATATTTATATGTACCAAATCTACTAAAGAGTGTTAATATTTATATGTACCAAATCTACTAAAGAGTGTTAATATTTATATGTACCAAATCTACTAAAGAGTGTTAATATTTATATGTACCAAATCTACTAAAGAGTGTTAATATTTATATGTACCAAATATACTAAAGAGTGTTAATATTTATATGTACCAAATCTACAAAAGAGTGTTAATATTTATATGTACCAAATCTACAAAAGAGTGTTAATATTTATATGTACCAAATCTACTTAAGAGTGTTAATATTTACATGCTTTCATTACAAATAAAGGAAACTTTGACTGAAATATCTAGGAAATTTGTTTGTAAAAAAATTCATCTTTTTTCCAATAGAATTAAGGTATATAACTAGACATGCTTTCTTTTTCCAATAGAATTAAGGTATATGACTAGACATGCTTTCTTTTTCCAATAGAATTAAGGTATATGACTAGACATGCTTTCTTTTTCCAATAGAATTAAGGTTATCAAAGTAGACTAAAAAAAAGTATGCGGATTGATGGAAGGAGTTTCAGCAAGACATTCAACATCTAACCCAGATCAAATTGCTTCTTTTCGTGACATTTTATATTAAATAAGAAAGAAACCATGGACATTTAAACTTTAAATTTTATTTACTGTAGCAAGTACAAACATTTGTTAGCTGCAACAGTATTCCCACCAATGAAACCTACGCCATCTTAACCGAAACTATGCCGTTCAATCGAAGCGATTTTTGAAAAAACACAAACAGAACTTTTTGAAATAACTAATGATTTTCGTTATTTTGAACACTTTTTAAAATTTGTTTCTTAATTTTCTTTTCGTTAATTTGAAAAATAGCTTTTGAAATATTAAAAATCTTTTCATTATAACGAAAACATATTTTTCAAATAATATTTTAACAAAACATGAATATATTTATATATATATATATATATATATATATATATATATATATATATATATATATATATATATATATATATATATACCTTTTGGAGTAGATATTAGATATAATGAAATTAAATTATTAAATTGCTAGTGAGTGCAAAACATTTGATAGTCACGAGTAAACGTTGATTGTCTTTGTATTATATACTTTTAAGGCAAAGCAAACCGATTTCCAAAGATTCTTCCTCATTCTTCGTCAATGAGATTAGCAGTAGCATTAATACATCTATTAGGACATAATTTTTTTTTTAAAAAGAAATAAGATTGAAATTTTCTCTAAATTGTATTAAAAGTAATTTCATTTAACTGTATATATCATAATTACATACTGTTATAATACAGATTAGGCCTTTCTTAACTAATGCAAATCTCTCTAACATCAGAGCGGTTTATCAAGATAGCTGTTTAAGAAATTTGTGTTAGAAGAACAGGGTTGTGACTCGAAAACACGCATCAAATAATAGCAGCTATTGTATTGTTTGTTTAAGTGATCTGGTAAAATAAGCTTATATGCTTACTAATCATTTATAACGACATGTGTTGGCTATCCAACAAGTAAGATTTGCTAGATATAAATAGAAGAGAACAGCATGTATAATCGCAGAAGGAATTATCTTGGATCTTGGGGTCAGCAAAAGTACAATCGGTATGGTCTGGAGGTTACAGACAAATAGATGCAGTACATAAACTGATTGTCCGTTTAAATCAGTACAAATTATGCACTAAGTAGAAATTATAAACCATGGGATAATCGCAGAAGGAAGTATATTGGATCGTGGTGTCATCAAAAGTACACTAGGTATGTTCTGGAGGTTACGGACAAATAAATATTAGAGATACCTTGTAATTGATTAAAAAGGCTGATGTAGCTAATTGACTGACTAATAAGTCCTAAGTCACCATCAATAGTCTGTAAAATACGATGAAGCCTCACTATGAGATTATGGCGAAACACAAGAGGTGTGACCATTTTTGGCAGGACCTTAAAGAGTATACAAAGCAGTGATATTAGATAGAACCAGCCGTTTCGTCGGAACTCAAAGGAAACTTGTATCATTACAGGTAAGATACCGTCTGCGTACAGCTTTCTAAACAGTATAAGAAATTTTAGTGTTATGATGTTAATCTAACATTGGATTATTTTAATATTTCTTTACTATTTTGTAATATAATGTATTTTAAAGCTTAATTCTTGTAGAATTTATATGTAATGGTACTTATATTCTTGATTATTCTTGATTATACGATGTTCGCTATCATCTTCATACTGAGTACTAATTCATTACGAAATAATAAAAATAATATTTAAATGATACAGTTTAATATTTTGGCATTTAAGATTAAATTCAGTAAAATATATTTCTACTAAACGATTGCAGTATTAGTCTAAAATATTGAATTTTAGATTCTTTAGCTATCGTGAATTTATTCGATATTTAATTACATGTATCATATTCAAAAATACAGAAATCATGCAAAGATCTGATGTTGGTAAGTGATGGAATATCGTATCTCTTATATCTGTAATTAAAGTTTATGTATATTGATATTTGAATGTAATTGTATATATTGAGTATTTTATAAAGGAGCCGTTTCGTCGGAACCCAAGGGAGACTTGTATCATTACAGCATTCCTGGACCTCTCGCATTGCCAAATTCCCCAAAATGTAGCCGTATTTGCTAACGTTATGAGTGACGCCCGTCCTTTTGAGAGAGCCTGATCTCGATCTCTCTCTCTCTCTCTCTCTCTCTCACACATACACACCATGGACGACATTGACATTTAACTTATGCGTAATTCCTTCTCATAGCAAGAAATGAGAAGAATGTTATGTTAAGGCTTTTCGTAACAGACCTAGACATTTACATAAGAAGTGGTGAAGAATCCGGGTAAAGTTCCGAAACTTACTGCTTCTAGGATAGAGACCTTTTACAAATTTATCTTGTACAAACGCTTTTCTGAAAATAAAAGTAGATCTAATGTTAAATATTTATCAATACAGAACAACGACTTATACATATTTTGTTCAATCAGCTATTTTACTTCACCAGATCGGTAGCCAAGAATCAATTAAACGTTGTTTGACACAGCGGAATGATTTTGTCATCAATTACTTGAGCTAGCATAACAAAAACCATAAAAGAATAAAACAGTTTTAAATTTACTGACCAATGTGCTTTTTCCAGCATCATGCAGGATTTTGTTAACATAATATAACGTAGGAAAGGAGATATGCGTGTCACCATATGTATACACTATGTCCAGTACTTTACACATATGAACATAGAGGTTGTACTCGCTCATTAAGACTAACATAAGCATTGGCAGTATTTGGTACGTTAAGATCTCTTTTACAAAATCCTTGTCGAATCTCTGATGAATATTCACACCACCATATCTCTGAACCGTGATTTTTTCCTAGCATCAACTATTGTGCTTTTGATTATATATTTCATCACATTGAAGATGGTTTTGATACAAAAATGAAGAGATTTTTTTATATTTTCGTTAAAACATTTCTTGCTCTGATTAGTAAGGTGAACATCGGTGGGGTGGGAATAGTGCAGTAATATCACTAATCGGTCATATCCAACAGAATTTAGAGCGTAACTTTTTAAATAAAAGATCGTAATGATGTTACTTGCATGGATATTTGTTGTTGTTAATGTCTGTATTAAAACGTGACTTGTTAATGTCTGTATTAAAACATGACTTGTTAACCATGCCAGGCCTGTAGATCTTAGCTCGGTACCAGACGGCTGCACTCAAATTTCGATTATCACTTAATTTTGATTTGCAATCAAGAGACACCAATGCCCGATTTTTACATCATTTTATCCATCATTGTGGTAACAGTTGCTTAGACAAGTGTATCACTATACATAACCTGCTTGTCTCTGAGTGTTTCTTAATACTTGAGGCCCACTTTTTATCGCTGTGGGTTAATTTTCAAGGATTCTGTATGGTACCTGCTCGTTGATGACAATAGTATGGACATATGTAAAACAAAATATTCATCCTAATGGAGAGAGAGAGGGTGGAGGGTTTAAGAGAGAAGGAAAGAAAAAGAAATATAAGATGAG
This sequence comes from Unio delphinus, assembly GCA_029339505.1. NCBI lineage: Eukaryota > Metazoa > Mollusca > Bivalvia > Unionida > Unionidae > Unio > Unio delphinus. The sequence continues at coordinate 2,649,004 of JAQISU010000015.1, forward strand.
CTAAAATATAGAAATACAAGTCGGAGTAACATACATAACGGCATATATTCTTCCTATATGGAAAACAAAAGAAGTTTCAAACGTTATAGTGCCACTGTGGCGATAAAAGTGTTATCGGCGGTGTGGCGATGACATATATATCCCACTGAGTTACAATTTATCATAATGAAATATATAATGAATACGGACTTCATACGGATAACAATATTTGTATGTTACCTGGCCAAGGAATGTACTGTATAACCTTGTCGCGAGGACTTTCGTAAAGCTAAAAGCTAATGTATATAACTAACATTACAGGATATAATAAATCAGGTGACCTATACCATATCTTCTTCTTCTTCTTCTCTCTCTCTCTCTCTCTCTCTCTCTCTCTCTCTCTCTCTCTCTCTCCTTATTATCACTTATTTTTTCTTTACATGTGATGGAAGAGAAAGTAAAAAAACCAGGGAAAACCGAAAGGATCGGAACCCAATTATATAACATTTTTTGTGGCTCGTTCAATAGGACACTACGTTGTTTTCATAAAAGTGGGGTTAGGGAGGACAATGTTCTCGTTCTTGTCAAAATCCAATAGCAATAAAAGTGACGACATTTTGACACTAAGGCGATACAAATTATCGCATTTTGTCAAATGTTGTCAGGTGTACTATAATAAGTCATAAAAGGACTCTTCAGTAGGCATGTGGAAATGTTAAGATTTATGAAGTCTAGCAAACCTTATCCCTATTATTATTTCTTGAAGTATTAGTTTATTCCAGAGTAAACTCATTTACAATTTAAATAACTATAAAAACTTCCTTCTTGTTTTTAAATCAACTGACACTTGTATATGCATTCTACTATTCTCTGACGAAATACTATTGTGATCATTTCTATTTCTGTTTTTTGCCTTTACAAATCATCGTCTTACATTTATTTGCCAATCAGATTACTCTCATAGGACTGTGGAGATCTGACAGATTCCAGAATAAGGTCAGGTCATGTTCTGGTTCATTGTGAGTCACCGGTCAAATCACGGTTTTCAGATTTCTGAAAGTGAAACGGATCTTACGGAACATATCGTTTCTAACGATAACTCACCCTAATTGCAACGCTCTATCGAAAGGTCACCCAAACGTTCACTTTATTTGTATCGGTCAGATATCCACGATATATGATTTTAATCTGGTTATTTATGTTTTTGTAAATCTTTCTGCGATATTTTTTCTTACTTTGTCCACTTTAATCCACACCTCATCTTGGTGGCTGATTTCTACACATGTCAATGGGGTCAAGTGTTTATTACGCCAATCACTGTTGGCAAATGTCAAATAGTCCAAAACTTGAAATCGTTTTCTATTCTAATATTGGTGTCTTTGGGATATCTTTGATTTTATTTCTGTCTTTTATTCGTTTGTTCTGTACATTGACAAATATCAACTGCATTATTGGCTCTGCTTGGAAAATAAAAAGTCAGTATTTGTTTTTTTACAGCATGAAAACAAATCTAAATATTCACCTCAAAGTATTAATCTCTTCCATTCGTTGCGCTTATGAATTAACGAAAGGTCCTTTCACCAATAACAGCAGCCAATTGGCCCATGATAGTTTTCCGTTAAGAGGAGCTTACTGGTCCATGGTAATTCTCCCATAACGAAAACCAACTTGCCTTTTGTAATTCTTCATTAACAGAAACCGACTGACATATGGCGTTTGTCCACTAAAAGGAGCCAATTAACTCATTATAATTCTCCAGTTATAAGAGCCAATTAACTCATTATAATTCTCCAGTAATAAGAGCCAATTAACTCATTATAATTCTCCAGTAATAAGAGCCAATTGCCATAAGGTAATTCTCAACTAACTATAAATTTATCCGTTCTTCACTATTTCAACCCTGACGGAAGGAGAGTTATTGCATTTGATATGATATTTTAAGGAGGATGTGTTCATAACAACAATGGTTTCTTATCATGTATGCAGTCCCCCGAGTGGATACTCACCCAGATATTTATCTAAGTCAATGACAGTAAGGTGATCATATCTGAAGTGATGTTTCAGGTGGCTATATATATGTAATGCCGATTCCGAATCACTTGTGCGCATACAGTGGTTGAATGTCAGTAAAGTGTGTGTGTGTGTGTGTGTAGAGAGAGAGAGAGAGAGAGAGAGAGAGAGAGAGAGAGAGAGAGAGTAGTTGGGCTGGGGACTTTGGTGGAAACAATATGAAACAATTATGGTAAATGTTATGGATTCTAACTCTAGTTTAAAATCTGCACAAAACAACAAATTTTCATATTATCAGAATATATGTATTACCAATAACTACTCTATTTCTCGCGTTCCAATATATGTGTAAAAACATCTGTATTTGTGAGAAAGTCATGATTGATAAGCATATCGCACATGCACTCATTGGCACCACAAGTATCATCAGTTTTATTATGACGTCATTATGATGTCTGATCATAGTGTTAAAATAATAGCTTGTACAAGCTTATAAACATTTATTTCTTTACTCTCATAAGATTTATATTTCCAACCGACTGAAAGATCGGCGATTGTTAGATATATTAAGAATCTTAAAGCTGAGTTTGGTTTGGTACTTTCCGTCAAGGCTACAGAAGTATGTCTGGTCAATTGGATTAGAGTGCCTATGCCTAAGGACTTACCACAGCCATCTAAAAACACCCACATTTTCATCGGCAGCTCAGGTAGTTTTGGGATTCCTATTTATTGACAGGCCATTTTAGGGGTTTATAAAGATCAAGTGGAAATGTAGGGGAAAGCATATGTAAACTGAGACAGACATGGTATGAGGTGCAGGAAGAGGAGCTGAAAACAGTAATAAGGAATCTATCAAGAACGAGGTGTTGACGTTGACAGACATTGGTGGGTCTTCCCAAGACATGTTTGTCCGTATCATCGACATGAGCTCAATGGAAGACCACAGACCCCACCAGTATGTGCAACAAAGAAGATACTAATGAAGGGTCATGATGCAAGTTGAAAACAGGGTAAAGCCGGCAGGTGTGTTAGGCATGTATGTGTTTATCATGCCCTATCATTTAAAATAGCCAGTTTTTCTCTGCCATCTACTGGTCCCCAGCGCAGCTGAATCATGATTCTTCACTTCCACGGCTATGGCAAAAGTGTTTTTGCCTGTTGGTTTCTACACACAATATTTAAGGACTTCTATGATTTTGTCTGTCATACAATTGGCCCAAATAAGGCCCTCGTGGCCAAAAAAGAAGTATTTTTCTATCAGCCCCGAACGCTTTCGCGGCGATCTTCATGGCATGTGTTCTGATTTAGAAGCTAGTTTCAGGGTACCGCCTTAGGTTCCAAGGCTACAAAGCACCTTATCAACGCCTTCATGAAGTGAAATGCTGGCACGAGTTAAGCTAAAACAAAATGATGAAAATGTACAATGAGTGCATATACCTAACATACAAGAAAACACTGCAAAACGTTTCTTCATGCTGATCAAATGTCAAACTGAATAATCAACCACCAATCATACAATAAATTAATTGACCAATATAACCTTTTTGACAAAGCTTCTGGATCACAGATTAATCACATTAAAACATAAATTCTATTAATTGGAAATTTGAGAGGAAGCCATCCAGGTCTAACTCCAGACAAAATTCGAAAGCAAGTTAAATTCTTAGGAATCTACCTATGAGTAAAACAACAAAGCTTTTAACCTAAATCAAATTATTGGTAAGATTAACAAACAAAACAATACACAATACAAGATATCTAACACTTTTAGAAGAAAAGAATCTAAATTGCACAAACGTAACTTTTTAACTCCATGTGGCACGAATTTGAAATAATAGATTTTGATCATTACTATAAAAAATAGATGCTTCCGAATGTGATTTCGTATTGAAAAGCATATGCACAATATCCCGAAATACATTAACAAAAAGAAAAGTTGGTATGAACATACCAAACCTAAATTAAAACAGACATCAGATTATATTGACAGATTATAGGTTCTTACACCTAACGCAGAATACCCATGCCAAGCTACATAAATATACTGGTTTGGCTTTAAGTTATCCTTTAATAAAGAAATCTATCGAAATAACACCTTGATTAAAACTATTCAACCACCTCAACTAACTTATAGACAAACCCAATTTTTAAAAAAATACAAGAGCAAATTAGAATTATGGTCTGCAAAGACAAAATAGATATTTATAAGACACTAAGAGATAACATACTTCTACCAAATAAAGTAGAAACCCAAATGCCACTTTCGAAATGGGTTAATATTTGGGGAAAACTGGATAATATTAAAGATCACAAAACAATTTGTAAACTTTATGAATATATTTATGATGCATGGTGGACAGGGCAGAAGGTTTTCCAAAAGAGATTAACTAGAACCAACCCCCCTTTTCAATATGCAAAAAGTATGTTGACAACAAGAAACATATAGTCCTTAAATATGAAAAACTAAAACAACAAAGAGAAGAAACCAAAATTCTAATTTAAACTACCCTAGGGTATTTTAATGACTCTATACTTTTATATACAAACTAAATAAATAAAGAAACATTATACAAAGAAGTAATTAAATTCACAATGAGTGCAATAGAAAAAAGAAAAAAATATATGGATAGGACAATATGACTGAAATCCAGTTATGGATAGCAAAAATACACAATCATACCCATAAAATCACATATTATAACCCTACATTTTCACAATAGAACATTGATTTCTAGAACTTGTATTCGCATTACAATAAATCATGTGTTTTCAATCGCACAACAACAAAATCAAAACATAGATACCCAGAATTGTACATATCATCCTACTCATATCTCTACATTCCTACAATAGAAAAATCAAAACTATGTCTGACACTTAGAAAAACAATATCCCCATATTCACAGATTCACAATAAAACAACCCAAACAATGATATACAAATTCATACTCATAATGTATAGCCAAATATCAAATTGATATTTGCATAATCATATTTCTATATCTTCACTTCTACCTTTCTTAATTACTATTAATTATTATAATACAACAATGAACGATCCCCAGTAGTCGGCTGTCACCTATAAAAGAGGATATGTCATGTAATCAGAAATCAGTGCCAGAATTCCATAAATGGATAGCTGTAAATAGCACAGCCACAAAGATTTATTTTGTATACACCTTGCAGAATCGAATCTAATCACCTTATCATTCTGCTCAAAATAGGGTCTTACTATATTAGCCATGTTTATACATTCAGCAGACATTGGGCTCTCATCGGAGGTAATTTAGAACTCTCTAAGGGAGTCGTTATACAAACGAAAGGCTACTGCATGAGAGTTCCGTGTCTGCAATCAAAGCCTTCCAATTCGAAAATGTCATTACACAACAATTTTACAATAGAACATCATAGTATGCACCAAGATGCACATTCAACCTGAGTTTCAAACAAAGGGCGCTTCATAACAAAAACTTAATTTGACACACGCACCGCAAACCCACAAAAACAATTTATATATATTTTTTTTTTACAAAAAAGACATACACCTACTTACAAAACAAGACTAAACACATAGAACTAACAAACATCTTTTAGGCATTTGTTACAAAAGCATACGCTAGGATCTTAAATAAGGACTCAACTAAATAACATTTGACAAGATAGTGCTGTATGTAAAAACAGACTAACCTGACTCTTTGCAAAGTCACTTCGCGACTCTAAAATACACATTTATTTGGGATAGGAATTTGGCCTCGTGACGTCGGCGGAGGATTTGTGTCCACTACCAGTAATAGTCTCTGAGACTGATAGTACAAACCCAGATTCTAGCTAAAGGGATGCATGCCTAACCTTAAAGACTTTTGGTAAAGACTTACATACCCAAGGCTAATAAGGGATAATACAACTCAAGACTTAACGAACAAAACCAATATAAACCCTTCTCAACAAAATTATAATAACCACAAAACACAAACACAAAAACATCTAAGAGAACGACAAGGCAACACCATACATATTTTAAAAACAAGGGTGTCACCTTAAGGTTCAAACCATCTAATGGGATGGGGAGGGCCGAAGGGTGTCAACAGAGGCAACTTTTATGTTACATCGTTTGTGTTGTACGCATTTAAAGAGGATATCATATTTTCAATTTATAGAAAATAAAATAAAAAGACGTGACAAAATATTTGGTTTACCGCCCATATAGGTACCGTCAAGCATAGGCTGGAAGCTCAACTTCATCTCTCACCTCACGAGAACTATTTAATTTAAATAAGACAAACTGAAATATTGAAAACGAAATTTTATTTAAATTGGACAAACTACATTATAGATACCATTAAATTAATAAAATGTCCTGACCAATAAATGTTGATATTAAAATAAAATATAAATGATCTTCAGTGATCCCATATGGAATAAGAATTGTTCTTCCTAACAATGCAGCTCAACACTTAGAAAAATGGATACCAAAAACACGTAACCAACTAATAACAATGACGCCCCTCCCAATTATTTTTTTCTTTCCCCTCTCAACTTTGAACATTTTAAGAGAGAAACAGTGAACCTGCATGCCGGTGATGTATGAGACATGTACGCTGCATGGCTATGTCACGTGGCGCTACACGAAGCGAAAAGGCCTGCAGTAGAGTCTCAGAGAAACCACACAGTATCAATACACAGGGGATAATGAAATTAATATAATAGTAATGGGTAATACAAAATAACATCAAGGAACTAACCAATTTTTTTTCAAAGTTCTTTTAGGCCCTTTATTCCAATTATGTTTTGACTTATATGCAAAGTTAAACTAAATTTGGCTGAACATATGGCTAGTAAGGTCATGCCGGGAATAAAGGAGAAGCAACAGTACAATAAAGAAAGATGCGGCTCCTTATAAACGACATGACTTTGTATCTCCTAAACAAAGCGAGTATAAGTGAGAATCTACACTTCATACAACAAACATATAAAATTATATACTTTCTTCTTGATGTTTTCAAGGCACCGACTCGCATTTCAACCCTGCCAGTTATCTAATCGAAATTGAACAGAACAAAACGAAGCACTTAACCAACAAAAACAAACCTTACCTACTTCTTTTCTCCTTCTTTCTTCAAAATAGAGAGGGAAAGAAGAAAATTTAAATTTGACTTAGTCGTTGTCCTTACACATATGGCTATAGCATACACACACTATAGCTAAATTACATATAGCACTCACAAGGAAGTATGGGACTTCTAGCAAAGGTCACTTTCAAATGAAGGGAAGGGATTTCGAACTAGGCAATTGAAACTTGGTTTGGATGAACAACATCACTAGGGATGATAAATACCCCATTAGAAAACTTAACTTTAAATAAATTTTTGATCAAAATTCTTGTATAATTTAAAACACACAAACATACCTGCGGAGGATACAAACACTCATAAAAGACCTTTCTTGTTTTGGAAATTAGGGTGGAGCATCTGTCTGGTACTCAACCCAAAACTTTTAAAAAATATAAAAAAAAATATTTTAAAAAATAACCAACACAACAACAAAGGGCTCGCATATTACAGATTACAACTAACTGCGGCAAGCTATAATTAAACATTCTCTATTCATGTTAAATCGAATCATTCGAGTTGTCATACATCAATTGCGTTTGACAAAAACCGTATGCGGAAATGGGATAAGATTTTACCAGTAAAAATAGTATCAGAAAATCACCTATATCTATTCAGAAGTTGAGAAATGTGAGACATAATCAGAAACATAAATGTAACAGGGGCTCGGTTATCGTCTTGATTGACTTTCCCCAGACAAAGTTTCATGTGAGCTGTTTAATTTATTTTACTGTCTTTCTTAATAGTCGCCTTTCTCGTAGCATTGTCAATCATATTTCAGTGTTACTGTCAAATTACTCTTGCATAGACCCTACCACCTTTTCAACTACACCTATCGTAAACTGCACGACCTGCACCTTACTTAATGTATGTTCTCTCTCTCTCTCTCTCTCTCTCTCTCTCTCTCTCTCTCTCTCTCTCTCTCTCTCTCTCTCTCTCTCGTATTTTTTAAAATGTTAAACGTTGTGTACGATTAGGTTTCATACCGACCAAAAGAGTTTTGGAGAAGAACTGCCTGAAGGTCTTTGGAATGTTCTAAGAAGGAGAACACTGGAAGATTTGTTTAAAATAAATAATATTAAAACTGTTTTGCGTTGTTACTTCTAGAGTTTGTCATATTTGTGCATACACACTTCTTTCTTATGGCATACTTTTTGAGCATAACTAATTTGTTTTATGTTTAAGTGTGAAGTATATATCCTTTTTGGCGAAATAAGTTACATTTTTTTATATTCATATGTTTTCAAAAATGAACCAAATATTTTCCAATGTGAAAATATAAGATTTCTCATCATGCTATGCAACAAATGATTGTGTGTTCCCACAAAAATTGTACCTGTTGCAACATAAACAAGTACGTTGTAAGCTTGAACAAATATTTTCTTAACTTACAGACACGAAAATTAATGTCTGATACAGAAATTTGACCAGATGCTGCTCAAGTCTCTCTAAGTTATTTCCCCTTACTTTTTTCTTTACAACACACACACACTTATTGGTGACATAATTTTCATTCATATTTTTTCATATGTGAAAAAAATATCCAAGGACGTCATTTGATTTTTCTGGGAAGGGGGTGGGGGGACATGACGGGCTTGTTAATATTTGTATATAGGTTACATAAATTGTACAGCACGTGCAAATTTGGGTGGGTGGGGTGCAAATGCATTTGCAAATGCCTCTCCCCCTGCTTTTCAGAATTGAAGTCCCTGAACATATCTTTATGTTTTCAGGTATTAAATTATAAGATTTTCCATCATGCCGTGCAATGCTTGAATGTTTATGCCACCAAAGTTGTATATTCAGCAAAAAAGCAAAAAAAAAAAACTATAAACTTGATGTGATGCACTGCTGAATCGGACTTGCCTTGTTTTCGGATAGTGTCAAATAGTTTTGACAAAAATGTACTGTATCGTGACCGCCCAGTGCTTTCTTAAGTCACGAGTATTTTATATGATCAGCGTATGAAAAGGAGGTCAATTTACGAAAACAAGGGGTCGGGGGTGGTGGCGTAATGCCGACGAGTGAGTTTATTCTTCTAAACTTAGATTCTGGAGCAAGTTTGGTATATAATAAAAAGAAAATTTTCTTTTCATGCGTTAATATATAGTATATTTCATCTTGTCGTACTAAAAGCGATATATGTCTTCACCACTTGTTAAAATATCAAATGTTTTGGATACCACTCGATGAAATATATTGCTTTTCAAATTACGTATCGTTAATGATAAAATAATTAGTATAATAATAATAATAATAATAATAATAATAATAATAATAATAATAATAATATTATTATTATTATTATTATTATTATTATTATTATTATGCCCACGTGTACCTCTTGCTGTTATTATTAATAGTATTTTAGATTAAATGACGCCAATAATGATCATTATTATGTATTATGGGGTATTTGAAATGTGTGGCAATATTAAATATTGTGACTATATGTGATGTATTTAATGTGAATGTTTGTCCCGTTGTAATCAAAGCAGAGAGAGAGAGAGAGAGAGAGAGAGAGAGAGAGAGAGAGAGAGAGAGAGTTAACATTGCTACCCAGGTACAAATCATTTCTTGTACATTTTATAATATGTAATTCAAAAGAAAAAAAAAATCCCATCCGAGTGATAAATATTTTATTAATATATTTTATTAATATATTCAAAATGCTTTTTTTGGAAAATACTTATCTTTTAAGGGACCAGCCCTATATATTACTTGAAAAACATACATGTATCAATCACCAGGTAAATTGCGAGAATTAATTACAATTTCCGATACATTTTAATGAGTAAAGTGTCTGAAAAGTATGCATATGTAAGGTTGCAGTGTAAACGTATTATAAACGTGTGTGTGTGTGTGTGTGTGTGTGTGTGTGTGATAAGAAAAGGGCAACTGTAAGAAATGTTTCGTAATGATCGGTTTTAAATAAGTGTAATACATATGAACCGGTCAGTTTAAGAATGAGTGACACACTGGTTGGCATGCCAGCCTCGCAGCCTAAATGGTGTGGGTTACTACTACCAGACCAACCTGGGTCAGCTATGAGAGTGTCCATGGGCATAGCACTTAACTATCATTGACTCGATATCAAATAACTTGACTATCATTGACTCGATATCAAATAACTTGACTATCATTGACTCGATATCAAATAACTTAACTATCATTGACTCGATATCAAATAACTTGACTATCATTGACTCGATATCAAATAACTTAACTATCATTGACTCGATATCAAATAACTTAACTATCATTGACTCGATATCAAATAACTTGATTATCATTGACTCGATATCAAATAACTTAACTATCATTGACTCGATATCAAATAACTTAACTATCATTGACTCGATATCAAATAACTTAACTATCATTGACTCGATATCAAATAACTTAACTATCATTGACTCGATATCAAATAACTTAACTATCATTGACTCGATATCAAATAACTTAACTATCATTGACTCGATATCAAATAACATGCTTTGTTGCTGGGCTGTAAAACACGATACGAAACGAATGAGTGATAACTATAGCCTGTATTCATTGAATTTCTGGAGCTATCAGTCTTTGCCAATGTAACTTTGATTCTTTTTATACATTCAGGTCAATTAAAAACTATCCCCGCACAAATGTGCGGTCTTTCCAGCCATTTAGTTGCTGTCGTTGCGTCACCAAAGCTACTGCCCATCTGTTAAGCCAGGGAAACGCCCCAGATGTACATGTTTTAATGACTTTCCCAATTTGGGTGGAAGGGTTTTTTAAGAAAAGAAGCATACAATATGCACAAAAATAATATGCAAAATGGCTTCCTGCGCGTTACATCCAAGGTTTATTTGACGGGAAAGGCCAAAACACTCCAATAAAAACCGTAGGAATCAATGATGGATGGAGAAGGATGTAATAAAGAGTGACATGCTCAGTAAAATTCCCTAAGACTTATTTGTTTTCTAGTTAACGGAAATTGAAAAAAATGTTGAGCTATTTTATTCAGGAATATCTGCACAATAAAAAGGATTTGGGGACTAACATTGATGTGAAAGGTATCTCGCTATGCTAGAGACACTTTGATTTCTTACATAGCTTTGTCAGAAGAAAATTATCAAACATTAAACCAAATATTTCAAACAATAAATTTTTTTGTCATTTTCGTTATTATCATCATTATAATTATCATTTCCTAACTATCTGAGACATTCAGTATTTATAATTAGGCGAAACCACGTGAAATTTAGAAAATCGGAGGTTCAAGCGACTTTGTCGAGCTATTAAAGACGTTGAGGAAGGTCTCTCAGCCGGTGTGTTTATAAAATAAAAATAGGTCGAATGTGAAGTTTAAGACCTGCTCCGTATTACAGAAATGAACTAAATTACAGTCATGAAGACGTTTGTCAGCCAAAGTTTGTTTGAATATTTTAAATACATTATGCATTAAATTCGCCCGTGATTGACACGAGGGAAACGTGTGTACAGCCGGAGACTTGAGTAAAATAAATCATATATATATATATATATATATATATATATATATATATATATATATATATATATATATATATATATATATATATATATATATATATATATGTAGTGTATTTAACTATATTGCACTAGAATTTAAAAATATCTCATGCAATTTGGAACAATGATGAAGAAAACGAAATGACAAGAATTTGTTCCATTCCCCCACCCCCACCCCCCGAACAGTATAGGATCGCCATAAACATCAGTTTTAGTGCGAAAAGCGTAGCCCACAACCATTCCGGAAGAAAAAGCCAGTCTATTGTGCGAAGATGATATATAGGCCAAGTCAAACTGTCACATAGGATGACAAATGGCGGAAGTATGAGGACCATTTGGTGTTCCACAGGCAAAGACGAACCTTGTATTAATTATGTCATCGCTTCAGCTATTTAAAAATTCAAAATCGGTCACATAGGAAAACTTGAATGCACGTTGGCAGTACTGCAGGCCTATTTATCTCGCTAGATTAAATTGGATCGAAAATTAATACAGCGGAAGAAGAATATATTAGAGCACTAATATCCGATATGAACTTTATAGCAAAAATATATTTTCACTCTATAAAAGCAAGGACAATAATTATAAGTAATATAACTTTAGTTTTGTACACCGTATCAAATAACAATACTATAAAATGAATAGCATCGACTATATAAATATAAATGACGTAAATATGTTAATATATAAAATTATATGACGTAATTCTGCTAAGACGTGGACTCGAAAATACTCTTCTAATAAAATTTCTAGCTTGGTGATCAGAAATGTAAATGAAAGTGAATGCCTAGTTACAAGTTGAAACGCTTGACATTGATCACGGTATTTTATAGTTTCCCCTTTTCAGTCCATTAAATTTAATGAATGAATTTATATACAAGGATTTCCATCTTGATATGTTCAATACTTAGTGTATCAAATCGGATGCCATGCACTTGAACGGTTATTGCAAATTGATAACAATCAAGTCGTGTAATTTCAATTGTGACTGAGAAAGTTTGTTCCAAATATTACACAATACAGTAAGGTTTACGTTGCGTAGTCTGAAGGGAAAACATGAAAATGTTTCAAAACGTAAATATTTCAGCGCAAAATATCGACGGAAATTATAAAACCAGCCATTTAGTATTGATTTATCGATTTAATTCAATGTGCGAAATCGTCTATAGGTTCGAAGAGGTACTTATACCTGGGTAAGCATCGTGAACAGGTACTTATAAATAAATGTTATTATGAAAGCAAAAGCAGTGTTTGTATCTTCGTAATAGAACTGTATATATAAACTGTTTCCATACTACGGCAATACACATATCCGAGGTCTGTCTGTGATATTACATTTCTTACGTTTTGTAAATAATTATGTTTGCCGTTAGAAATTATATAGGATGGGAAATGATATTTGTGTGAAAATAAGTTGTCAAACAGAATCGATGTTTCTCTTAGTACTAAACAGGAAATGGACAACAAACGCCTAGATTTATCTTATCAATAAGCAGGAAAGGGACAGCAAACGCCTAGGTTTATCTTATCAATAAGCAGGAAAGGGACAGCAAACGCCTAGGTTTATCTTATCAATAAGCAGGAAAGGGACAGCAAACGCCTAGGTTTATCTTAGCACTAAACAGGAAAGGGACAGCAAACGACTAGGTTTACCTTAGCACTAAGCAGGAAAGGGACAGCAAACGCCTAGGTTTACCTTAGCACTAAGCAGGAAAGGGACAGCAAACGCCTAGATTTATCTTATCAATAAGCAGGAAAGGGACAGCAAACGCCTAGGTTTATCTTATCAATAAGCAGGAAAGGGACAGCAAACGCCTAGGTTTATCTTAGCACTAAACAGGAAAGGGACAGCAAACGCCTAGGTTTACCTTAGCACTAAGCAGGAAAGGGACAGTAAACGCCTAGGTTTACCTTAGCACTAAGTAGGAAATGGACAGTAAACGCCTAGGTTTACCTTAGCACTAAGCAGGAAAGGGACAGTAAACGCCTAGGTTTACCTTAGCACTAAACAGGAAAGGGACAGCAAACGCCTAGGTTTACCTTAGCATTAAACAGGAAAGGGACAGCAAACGCCTAGGTTTACCTTAGCACTAAGCAAGAAAGGGACAGTAAACGCCTAGGTTTATCTTAGCACTAAACAGGAAAGGGACAGCAAACGCCTAGGTTTACCTTAGCACTAAACAGGAAAGGGACAGCAAACGCCTAGGTTTACCTTAGCACTAAGCAGGAAAGGGACAGTAAACGCCTAGGTTTATCTTAGCACTAAACAGGAAAGGGACAACAAACGCCTAGATTTATCTTATCAATAAGCAGGAAGTGACAGCAAACGCCTAGGTTTATCTTAGCACTAAGCAGGAAATGGACAGCAAACGCCTAGGTTTATCTTAGCACTGAGCAGGAAAGGGACAGCAAATGCCTAGGTTTATCTTAGCACTAAGCAGGAAAGGGACAGCAAACGCCTAGGTTTATTTTAGCACTGAGCAGGAAAGGGACAGCAAACGCCTAGGTTTATCTTAGCACTAAGCAGGAAAGGGACAACAAACGCCTAGATTTATTTTATCAATAAGCAGGAAAAATACATCAAACGCCTAGGTTTATCTTAGCACTAAGCAGGAAAGGGACAGCAAACGCCTAGGTTTATCTTAGCACGGAGCAGGAAGGGGACAGCAAACGCCTAGGTTTATCTTAGCACTAGCAGGAAAGGGACAGCAAACGCCTAGGTTTATCTTAACACTGAGCGGAGAAGAGTAACGAAATATCGATGCTTTACTTAAAACTAAGCAGGACAGAACAAGGTAATATCACGAATTTCCTTAGCAGTAAGTAGGAGAGAGTCAAGAAAAACTTTTCTCCGATTTGAGATAGAAATACACATCCATTTTCTTGAAATCGTGGAAAATTGTAAAGAATTCGATACATATTTCATTAAGCAACACTGACGTATTATATCCTGCTTCGATGGCACTTGTATGAAGATATATAAATATACACTACAACAAATAAAGACAGGAACAAAAACTGAATTTAAATAAAAACTGAAAGATTTTGTTTAGTTCTCGCACGCACCAATCTTTCTTCTATTTATCTCATATTGGGATGAATCGTGTTAAAGAAAAAAGTCCCATTTTTTCCATGTGTACTAGGGTTACATGCTGTCTATTAGACTATGCAGGTAATGGGTTATATTCTCTTTGGACTATGCAGGTAATGGGTTATATTCTCTCTTTGGACAATGCAGGTAATGGGTTACAGTCTCTGTGCTGGAAAAAGCAGGTAATCCTTCAATGAGAAGCACTGTAGATCTGCATCTAGCTGCCATTTTCGCCCCGAATACAGAAATAGATTGACAACTGAAAGAAAAATGATGCAAAACGTCATCATATCAAATCCAAACTTTGAAACTTATATTACTTAAAATATTTTATATTAACGTGCTTTTGTAAATCATTTATCATCCAGGACCTGATACAAAAATAAGAACACTGTCCTTCCTGTCATCATATATGACTCTTTAACCTTAGAAGCCGATATTATGTCTCTCTGACTTTAAAAGTAGATCAAGACTGTCATTCAAGACACATATGACCATTTTACCTTATAAGTAATTAAATAGAGTGTCCTTCAAGACACATATGACTATTTTACCTTATAAGTAATTAAATAGACTGTCCTTCAAGACACATATGACTATTTTACCTTATAAGTAATTAAATAGACTGTCCTTCAACACATATGACTATTTTACCTTATAAGTAATTAAATAGAGTGTCCTTCAAGACACATATGACTATTTTACCTTATAAGTAATTAAATAGACTGTCCTTCAACACATTATGACTATTTTACCTTATAAGTAATTAAATAGACTGTCCTTCAAGACACATATGACTATTTTACCTTATAAGTAATTAAATAGAGTGTCCTTCAAGACACATATGACTATTTTACCTTATAAGTAATTAAATAGACTGTCCTTCAAGACACATATGACTATTTTACCTTATAAGTAATTAAATAGACTGTCCTTCAAGACACATATGACTATTTTACCTTATAAGTAATTAAATAGACTGTCCTTCAAGACACATATGACTATTTTACCTTACAAGTAATTAAATAGAGTGTCCTTCAAGACACATATGACTATTTTACCTTATAAGTAATTAAATAGAGTGTCCTTCAAGACACATATGACTATTTTACCTTATAAGTAATTAAATAGAGTGTCCTTCAAGACACATATGACTATTTTACCTTATAAGTAATTAAATAGAGTGTCCTTCAAGACACATATGACTATTTTACCTTATAAGTAATTAAATAGACTGTCCTTCAAGACACATGTGACTATTTTACCTTATAAGTAATTAAATAGAGTGTCCTTCAAGACACATATGACTATTTTACCTTATAAGTAATTAAATAGACTGTCCTTCAAGACACATATGACTATTTTACCTTATAAGTAATTAAATAGACTGTCCTTCAAGACACATATGACTATTTTACCTTATAAGTAATTAAATAGAGTGTCCTTCAAGACACATATGACTATTTTACCTTATAAGTAATTAAATAGACTGTCCTTCAAGACACATATGACTCTTTTACCTTATAAGTAATTAAATAGACTGTCCTTCAAGACACATATGACTATTTTACCTTATAAGTAATTAAATAGACTGTCCTTCAAGACACATATGACTATTTTACCTTATAAGTAATTAAATAGACTGTCCTTCAAGACACATATGACTATTTTACCTTATAAGTAATTAAATAGACTGTCCTTCAAGACACATATGACTATTTTACCTTATAAGTAATTAAATAGACTGTCCTTCAAGACACATATGACTATTTTACCTTATAAGTAATTAAATAGACTGTCCTTCAAGACACATATGACTATTTTACCTTATAAGTAATTAAATAGACTGTCCTTCAACACATATGACTATTTTACCTTATAAGTAATTAAATAGACTGTCCTTCAAGACACATATGACTATTTTACCTTACAAGTAATTAAATAGACTGTCCTTCAACACATTATGACTATTTTACCTTATAAGTAATTAAATAGACTGTCCTTCAACACATTATGACTATTTTACCTTATAAGTAATTAAATAGACTGTCCTTCAACACATATGACTATTTTACCTTATAAGTAATTAAATAGACTGTCCTTCAAGACACATATGACTATTTTACCTTATAAGTAATTAAATAGACTGTCCTTCAAGACACATATGACTATTTTACCTTATAAGTAATTAAATAGACTGTCCTTCAAGACACATATGACTATTTTACCTTATAAGTAATTAAATAGACTGTCCTTCAAGACACATATGACTATTTTACCTTACAAGTAATTAAATAGAGTGTCCTTCAAGACACATATGACTATTTTACCTTATAAGTAATTAAATAGAGTGTCCTTCAAGACACATATGACTATTTTACCTTATAAGTAATTAAATAGACTGTCCTTCAAGACACATATGACTATTTTACCTTATAAGTAATTAAATAGACTGTCCTTCAACACATATGACTATTTTACCTTATAAGTAATTAAATAGACTGTCCTTCAACACATATGACTATTTTACCTTATAAGTAATTAAATAGAGTGTCCTTCAAGACACATATGACTATTTTACCTTATAAGTAATTAAATAGAGTGTCCTTCAAGACACATATGACTATTTTACCTTATAAGTAATTAAATAGAGTGTCCTTCAAGACACATATGACTATTTTACCTTACAAGTAATTAAATAGACTGTCCTTCAACACATATGACTATTTTACCTTACAAGTAATTAAATAGACTGTCCTTCAACACATATGACTATTTTACCTTATAAGTAATTAAATAGACTGTCCTTCAACACATATGACTATTTTACCTTATAAGTAATTAAATAGACTGTCCTTCAACACATTATGACTATTTTACCTTATAAGTAATTAAATAGACTGTCCTTCAACACATATGACTATTTTACCTTACAAGTAATTAAATAGACTGTCCTTCAAGACACATATGACTATTTTACCTTATAAGTAATTAAATAGACTGTCCTTCAAGACACATATGACTATTTTACCTTATAAGTAATTAAATAGACTGTCCTTCAACACATATGACTATTTTACCTTATAAGTAATTAAATAGACTGTCCTTCAACACATATGACTATTTTACCTTATAAGTAATTAAATAGAGTGTCCTTCAAGACACATATGACTATTTTACCTTATAAGTAATTAAATAGAGTGTCCTTCAAGACACATATGACTATTTTACCTTATAAGTAATTAAATAGAGTGTCCTTCAAGACACATATGACTATTTTACCTTATAAGTAATTAAATAGACTGTCCTTCAACACATTATATATGGCTATTTGATGATCTTTACTCCATATTAAGATACATTTAATTTACAGTTTTAAACAGATGGTTGTGGGAAACGATCGATGAGGCCCCCCCCCCCCCCTCCCAATCAGCTTATGCAAGAGACGTTACTCTGATATCACGGTAATACCCAAAAATATTTGTTCGATGGAATATATTCAGGGCCGACAAATGGGAGGGGGAGGGGCACCGCGGACCTGGGCCCGTAAAATGGCCTGGGCTGAACAAAACTTTTTACTTTTTTAAAGAATAATTTAAGTTGACAAGACCTAGGAGAGATCTTGGTGTATATTATCCTAGGGCAAGATCGCTCTATGTCTTAAGAAAGAATATTGATGTAAATGAGCACAAAGTGTAAATCAATTGAAAATTGCATGCTACTTCAATGGCTCTCATTATGTGACCTGTACCCTCTAAAAACAGAAACTTCTGTGAGAGAACTAAATCAATGCATATATGACCACATGTGACGAGGGTGGTATAGGCACACCACCATGAGTGAAAGTCGACCAAAGACTGTTCAAACAAAACCTGGTGTTACAGAAAACAACAACATTAACATTCTGCATATTTTGATTAGTGTTCGCTACCTTAAATTAGAACTCTTGTTTCTTGGCAAATCATGAGATGGGACTCTTGCATAAAATCATTGAACATTATCAGTCGTAAAACTGGTTAACCGATTTGTTATATAGGGATATCGGTTTTAAGAAAATATAGAGTTTATTTGAGAACATAAAGTACAGTCATGTTTTTGAAAAAGTGAAATTTATGGGTTCATTTTTAAAATAGTGAATAGCCAGAAGTTTCGACATTGTCCCGAATGAAAACTGATGATGCAGAACTAGTAACTTATTGCCGTCCAATGTATATACAATAAGCACACAACATATGGCGTTATGCAGAAAGTTACTGCAAACAGAAACCGCCATGCCAAAGAACTCACGATATCGAAGGAAGCTATAATATAATCCAGCAAATACTGTTCTGCAAGGGAGAGAGAAAAGAATATGTCTATGTAGGCATGAATGCATGTTTTCTCTCACTTTATCGATATGTCCGGTGAATCCGCCAGACTTTTCATCACAAGCACCTAGAACAAGTGGAACATGTCTGTTTACGACGTTACCTGAAATAGATAAGTTTTAAAAAGATCAATATCTATCGATTTTTTTTGGTTACCTCATTCATCTAATAGATATTCGTTCCAGATATTTAACTCGACCACTTATCTAACTCTTGTATAAATAGTACTAATCTTAATTCTTTCGGGTTATCCCTCAGATCGTCCTGGCCAGACCCAGTAAGGGGACGATATCCGAGTCAAACCCAGTAAGGGGACGATATCCGAGTCAAACCCAGTAAGGGGACGATATCCGAGTCAAACATAAACTTGTTATCCATACAAACATCAACAGACTGAATACATGTGAAAAAGACATATCTAATTTTTCTAAATTATACGACTGTTTATAAGTAGCTGGATCAAGAGACACTTCTTTGAAAAAACAACAGAGAACAAAAAAAACAAAAACATCCAATATAACACTAATGCGACATAAACTTGATTCAGTGATATTGAGCGTCCTCATATAAATTTCAGCTGATTGATCCTTAATTAGGTTGAACGCCGCCTGTCACAGAGAGAGAGAGAGAGAGAGAGAGAGAGAGAGAGAGAGAGAGAGAGAGAGAAAAGAGAGAGAGAGAGAGAGAGAGAGAGAGAGAGAGAGAGAGAGAGAGAGATGTGGTTACCTCCCAGAGGGACAGATTTCCTGTCCGAATTCACAATCGCTGAAAATTCAAGGCCATCATATCGTAGGCGAGCATCATTCCAGGTGATAGGCTGTAAATTTGAGAAGTGTTTTTATTTTTGTTTTATATCCGTGTTAAAAGAAATATCGTAGTGTTTTTATTTTTGTTAAAAGAAATATCGTAGTGTTTTTAATGGAACAGCTTTCACAGCAGCAAAGAAGGCATAACAGTTTTCGCCATACCCAGTTTTGGATCAGGTCAGAAAAGAAACTTTTATTTTTCTTATTTGAATTGCTCATTTTATTTTCTATTATAATTTTTTAATACTTTATTAATCTTCTTTAAATATCCTTCAAACGATTTGTATTACCATTTAATATCCGTTTAATGTCTTATTATTACCCTTTAAAAAAAAACGTTTTATACTACTTTAATTCCATATAAATACCTTTTTATTAGCCTTCAATATCTGCCCTTTGGATACCCTTTTATACCTTTTTGATACCCTCAATCACTACTACATTCATAATAAATAGCATTCAAAGAACGATCGTGAGAGCTTTAATGAGAATATATTTGGCCATAGAGCTAAAATCTATCGACGATTGAACTGAAACAGTTTTTCAAACACATACATTTATATAATTCGCGCAAGATATCACGGTGAAAAATACATTAAGCCTCGTAGCGGTGGATCGATTATAATTCTAGACTTCTCTTCTCCAATATCCATTTTTATTACCAATTTAATAATTGTATGAATTTTATTCAACACAATATGTAATAGAAGAAATATCCATATGCGATAATAGCAATAATATCGATATTTAGAGAACTTGTGATGGCATTATGTCAGACACAGTACCGCACCTATTTCCATCTGATATTCTCTTTTATACAGGTTAACATTTTTCTTCATAATGTACACTGTCAGAGTTTGCAATGATTATATTTATCGAAAATGTACCATTAACCATAAAATAAAGTTGTATTTAAGACACTCTTCAGAGAACTATCTACATTCATTTTTTTTAAATTCTTAAATTATTCAGTATTTATCAAAAGTGTTAAATTCAATATCAAAACAAAGTGAAGTATTAATTGTTAAAAAGGTATCTTCTGATAGGTAAGTATCATCGTAGATATACTTACATTATACTTAAGCTCCAATACAGCCTTTCCACGTATTTCAGTTTGGATAAAGAATAATATGACCTCTCTTTCTGTATCTAACTCCATTCCGTACGTCATAGGCAAATCCATATCACAGTTTCCTATTAGATGCTGCGTCTTGAACCGACTTGGCATCGGTTTAACTCGGACCTTTATGTCCAACTGACTTCCTATATGAGTGCCACTGAACCGCCATATAGTGAGTTGACTACTTCCGGTAAAATGAGCGCTCCCTTTCTCTATGGTAACATCCCTTGCCCCCACAGCTGACGCCATTCCGGAATGATCCTCATAATCTTGCTCAAACTCCATCAGAAGCTCAGCATTGCATGCTTATAAGAGAAAATTTTGAAAAACAAAAGTGTACACAACGATAATTAAATGATGTGATGTGATTTTGGCCTTTTATGTAGCATGATGTCCCACCCAGTCACATTATCCTGACACCAGGCCGACCAGTCCTAACAATAACCTCTTAATGCTGTTCGTACCATTTTTATAAGTCTTTGGTAAAACTCTGCCGGGAAATGATAAGGACATCTTTCTTTGTATGTATGTATGTATGTATGTATGTATGTATGTATGTATGTATGTAGGTAGGTAGGTAGGTAGGTAGGTAGGTAGGTAGAAAGGTAGGTAGGAATATATGTTTTCTGAGGTGTCGAAAAGAAACATTAAGATAGATGCTAGTAAGTGCAGGGATGGAAACAACTGGTACAAACTGTCCCCCACCACCCAATGTACCCCGCCCGCTCTCTTTTGTAAATCCTCTTCCAAAACTGGGTTTTTCTCTGAAATTGGAACCCTTTTTCTCGTTGACACGTAGTCGATCTTTAAATGAACAGGCTTTACTGCAAATTGATAGTAAGTGTTTGTCTCAGCGTAAGAAAACTTCAAGCTGTGCATGGTAAGATAAACATCGCATTAAAGCACTGTTACTTACGTGTAAATGTCTCAGCCACGTGATTTATGGTGCATCCGCATGCAGTTGCGTTAAATAAGGTACCAAGGGGACATGGCCGTACGACTGTTTCATTTCCAATCCTTTGTTTGTAGAAAGAAGGGTCCGTCTCAAGAGGTGATTCTTGACAAACATCATCTGTAACGCAAATAAAGTAAACAACTGTAAAGTACTTCCGGTATATATTTAAGTGCGTAAAACCGACATAACCAAAATCGTGTTTTCACGTTTCACCGATGACAAAATAATGATATCAAACGATACAATACAAACTTTATTTAAATTGTAAAAGATTTTAAATTATATAAAATCGTCGCTTCTTTTCAAATGATATCGATAACTTTTAACTAAAAGTAATCTTTACTTACTCAAGGAAGTGGTATTGTAATGAGGGATATGAGACAGAGTGAAAGACGTATTTAGAGGCTTCTACGTGCTATCTAGTTACCTGGAATATTTCTCGACTTCATAGCCCTGGATTTCATAACGGCAATCAGTTTATCCTTCAACTGGGCCATTTGCTGAGGAGGAAGTAATTTTCTATCAGTAAGTGCGGTCACCCTTGACATAAGAGCACGCTTAAGTTGGAGCTTCCTAAGTTCCTTTAATGCTTGATCCTCCAGACCTGCTGGATATGCGCGAGAAGAACGTGCTTGCAAAACAATTTCGTTGATTTTCTGCAGTTCAGCATTTACACTTGGATCAGAGTTTTGAACTTTAAATGATTTGGATCCTCTGGTGAACGACGAAGCCTCCGTGGTTATTGTCTGCGTATGAAATATCTGACCAGTGTCTTTCACGGGGGACAATGTTGATGTTTGAGCATTCGCGTTCAGAAAGTCTCCTGCAAAGGTGTCAGTATCCGCTGAATCTGATATCCTGCCATCGTGCTTGATATCTCTCTTTCCTGCCCCCACCACAGGGAATGTGAACGTTCTGAACGAGTGCGCCTCAGATGTCCTCAAGTTTTGCATTCCAAAGCTTTCGGTAACTTGTGCTGGAGGTGAAGGTGGCGGTGGCAAAAAAAACTGTCCTGGAATAATCGGAGGAGGAGGAGGAACACTATCTATTGGATTTTCCATTGACTGGCTCAGTTTTGGCACAGACGCGGAAAAATGGAAGAACTGGTCTAGCAAACCTGGTTCAGTCTCGGGTGTACTCCGTACACTTGAGGATGCATCTGTTTTGGGACCAGTGATAATTTTGGACTGGCTAAAATCAGTATCTTCGTCGTCATGACTACCGTTTACTGGAATGGTTGACGCCCTTTGTACTTTAGTCAAATCTTTACTCAATACGTTTGCATGGCTCTGCAAAAGACTAAAATCTGGTTGCTTTCTACTAACATCAGGCTTGGACAGCGAAAGAGTATCAAACGATTTACTCTTTAATATGGATCCTATTTCAGGTTTTTCTTTAGGCAAAGTTTCCATTGCTTTGGGATTTGTTTTACTTTGTGAAACAACATCTATTTCCGGTGGGATCGTTTTGTGTTTCTTCTCATCATCTGGATTTGCAATATGTGGTTCAATACTAGGTTCTGAAAAAACAGTGGTGGAAGCATCAGTTTCGCCAGATTTACTGGAAAATAGTGATTTAGGTATTTTTTCTTTAACGACGGTTGATAGCATGTAGATTGATGAATCAAAAAACTTCTTTTCTAAATTCGCTTGATAAATTGTAGTTTTTGAATCTCCACTAACGTTTATGTTTCTAGGCTTTACGGGACTTGGCCTTGTCTTTTCTTTAAATATGTCTGTTGATGTATACTTTGGATGTATCAAAGTGACATCGGATGGTTTGGAAGTCAAATTAGTAATTTGTTCAGCCTCTTTGGTCAATTTTTCATCTGAAGTTCTGTTTCTATATATTGTTGTCGCCTCCTCCTCTGAATTTTCCGTTGGTGACAGTTCCACCTTTTTCACTAATGTATTCGGGAATGAAAAGTCTGGGTCCTGAAAATGATCGTGCTTTTCAGTATCGTTTGTACTTAATGAAGTTTTTGATGCTCCTGTAGGTGTAACTAGCGATAAATCTATATCGGATTGCTTTAATTTAAATGAATTAGATATTGTTTCGTTTGCTGAAAGTATAGAAGCAACTACGCTACCGATCTCCTTAGGTACAATCGTTTTGAGTAACTCAAATGACGAATCAAAAAATTTCTTTCTTGTTTTCCCATCGTGCACGGATGATGTAATTTGTTGCCCTTTCTCGCCAAGAGTTTCCTTCGACCGATTTGTAACAGTGGGTTTAACATTATCCGTCTTTACACCGATTTCTGTCTTCAGAAAATCAAACCCCGAATCAAAGAATGACTTCTTTAAACCAGATTCTAATGAGATGTGCTTTAAATTTTTGTCTGTATCTTTAATAGTTATATCTTCGTCATGATCCATGGGTGTTTTATCTGTCTTGGTATTTTCTTGGTCTTTATTTACATCAATCATTTTAACTGTATCAGGAGTAAAGACGGGCTTCAAATCAAAAGTAGGATATTTACTCGTACTTGTGTCAGATACCACTATAGGTGCCGAAGCAGGATCAGCTGGCATTGTACTCTGCGACTCCTTGTCTGGAATTTTATTGGAAAAATCAAAAGTGTATGCACTTTGTAATATCGGTCGGTCTTGCTGTGCGCTATCTGTCAGCGTCTTTTCCTTTGATGACTTCGAAGCTTTCATGTCTGTTTTGTTTGAAACTATAGTTTTGAGAAGGTCAAAGGGTGAATCGAACAATTTCTTCTTAAGGGTGGATTCATCCGCCTTTTTGTCAGAACTGCTCTCTGATTTAAAGCTGAGTGGATGCTCGAGATCTTCGCTTAGTGAAGGTCGTAACGATTTTGTTATTTCCGTCTTTAATGGATCAAAAGGAGCATCAAAAAATGTTTTTCTAGTGAACGAATTATAAGTTTCAACGTTTGGGTTAGCGAGATTGGTAGCTCCACCGTTATCCGAATTATTTATTATGTCTGTACTTTGCTTCCCTCGTCTTACATTTGTTTGCAAAAGCTCAAATGGAGCCTCGAAAAGTTTCTTCCTTAGTGATGATTCATACGCAGCATGGCCGTTCTTCAGTTGCAGAGGACTTTCCATTTTAGTTGTATCGCCTAATTTGGATTCTTCAGACTGTATAGAAGCCGCTTTTAGTAAACTTGAATGGTTATCAACGGATTGTATTTTCAAACCAGAATCGACCCCCTTCCAATCCCTCAGTAAGTCGTAAGTTTCAGATGGTTCGTTGTTTTTCATACTTTTGTTTTGGGAGTTATATGTAACTCGCGGCAGTGTAGAATTTATTAAAACATTGAAAGGGTCAAGTGGTGTATGTGGAAATTGTTTGTTTGTAGCATCCTTGTGTTCTGATATGAATTTCTTGTTGTCCGTATCCGAAACGTTTGAAGCTAACATTAATTCCTCGGGCGTCTGTGTCTGAGTTTTATTTCTTTCATTTGTCCCACCGGGAAGATGCATTGTTTTTAATAGGTCGAAGGTAGCATCGAAAAATTGCCTTTTAAGCTTTGAATCGTATTCTTGTATTGATGATTTTGGTAACAGAACGTCTGTTAAGTTCCTATTTGTTTTAGATTGTTCGTATTTCACATCACTTCGATCATTAACTGTTTCAGTCGTGTTTAATAGATTGGATGAAGTATCGAAAAGAAAAGCTGTCATAGCAGAATTTAAAGTTGCAAAACCGTTCGACACATTCTTTAACAAAGAATCATGTATATGCCCTGTCTCCAGTGTAGGTGTAGTCGAATAGTCGTCTTTAGCTGATCCTCCAGATGAAATATCTGAAGATGGCACTACATCTTCCTCACTATCATCTGTTGTATTGAAGTGATCACTCTTTGAATAAGATATATTTGAGGGCCAAGGTTCAAGTGGTGCAAGATCGGAAGATAAGTTATACATTCCTGCAGACAAGTTAGAAACTAATTCAGCAGATATTTGACCCTCGATAGTTTCGTTTTGAATTTGAAGTGGTGAGTACAGAAAAGAGTTATTATACGTATCGTTACCCGTGCCTTCAAACGAAATTGCGTAAGTATTGTTGACTGAAGAAACGAACATGTCATTCTCCTCTGTGGAGCTATTTGAGCTTTCAAATGTTGCATTGTCGAATACAGACGCATTTACTACCCTATCCTGCAGGACAATACTGCTTCGTTGTTCATCGTGGGCTAATCCTTTCTTGGCTTTAGGATCCAGATTTGGTATATCATGAATGTTCCAAACACTTAATCTTGAGTTTCTCTTTCCAGCTTTTTCTGAGTATGTTTCCTCTGGAGCGGATAGCGATTCTGTGTAAAATTAAACGCAAATTATATCATAAGACAACAAGTTAAATATTATTGTCACTGATACTATACGAATTTGTATGACTCTTACTATGTATACTCGCTTATACATCGGGTCCAACTGCAAACAACAAACTGCAAAGATTCCGATCTGTGTCGCATAATCGTTGATCAGGGTCTACAATGTTTCTTGTACAAATTGCTCCTAATGAAATTCAAATCCCAGAATACACCATTGCAGTATGCGCTAGCAGAGCAGAGTCTATGCAATCAGATCCGACTTGTACACGAGTATATACTGTATGTCATACTTGTACACGAATATATGCTATTTATGACTTGTACACAAGTATATTAGGTATTTCAGATTTTAATTTTCAATAAAATATCTTTATAAAATCGGCTTCCAGAAAGCAATATTCCAGAGAATGTTAAGATTTTCAAAGCATTTAAACGTTGTTTGTCAACCAGAGTTTCGCAAACCTTTCCAAATCGTATAACGTTCTACTTACACAGATGTAATAGATAATTCTATATTACAGCATCCAAAGATAGCCTACTCCTTGTTGTTGTTGTATAATCCATGTGTATACACCAGCAAGATACTTACGCCCTTCTTCTGACAATCGTATACTCATCATTCCCACTGTGAAAATGAAGTCATATGGACAATGTTCTTTTGCATTCCAGGGCCCAGCGATGTGGAACAAATTGCCCATTGAAATTAGACACAAAGACAGAGTGGTCCCTTTTATAAGTGCTCTTTAAACTTACCTTTTTCGACTGCAGAGACAAACTTAGAGACCTAATAATGTTTTGTATCTTATATGTTTTCAGCATGTTTTTATGTTTTCCAATTTCATTGTATTTTTCATTTGTTTTTCTGTAGTGTAGTCATATCATTATAGATGGTGTAAAGCGCTTAGAGCTTCTAAAGATTAGGTGCTATACAAAGTCCTCATTATTTTTATTATTATTATTATTATTTTATTTTTATTATTATTATTATTATTATTATTATTATTATTATTATTATTATTATTATCGTCAAGACACTTTGCATGATTAAGATAAAATGTACAGTATTAAATTTACACATCATTTAAAAGTACCTACGTGTTGTTTTTAAAGCTGTACTTGTCAGGGTTGTAATTACTTTTTTAAGCTGCCACCAATGACTCCTTTTGTGTATCAAGCAAGAATTATGAATGTCCATCTTTCAGATATTTGATAGTGCATAGGTACCACCTTGTACAAGATAAATATACATTTGATAGGGCCTAGGCACTACATTGCATAGGATAATGATACATTTGATAGGGTCTAGGCACTACATTGCATTGGATAATGATACATTTGATAGGGCCTAGGCACTACATTGCATAGGATAATGATACATTTGATAGGGCCTAGGCACTATATTGCATAGGATAATGATACATTTGATAGGGCCTAGGCACTATATTGCATAGGATAATGATACATTTGATAGGGTCTATGCACTACATTGCATAGGATAATGATACATTTGATAGGGTCTAGGCACTACATTGCATAGGATAATGATACATTTGATAGGGTCTAGGCACTACATTGCATAGGATAATGATACATTTGATAGGGCCTAGGCACTACATTGCATAGGATAATGATACATTTGATAGGGCCTAGGCACTATATTGCATAGGATAATGATACATTTGATAGGGCCTAGGCACTATATTGCATAGGATAATGATACATTTGATAGGGTCTAGGCACTACATTGCATAGGATAATGATACATTTGATAGGGTCTAGGCACTACATTGCATAGGATAATGATACATTTGATAGGGTCTAGGCACTACATTGCATAGGATAATGATACATTTGATAGGGCCTAGGCACTACATTGCATAGGATAATGATACATTTGATAGGGCCTAGGCACTATATTGCATAGGATAATGATACATTTGATAGGGTCTAGGCACTACATTGCATAGGATAATGATACATTTGATAGGGTCTAGGCACTACATTGCATAGGATAATGATACATTTGATAGGGTCTAGGCACTACATTGCATAGGATAATGATACATTTGATAGGGCCTAGGCACTATATTGCATAGGATAATGATACATTTGATAGGGTCTAGGCACTACATTGCATAGGATAATGATACATTTGATAGGGTCTAGGCACTACATTGCATAGGATAATGATACATTTGATAGGGTCTAGGCACTACATTGCATAGGATTATTGCACATTTTGTAGTGACCAGACACTACACTGCACATGATAATGATACATTTCGTAGTGCCAAGGCACTACACTACACAGGACATTTGTATATTTCATAGTGCCTTAGCACCACATGACACAGGAAGCAGCAGAGGGGGCGAACAGACCAACTTTTGGAAGCGTCTATTTGGCAAACCAAGGCTTCCTCGTAAATCCTTAATAGAAGCGTCCGTTTGGCAAAACAGAATCAAAAAAAGAAAGATGCCATGGTCGTTGTCGCATCCCTTCTGCTGCTATGGAGTAAAAAAAATTATGATAAAAATCGTTTAAGATTTCACAAACAGACTAATTTGTAAAACCTTACCTCGTAAATCAATTAGATTATTGGATTGGTCAGTGAGTCTGAAATTAATTCTCGTTAATGAATCATTATGACATCGCATATAGACTGGATTAGTTGGATCCTCATTGATTAGAAACCCTGGAGGAGCTGTTGGTGCAAATAAATATAAAATATATCCGTGTTGGGCTTGATTTGATCTTTCTAGATTTATTTGGTAACTCCCTTTGATAACAACACATACTAAATTCAATGCTTTCGCCGAGGATATATTCACATTTTGAGGAGCGATATGTCTAACACCCGCGGTCTTGGTCATTATTATGTTTGAGGATTGTTGTTTGTGGTTCCATTTGGCAAGTATCAGAGAAAAGTTTTTTTGAATAAGATCATTAACAAATTTGTTTAGTTCATTTGCGTTATATCCAGGAAACTTGAAATCGGGTAAATCGGCCTCTGTTATATTGTAACCAGTTAGGAATTTTTGTTTATCTCCGTTCTTATCATTAATTATTAATTGAATTATTCGCTTGTTGATATATTCCATGTCAGATGCAAGTTGATTTAATATCATAACACATTATTGATAAATATAAATCTATCAGTTAATCATGTATTTTTATATCAGTTAAATCATTTCGATATGATGGAGTAATTTCGTGGTATGATTGTACATCTGTGACATAATCGGATTTGTTAGGTTCGAGTATTTGATAAGATGCCTGAGGTGGATTTTCAGGCCATCCTAATATTGTTCTTATAGAACTCTGATAGATGTCTACGGAATATCTGGGTGAGTTTATCTCAATGGCAGATGATAACGTCGGTTCGTGAACAAATAAATGATCCGTATTGAATCGTGTATACTGCGTTGTTGGTTTTCTCATGAGGAATTTTTGTTTTTTCAATGATTGCTATCATCCTCATTGCATCATCTTTGATTGCCTCGATTGTTTTTTTTTGTTATATCTTCGATGGAGTTTTTAATATTATGGAGTTTTATGTAAATTTTATCCAGCGTGGTTACAAAAACATTATCAATGATATTTTTTACGAAATGATGTAAACTTTTGAACGTGATCTGCATATTTGACTTGAAGTGCTGCTAGTTCCACCATAGTAGTTTTTTTTATCTCTTTGAGTTTCGGTGTGGTCACCGGTGGATTTCCGAGGAAATCTAATAGAGGTTTGTCAATATTGTCAATTATATTTCTTTGTAATTCAGAAAATTGATCGAATTTAGTTATATGGTCGTCGTATTAATCGCGTAGTTTGTTTAATGGTTCTAAATTGTTAATTCTATCCACAATAGTAGAAACAAGTACACCCGGTTTGAGTTTACCCTGAGCGGAAAACAACGTGATATCTTCTACTGCGTCGCGTTGTTTAACTAAAATATCATCAAGAGAAACATTTTCAATTTACCCTGACGATCTTGAAATACAACTATTTCATTGGGATCAACACTTGTTAAGTTCAACATCTCAGCTATTTCAGATATTTCCGCAGTGCCATCGGCACTGGGATTTTTCAACATTGATAAAGATCTCCCCCAAATATCAATCATGTTATATTATGTTTTCTCTATAAAAAGCGTCTACTCATTTACGACCCGATGAGGTGGTTTTCCCGATGATGAAATAGCGTCAAGAACATAGAACACATCTATGCCACATATTGGTGGGTCATTCATTTGTTGTGTTGGTAGCGTAGAATACCAATGAGGGGTGTTTAAATGGTTGATATAACGCATAAATTCTTTAGGCGGCGCTAACCCATATGAATCGAAATAAACAATTACACGTGGATCAATCGCGTATGCAACCCAGTGGGTTCCGGGTCCGGTGCTGTTATCAAGATTAATGATACCGGTTTCAAACTTTTTTTGGTTGTGCCGGCAACTGATCTTTCATAAAGACACCTCTGAAGTTTTTTATCGCTAGTGTTCTAGCAGGATCGAGTAAATCAAAATATGACATGGGAACTATTAAATTGTTCCTGGGATTCTCAGACCGCTTCCGCTGTACCATGATTACGGGGTTCCTGGTAATCTTATACCCTTTACTTCTTTTGTATCCTTGTCCAGTTACTTTCTTTAATGCAATCCCTGCCGCGGTGCCAACGGCTTCTAACGCTGCCGCTTTAGCTACCGCTGGAGCCGCTGCTGCAATACCAGTTAACAACGGGAATATACCGCCTGATTTTATCATGTTTTTGATCGTAGCTGCAGAGAGTGTGATCTAAACACCCTTTTTATCTTTGAAAGCATCGTTGAAGTGTTTTATCTGACGAGTTGTCAGTGACAATTTATTCTGACCACCAGACATCTGATTATGATTCAGCGTTATCGTGGTCCCACATATTTTAGGTGATTCTGATTGCAATTATTTAATCTGACCGGGAGTCAATGTAACACTAATATGACTGTATGACATTTTATTAATAATAGAATGATCTAATTGTTACATATTTTCCACTGGTGCATTGACTACTCTCATTCGTCCACCAACACCTTCGAGTAGCATTGATTTGTCACTGAGAATGACAGCAACCGTTCTGTAATTCGGGATAGTGATATCACCTGCTGCATTAGTTGGAAGAGATACACGAGCTCGAAAGTGTATATCAACGACGGATTGTCTTGTTAAGTCAAGATGTTTCAGCGAAAAGTAATAAATCGTATATAAGTTTTTGAAATCCGACTGTGATATTTGCAGACCAGTGTCGACATTTTGATCGCGTCCCATATATGACAACAATGACATGGTTCCTGTTAGCCGTTGATTCTCAATGAAACTTCAGAAACACCAAGTTGATCAAATATCATATGGCTGCGTAATTGTGAACCAACCCGAGTTTTATCCTGTAACGCAATAAATATATGCCGCGGAGAAGCAACTCCTTGTTTTGATGCCAGGTGCCATGGAAATATACCATTAACTGAAGAATCAAAAGTATCTGTTGTTGTTGTTAGCCATGATAGCAATGATTTTCCTCCATGATCCATAAATGATAGTAATCAATCTTCTGCTGTGATTGATGGAGTCATTACAGGCATCCACAATGATAGTTTTGTTATATTTACAACACCAGCAGCGACTGGCCAGCACCACGCCAGACTGCATCATTATCATCTGGTCTTCGCATGAGTACTACTGTATGTTTCGCTCCATAGATAACGTTTCTAACATTTCTGCAAAATACGAAATTATGATGCAGTGGGATTGCGCATGAAAATTGTCGACGTGGTCTCTTCAACATTGATACGCGTGTTGCAAACCCTAGTATGTAATTAGGATTAATACATCAAAGGCAGCAGCTGGTCTTACCTCGTGTTCAAAAGAACCAACTATTTGTGGATCAGATGCAGTGTCTGGTTCTGTCCGTAATTTAATATATTGAATATGATCAGCGTTATCAGTGATATCCTTAGAGAACATTATAGATGGACTTGCTGATCTTGTATAATCGTCGGAATATCTCGCTAAACCAACTATTGTTGTGGCAACGTCAACATCATGTTCTATGGGTGCAATTTCTCTTTCATCAATCATATATCTAGCGCTACTGAATAGTGCCATGATACCATTATTGACAAAACCAACTCGGATATTTGGGTCATCTGCAAATGGTATTGGTACACCATGAGCATCAGTAGCAGTTGTTACAATTTCTCCTTCTATTTCGATAAACGCTTCAGTTTGTAGAAAGTATTTACTGGTATCATGAATTTGAGTTCAATTCTTGATCGACTATTTGGTTGTACTGCATGATAGGAATAAAATTGATAATCGCGTACTGAATCATCTTTGTGCACTGGGGCTTCCATATCAAAGGCTGGATCAAGTGATCGTTTGAACATTTTATTATATATTCCTCGATCTAAATCATGATTTTCCTCGGGCCTCAAGCCACTTCCCGCTATCATGTTTGCGGTAATATTATCTTGGTTGCTGCCGGCCAACGACGAAGTAGCCAACGATGCTATTTTCTGATCCATTGCGCTATTTATTATTTTTCTAACACTTGCAGGTATCACTTCTGTAGATGGCAGCGGTGACTTCATCAGTGGCTTCCTTCGCAGCCAAACGAATGACATTAGTTTATCCTTCGCTTTCCGGGCAACATCTCCAACTGCTCAGGATAATAATACATTTGAAAGTACCCAGGCTCTACACTGCACGTGATAATCATACATTTCGTAGTACCCAGGCACTACACTACACAGGACATTTGTATATTTCATAGTGCCTTAGCACCACATTGCACAGGATAATTATCCATTTGATAGTGTCTAGACACTACACTGCAAAGAATAATGATACATTTGAAAGTACCCGGTCTCTACACTGCACATGATGATACATTTCAGAGTGCTCAGGCACTACACTGAACAGGTTAATTATATAAAATAATATTAACACGGCATCATCTTTATTTAATATCAGAACCTTTCTGTTTTGAATAAACTTTGGACAAGGTTGCATGATACAAAAAGCAGTTTAAACTTAAGTAAAGTCACGTGGGCTTACAGTGTCTGCATAATTGGATAGAACAGTGTTGCGTATTAGAACAATCTCTTCGATAGAATCACGAAGACACCTTATTCGGCATAAAATATTGTTATTATTAATAAGCTATGCATTGATATCATTTTCACTATATTCGATGACGTAGTAGGCTAGTATGCATAACATGGCAATTAAAATATGCAGCGTTGGGTCCATGAATCAACCACCTTTATGTGTAACGAGAAGTCCACTCTCTAAAATCATATATTGATTGGTACCCTTATGTATAACGACAGGAAAAGCCCAATATATATCGTCATATCGTGTATGAATCCCTACGTGTAATGTTGGGATAGGTAAACCCTCTGTAATCACTTCGTGTATGAATCCCTCACACTTGCGTGTAATGATAAGCACAATTCCTGTAATCAAATAGTGTATGAATCCGTCATCTGTACGTGTAATGATTGCAGGATAAGTACACACTCTGTAATAATATGGTGAATGAATCCCTCATCCTTATGTATAACGATACCTACACTCTCTGTCATCAATTCGTGATTGCATTCTGTTATCGTTTTGGTAAAAACTTATTCACTAGACTATATTTAACACTAGACTATATTTAACACTACTCCTCATTCGTGCGCTAGAAAACAAAACTCAGCTATAATAAAAAACCAATACAATAATGGAATATTATTTGAAATCGAGCATTCCTGCAAAGCGAAAAGGAAATATACGTATTGACCTTGGTCAGAAAGACATTTTGGCCCTGTAAGTATAAAACTATATTATTGGAACTATTTTATCATATGCGTTTATAACGCCTTGATACAAGTATCGTCTTTATAACATTTGTAACTTTCATGTATGTCCATTTTAAGAATTCTCGCATTATTGGAAACAGAAGCACAAAAAGCAACTTAAGAAATTAAGAAATATATACACCTACCTGTGCATATAAGAGACCTTACTGAATGAGCGATGGAGAAAAGAGAATCAAATGTATCCACCTTTATTGCATGACTTCTGTTCCCGGTTATTGTCTCCATGTCTGTTTCATTAAGTTCTGGTCCCACTCCTACCAGAACAACAGTTATATTACTGTTCTTCATGACTTGCACTAAAGTAGCTGTAGAAGTCGTGTTGCTCATTGGTCCACTTGTGAAGATAAATCCTATCTTTTTTGCATTGTGCCGTCCTTCTGAACCTAAAATGTCCCATATTAGATTCAACGCCAAACTCAGTGAGCTAACTCCCTTGGGTGGTGTCAGAGAGGAAACAAATGAAATCAACTCCTTTCCGTCTCGAAAAGGATTGAAGCCTGAGATGTTACTCGTTCCTTGGCCGTAAGCAAACGCCCCCATCTGTATTTTACTCGGAGAAATATCATAGAGCACAGTTTGAGATGTAATAAAAGCTTGCTGCTGTATGAATTCGGATGCTAACACATTGTCGGAGCCATCCAGTGCGAATACAACATCGACCTCAGAACTACATCCTGTTTGAACGAAAAGGTATATCAGAAGATAAGTTGGAATCCAAATTAAAATGTATGGGATCAAAAAAGAATAATTTACATAACAGACGTAAACAAGTTATTTTGAGAATTACAACTTTCAAAAAAGGGATCTGCTGCTAATATTTTTAATGTGTAAAAACCTAGAATATTCATGAAGAAATATTAACAATAATAAGTTAATGCTGTGAACTTGATCCAAGAAATTTGAACTTATGTATGTCCGCCAGTTTGTCTTAAACTAAATACCCACCGGTTTGTCTTAGACTAAACAGTCCGGAGGAGAATCTTGTTAACTGAAGTAGCCCGAGGACGAAGGAGACGATTAAATGATCATTCATCTGCAAAAATTCAAATTATATGCTTAACTGTATATTAGATTAAGCAAATGCAATGGTATATATCAACTAGAGCAGTGAGCACAATTCTGTTCGACCGAGACTGAAACTCATGTTTAATCCAAGCTCCATTTCAGTAATTCCAAATCTACAGAATGGCACTGATAGCTTTTGAGGTGGTCTCTTCGTCAAATATTTTAAAACACCAGCAAATACATATCAAATTACCCAGAAGCCGGTGCCGCTATCAGGCCCGCACCTAGGAAATTCTGGGCCCCAGGCAGCTGACAGAGTTCGGGCCCCTTTCGTGTTTCAAATATGTGCGTATATGTGCCTATCTAGCTCGGGCTCTGACAAGTGCCATGGTTGCCCTCCCCCTCCCAGGTGCGGGCCTGCCGCTATCCTTGGGACTATAACAGGTTTGATAGATGACAAGTTTTTCAAAATTTCAGATCGATCACAAGTACAAGGATGTGTCCATGCTGATATATATATATATATATATATATATATATATATATATATATATATATATATATATATATATATATATATATATATATATATATGTTTATATATATATATGTATATATATGTATATATATATATGTATATATATATATATATATATATATATATATATATATATATATATATATATATATATATATATATATATATATACAATGTGTATGCGTTTGTAAAGTAAAACTGCATTGTGACATACTGTCTGCATCGCTATGCGATTTCGCTTGTTGCAACAGTAATTGTAATTATTCACAAGACATGCATACATTAAAGTAGTTGATTCACGTCCACATAGGCGCCAAATATGGTGGGGCACTTGCCCCCATTCCTCTTCGTTTCATCTCTAAACATATTTTGGATACATCCGTACAACTTAATAGTTGACCATTACATGTTCGCTGATCGTTCCTGAAAATAATTCTGCGAGAGCCCTGCAGCAGCAGACAGGGTTTGCTTACCATTTTTTCCAGCCCTCGTTTTGGTGAAATAACAGTATTTCAGTGATGATCAATTTTTAGGTTTCTATCGTGTTTCAGATACATGGCTGCGATGAATTAATCATAAGACCAGCAGAAGAGTTAAATCCACCAAGTTTTCCAGCCCTCGTTTTGGTGAAATAGCAATATTTCAATGATGATATAAAATTTAGGTTTCATCGTGTTCAGATACATAGCTGCGATGAATTAATCATAAAATAGCGGGAAGGCTGCGACCATTTAATGTTATACGTGATAATATATGGCAAATATCGGAGAAGCACAGATCACTAGATTAACCAGAAAGAGGTTGGCTACGATACAGGAATTTCTTCCGGTGAGGGGTTCTTTTAGAGATAATCTCCAGGCGAGACAACAACAACGATTTGATGTTACCGCTGATACTGAACAATTATTTAAGCCGAAAACCACGGCTACTGAGAAGGTTGTTACCGCTACTGAAAAGGGTGTAATACCAACACTTGAAAAAATAGTAGAACACTCTAAACCTGGTGCCGATGGCACTGCTGAAACCTCTCGATTTGGTCAAACAAAAACAGACGAGGAACGGGTTAATGAATTAGGAAATAGATTTACCGAGGACGCTTTAGCTCGTATTGATAAAAGTGATATAAATGATTTTATTAATTTTGCTATTTTGGAATATTATAATAAAAACAAACACTTAAAACCGGAACATAGAAATTTTATCAAAAATATGCAACATTGGGTTGATGTGGTCTATAAGATTAAAAATCAAATAAAACAAATTAACAAAAATGATCCAAAATATGTGGCATATATCGATGCAGCGAGCAATTATATGAAAAACATGAAGCGGTAAAGAAACAATTAAAACATGAAGAACAACAACGAAAACAAGAACAAAAACAACAACGAAACAACGAAAACAACCACCAAAACAACAAGAGTATTATATTCCATCTGACCGAGAAGAAGATGATGATACACAAGGCGCAGCAGGTAAATTGGCGATGGATATCAATCAAAAGTTCACGGTGGTGATCTTGATCCTTGTTCACTAAGTATTTTCGATGATATATCACGATTGGAAGTTTTCATCGGGGGAAAACGAGCTGGAAATAATTCCCCGGAGATAATTAATGAAGTAGCTGATATCTGCCAGCGGCTATTTCAAGGTAGTTTCATGGATATTTGTCTATATCGTGGTTTCATTGATGAATTAATTGATTATTATCATAGTGACTAATGTCACCGTGATTTATCACCAGTGATTTATCACCACATTAGATAAATAACATCTAAATAAAATGATCTACTATCGTAGCCACAACACACCAACTAGAGTTTACGTCATGAACTCAAGGTAACCCGTGTACAAAGTATACTACGGAGATGGATTGGGTAATATCGTCTCGGGTTTATTCACTAGGATTGCTCCAAAGATTATACCCGTTGGTAAAGAACTAGCGTCAAAAGCTATTGGTGTTATTGGTAATAAGGCTGTCAGCGCAGTTGGTGATCTAGCTGGTAGTGTGCTTAATACCATCAAGGAAAAGCTTTGTCGTTATTTCGAGGAAAACGAAAACCGGTAAAACAACCATCTACGGAAGTATTGCCACCTCAGGTAAGTAAAGTTGTAAATGATATAGTAGCTCAAAAATTTGATCCGTTGGTACAATCAGATGATGATTCTCAAAGAAATATTTTTGCTAATTTGGTTGCTGGTTCTAGTCTTAGAAGATTATGATTTAGATCAGCGGTAATATAATAAAATGTTCAAGTCAATTTCCAATGATGCTTTTGATATGGATGCCCCCGTACCGCGATATGACTCTTTACGCGATTTTCAATTTTTTTTCGTATAACGCGATAGACCCCAATGCTAGATCACGAATTGAACTTCGATTTGATGATACTTCTAAATACTTTTTGCCGTGTGAAGCTTTCATCAAGGTGGAAGGAAGACTAGTACAAAATGTTCCGCAAGATACTCCGTATAATGATCTCTCAACTACCCCGATTGGGTCTGTCAACAATGGTATAATGGCGTTATTTAGTAGCGTGCAGTATCTGATTAATTCTAATAGGATAGAATCTATCGATAACGACGTTGATGTCGCAACCATGATATTAGGAATAGCGAGATATTCCGATGACTTTATCCGATCTGCAAGTCATTCAATGATGTTCGCGAAGGATATTACCGACCATGCTGATATTAATCCATTTAGTATGATAAGAACACCACAAGCTACTGCAGCTGATGCTCAACCGGCTGGATATTCAGTTAGACCTGATGCTGATTTTGATATAGTTGTAGGTAATAATGATAATTTTAATCTAGGATTTAAAAATCGAAAAGCGATGTTAAACCACGAGGGAAGATTTTCATGCGTGATTCCTCTCTCTCATATATTTGGGTTTTGTAGAGATGTTAGAAAAGTTATCTTTAGAGCCAGTCATACTGCAGTACTTATGAGAAAATCAAATGATGATGATGCTATTTGGCACGATGCAAATACTCCCGACGGTAAAGTAATTCTATCCAAGTTAGCGTTACGGATGCCAATAATGACTCCATTGTTGGCTATAAAAACCCGTTTGTTATCTTTATGGATCACAGAGGAAAATCATTATTGTCATGGTTGGATGTTACAACAGCTACTCATACAGATATCACTCCTGGGACGTTTACCTGGCAGGTCGCATTAAGAAAAAATATCTCCGCGCCTAGACATATTTTTATCGCGCTGCAAAATAAAGATAGAGATAGGTGGGAATAATAAACATCAGCGTAGTTATATGATATTTGATAAATTAAAAGTCAGCGAAGTATCATTGCGAATAAGCAATCAGCAAGAACCCGCCAAAAATCTTTTGATCGATTATCCTAATAACCAAATAGGCCATGAGTATCATCGTTTGTGGTCTTATATGGGACGCGATCAAAATATTGATACCAGATTACAAATATCACAGTTGGATTTTCAAAATTTGTATCCGATCTATTATTTTTTATTGCAACAATTTGATTTATCTAAACACTCCGTCGTTAATGTAAAGTTTCACGCTCGTATAGGAGAACTTCCTCCTGGTGGTAAATCATAAAGAGCAATCGCTGTAATTTTTAGTAATAAGACAATGACACTCGAAGTTGGTAATGGATAAATGAGAATAATTGATGCACCAGTAGAAAACATGTAACAGTTAGATGCTCTGTTATCTAAATAAAAATGTCGTATAGTCATGTTAATTCACCTTGACACCTGGTCAGATAAAGAAACTACAATCGAAAACCTCTGCTGCGTGAGGAGCAAAGATAACTTTGAAACATGAACAGATAAAAAAAGGGCCAAGTAAACTATCTCTGACAAAAACTCAACTTAAACATTTCAATAATGCGTTAAATTCAAAAACCGGAGTACAGTTGGAGTTTTCATCCTCCGCAATTTCCAATATGATCAAAACCGATGGATTTCTTCCCTTAATTGCTCCAATCCTCGCAGCAATTGGAATCAGTGCGCTCTCTGGTGTTGCTGGTTGGGGTGCAAGTAAAATTTTAGATAAGGTTACCGGGCGAGGATACAAAAGAAAGGGAAGAGGCTTTCGATTACCGGGAAGCCGATTCACCAGATACACAACCAGACAATAACAACGATGTCAAATTTTGATTTAATCGCCGGTGAAAAACTCCGCAATAAAACATTTCAGAGGTGTTTTTATGAGAGATCAATTACCAAATCATCCGCTCATCCCATAAACGGGTATAATTAATCTGGATAATAGCACCGGACCTGGAACTCATTGGGTAGCGTGTGCGATACATCCACGATCAATTATTTATTTTGACTCGTATGGGTTAGCAACGCCAAACGAATTTCCCAAATACGTAACACAATTAAAACTATCTGTTTGGTATTCAACATTACCCACGCAGACATTAACCGATCCTCCGATATGTGGCCGAGAAGTCATTAACGTGTTAACGGCAATTTCTACATCTTCCAAACAACCTCATAAAACCGTGCACGAATACAACAGTGATAACATTTTAACGATAAATCATAATACATAACATTGTAGATATGTGGGGAAGATCACTAACGTGTATATAAAAAAACAGAGAGTTTCCTTAAACAGGTAAATACACTAATATCGAGGGCGATAATAGATAGATCAACAGCACTCGGTGATAATTTTATATCATCGGCGGATTCGTTAAAAACGCTCAATGACAAGTATGATACCCACGTAAATCAATTTGCGGGGTTACAAATATCCGTTATAGATATCCAACTGCCTATTGCTAATTTCTTTGGGGTTCCACCGGTAACCATACCAAAGCTCACACAGATAAAAACCACTATTGACGAACTTGTAACATTACAATCTGCGTATGAAGAC
Organism: Unio delphinus; assembly: GCA_029339505.1. Lineage (NCBI taxonomy): Eukaryota > Metazoa > Mollusca > Bivalvia > Unionida > Unionidae > Unio > Unio delphinus. The sequence goes on from JAQISU010000015.1 coordinate 2,689,592, forward strand.
CACGTAAAACAATTTGTAACTTTTCGTAGAAACATCATTAATAAATTCTCTGGTGGTCCAATAGATACCATCGATGTAAAACTCCCAGATATAAAAACATCCATCGATGTCATTGATGAATCTTTTGGAAAACAAGCAGCGGTTCAAAAATTTCAAAATTCGACGCTCTTCAGCAAATATTTCCTTAACGTCATTTTCAATCTTTTTGATTAGTTTCCAAACAGCGATACATGATTTTAGTTGTTCACGATTTTGATAAATGACTTTATCTCTTGCTTCCGTCATTAATTTTATGATTCTGTACTCGTTTTTATGTGATGGGATTCCCTTTTCTCGCATCGATTTAACACCCGTGTTTTCCAGTCACTGGTAAATGTTTGGCTGGTACCGACCAGATCTCTTACTCGGTCAAGTTCAACGATGAGCTGTGCAATAATTTCGTCGTTCATATATCCATAGGAAATCTTTTGTTTAATTGATGATATGTCTCAAGCAATTCGTTGTTGTATTTTTAAATCAGATGAATAAACATCAAATATTTCCCAGATTAATCATCAAAGAGAAAAGAAACCCAAACAATGAAATCTTTTTTATTACGCGGACAAATATCATCGGCAACATATCTTATAGATCGATCATTAATATTATAGTATTTACCAGCAGAATACGCCGAGGGGAAAAATTGCGCTTTATTATCCATGTATGCTATAACCGGTCGCCGGTATTGTGATCTAATCCTCGGAGCCGAATTTAAGCAAATATCACTAGGAGTTACCGCACGCAAATTTTCTTTTCGATTATCAAGTTTATTTCTATTGATGCGATCAATAACTAATCCATCACAGATCAATCCATTATGACATTCATAAATAATTCGATGAAATAGATATCTTTTTCCATTCATCGAATCCATCATATATCCATGGTTATTCATCCAACAAATGTTCCCTTTTAGTCGTCGATTCCTAACAATTTCACAACGAGATGCTTCGTAATTGCTGTAGATCGGATGAGGAATGAATTCAATCTGATCCATTTATTTCCTAAGTAAATTAATTATTTAATTGTGTTTTCTGATAATCGCCGGTAATATAACCAATTTCATCGATGGTGTTATTATATTATCGCGACTAGTATCTAGTTAGTTCTCGGAATCTTTATCCACCGCAACCAAGACATAATTTAGTCTTCCCTCGTAATATAAACCCAGATTTGATACATTTCACGAGTCCACGAGAACCGTTCTTGATCTGTTGATTATGAAACGCACAGTATTCTCCAACACATCTTCGTCCACATAAACCATTATTGGCCTTCCATATCCATTTACAATTGTTTTGTGCCATTGCTATAGTAAACATATAACAATGTTAAATTTAATTGAAGATATAATTTGCTTGATATATATATATATATATATATATATATATATATATACCTAACAACCTAACAACTTTCTTACATCCAACAGCGGAACAACTTGATAACTGCCTGCGTTCATTGCTTGAAAAACATGCCCCAGACACCAAATGCAGAGTATCAATAAAAAAAAGTGTTCTCCTTGGTATAGCAGTGTTAAGGACCAGCTTCGCACTGCTAAAAGACATTGCCGAAAAGCACAGGCTTTGGCTTTCCACCAGACTCACTATTCATCAACAAATCTACGAAGCCGCTAAGAAGAACGTCACAAACATAGGCCATTTAACCAAATCGTCCCACTACATTTCTAAGATCACGGAGATCACTAAAACCCAAGTGGATGGGGTTGTATTAAATACAAGCACATAGTACTTTCCCGAGAATAATTACAAGGTAACAATATGTGAAGAACAAACTTACAACAAACAGTGCATGACTAGTTTAAAGGGGGCGTTTTCCAGCTATTATGTACTTTTGCGAAAGTGACGTATGTAATGTGAAGTTGTTCGCATTAAAATAATCACAGTGGAGACAGTGTTGGCATACTTCTATGCTACTTTGATACAATGTTGTTAACATTTCTATGAATATTGTACTTGTGGAAATTGTACATGACCTAAGCACATTGCTAACTAAAATGACTGCTCCCCTGTGCTAAACAGATAAGCTTGAATTAGTCTTAAGTAAACTATCTTTAGCAGCTATTAAAAAAGGGACAATTAATTTTGCCAGACAAGGCAATACCAGCTTCTGAAAGTGCAATGAATGAATTACCAAATATATACAATTTCGAAACGTTATCGCATTGTTTTCACAATTTAACTTTGAAAATCAAGAAGTAAAAATGACCAAGTGGAGCTAGCAGTTTTTAATTTAAAGATGCACATCCATAGTAAAGCCCGGATGTATTTTGTATAACCCATGTTGCAACCATCAATCATACACCAACATAAAGGGATAGAAAGGTTCTTTGAACTATACGTAAGATATACAAAGTTGTTTGATAGCCAGTATAATAAGTGAGGGTACCCGGGAAAATTATATATTTTAAATTTCTAATGCAAAATACGAAACTGTATTTTTAAAATTTTAAAACTAGCATAGCATTTTTCTGTTCTTCCCGTACATTTATCAGCTATCATTACATCTTTTCGTACTTCCGGTGCAACATCAAACATCATTACAGGTTTGCCTATATCAGGTGGGTTTATCAAAAGGAAATAAAAAGAAGACAATTTTAGGACTTAAAAAATATCAGAAAACAAACTAATCAACAATAAACAAAGAATTAAGATAAAATGATCAAGAAAAAAAAAGGAAACGTGAGGTACAAAATCACCCATACAATGGTTCATTTCTACTATAGTATGTGTGTATTTAGATTCAAGACAAATATTTTAGGTTGCCTAAACTTTTCCTGAAATTGTTCTGTCTAGTTAAACTCGTCAGTACAATCTTATTTTTCTCCATGTCGAAGTATCGATAGATCATTAAATTTCGTAACAGTTTTCATTCGCATTATTATTCAATATTCAAATATACTGTGATACTTTCGTGGAAGAACAATGTTGTGGTAGACTTTGCACAAAATCTTAAAATAAACGCATTCAGACTCAGATATTGTGAGACATGAACAAAAGCTACCATTTTAAATTGGTTATCAGTCATTTTGATCCTTAATAAAACAATTATCTTGACATTCTGTGAAAATAACTCTAATTAACATTCAAATTCAGTTGTTTTCATTATCTTCTCATATTTATTGACACTATTATATACTCATATTTATTGACACTATTATATACTCATATTTATTGACACTATTATATACTCATATTTATTGACACTAACTATGAGAACTCTGAATCATCTTTACCGCAAATTTTTCTACATAAAACTACTATGTTTATATGTGCAGTTTTCGTACACATGAGGTATTTTTGAGACAGATGGGAGTCAATGTGAGACAGATGGGAGTCAATGTGAGACAGATGGGAGTCAATGTGAGACAGAAGGGAGTCAATGTGAGACATGGGAGTCAATGTGCTGGATATTTCTTAGAGCCTAATGTATGGTTATTACAAAGAGTCTCTGTTTTTAATGAAGGCCACCGACTGCAGGTGATTAAAACTGAAGGAATTATACTATGTAGGTCTCAAAACATATGTCACGTAAAAGACCGTCACGAAAAGCAAGTCAGGAATTCTAATTATATATTTAAGATCTGGTATAAACATTTAACCATAAACTGGTGAGTAGTTGTGTTTGTAATAACGTGTGTAGAAGTCACATCCCACTTGAGGTTGACAAGAAATAATTACCCTCCATGACATGTACAGACTTAAGTCGTCTACATCAAAAAGAACTGTTTAAAGTTGTAGTTTTTGCAGTTGATTTTTGTCTGCTTTTCTTTTGTTCTTGATGGAAACAATTTTTAGTTTGCGAGAAATTAATGTTTCTTATCCAGAGATACATTTGTTTTTAAAAAAAAAAACTATTTATGGGCATTTGCAACAAAATATTGTTTTGTTGTTATGAGTACAGGAAAAAATAAATTACGATCTTCTCTCAGAAGGAGATAAAAATTCGATAGGAAGTATTATTCATGAAACATATATATTCGCCTAATGCTTTATAAGATTAACCTTGGTGCTTGTTCAAATGTAATATGCTAAAAGAGTAATGAAGTACATTTATGTTTCATGCAATGTTCAGAAAATATGGAATGAAGTACATGTTTATTTCATACGATGTTAAGAAATGGTGTAATGAAGTACATGTTTATTTCATACGATGTTAAGAAATGGTGTAATGAAGTACATGTACATTTCATGCAATGTTTAGAAAGGTGTTATGAAGTACATTTATAACTTAACCAATTATGATCATCCACTGGCAGAGGCAATTCATGGATTTGATCTCTTGTTCCACTACTAGAACAATACATTATACAGTGCTCTTGTATTTTTTAAACATTGAATTTCGTACTTAAATGGTATAAATATCATCTTTAAAATACATTATTACGATATGAGATATCATAATTGAGTATATACATCTAAATGTTGGTAAAAGGTCAATCGAGCTTTTGTGCATTCTCTTTTTCAATAAACTATGACAACTGTATTGATAATATTAGAATTAGCAACTCACCTTGGTATCGGTGTGTCCGTTTCTTTTCAAACACAAAATCCAAAGATTAAAGCTTTAATTGTGGCTAGTGTTTCTTTATCTTGTCTACTAGGAGCTACCTGGCTGCCAATATGAGCTCCCCTCACACGTGACATTTAAAATACGGACACAGTAATTATCATTCTCATTATAACTACACTTAGTCCTTAATGAGCGTAAAAAGCGTACGTAAAATTAAAAATGCAGCTTTGAATCACGATTTGAATCATCTGGTGACTAACAACTCATTATTTACCGCTTTCAACCTGTAACCGGCAATTCTTGACAAACACGTAATAAAGGATTGTTTGCATTTGTTTTAATGCATTCTTCCCTCTTTTAGTTATTTGCAGACTGTTGTTATGCTGCCCGAAGAAATGAGAACGCTACGAAATAAAAACCAAACATGTGTGTTTCATTTTCTCATGATTTTCTCCATTATACTTATATAATTAATAGCTAGGGTTTTGTTAGGAAGACGGTTGTGCCTCAACACTGATGTTGCAATACATATACATAAGGCAGGGACAGGGACAGAGAAAGGAACGGGGCTAAATAATTATAAATGAAAACAAGTCTTGGATATGTTACAGTTGGCAGAATAATGGTTCAAACACATGGTGATGTCGCACGATTAATGACATCAATAGTGTTCTCGGATTTCAAGCAAGGATTTTATTAAATAAAAACTAATCTGAAGCACAACCATTATTCGAGCCGACTGGATGCGGATTAGAGGACACGATGATAACTTGTGTCGCAGAGTTTCAACCAATCGTAGTGATGCATGACGCAATATCTGTACGTATTTATCAGTATGTGTCTATTCTAATGTCAGTTTGTGAAAATATTGTGTTCCGCTGTGAAAAAGAAATGTCCAGTTTTGATCAATGATGGTTCTCAAATGAATGTTCACTGTTCAGTTTTCTGGTGGGGGTCAGGAAGCAGGATATTTTTTATTTCTTGTACCTCAAGATAGTTATTTTTTAAATTCTGTTATTTATATTATGGATAAAATGTGTGTCGATGAGGGCTAAAATTCAAAACAAGGACATTTTCTAAGCTTTTCTAAAACCGGATATTTTCTTCAACTTGCCAGTATAGGTTTGTGGGTAGCAGCAGAGGGGGTGAGCCGGACAACATTTTTAGATAAGTTTTCACTGAAATCACGCTTAAAAACAATGAAACCAATGACATCAGGCGCAAAATGTGTGTGTGAATCTGATATCGTTTCATGGATTAGGATCAAAAAAATCGATGGAGGATTTCATTAATTTCATTGATTTTTTCATATTTTTGGGGGGGAAAAAGGGATTACAACGTCGTTGTCACTCACCCTCTCTGCTGCTAGAACTTTCAGTTCTGGGTTAACCGAATATTTGATCCAGTCCGATACGATATCGTGTTCCAGACCTTGTCTGGGGGACGAAAATCCCCTTAGGATGAAAGTCTTTACGACGAAAATCCTTTCAGGATTTCACAAACCGACTAATTTCTAAAACCTCCTCTTGTAAATCAATCAGATTGTTAGACTGGTCAGTGAGTTTGAAATTAATTATGGTTAGTGAATTATTATGACATCGCATATAGACTGGATTCACCGGGGACTCAATTATTAAAAACCCTGGAGGAGCTATTGGTGCAAATGAATACAAAATATATCCTTGCTGAGCTTGATTTGATCGTTCTAAATTTATTTGATAGCTTCCTTCGATCACATCACACACTAAATTGAGCGCAATCACCGTTGAAATATTCACATTGAACGGAGCAATATGCCTGCCACCACCATCTGGGTCATTATTATGGGTCAGGATTTTTATTTCCGGTGATGTTGCTTTTTTCCATGCATCATGAATTATTTTAAAACCAACATCGATAGTGTCACTGAGAGATTTTTGTAGTTCTAAGATATTATATCCTGGTAGTTTGAATGTGGGGATATCTTCTACGCGTATATTATACTTCGTTGCAAATGTTGTTTTCGATAGGGGGATATCGTCATCTAATATACCCTGAATAATTTGTGAATGAAATGTTTCCATGTCATTGATGATTTTGTTACATGTTTCTACAACGCTGATAAATTCGTCTCGGGTGAGAGTACCGGATTTAAGGGATATTAACAACAACGAAATATCGTTATTGAACGCTCTGAAATTTTCAGTGGTTTTACTCTGTAGAAGTGTGTGGTATCTTTTATTAGTGACGGTATCTATCGTTTTAAGAAAAAAATTCAATTTGTCATAATCTCTATAACTCTTTACTGGATTATCAGATTTTATCCTGTCTGTGACATAATCAGATTTTTTTGGTTCTGGTAAATCAACGGGTTTTTCCCGGGGTGGGATTTCAGGCCATCCTAGTACGGTTCTAATAGAACTTTGATAGATATCTACGACATAACCCTCTGTGCTTATTTCAATGGCAGATGATAGTGTTGGTTCATGAACTGTTATAGCTATTTTTGACTCTACTCCAGTAATCGATTTTATTCTACGCGCGAATTCATTATTGATTTGTTCGATTTGGTATGATCCGGTTGGTATGGAAACAACATTCCAGTCTGGGGTACCGTCTGGTTTATTCTTATTTGCAAATACCAGTGAATTATTGGGTTGTTGACCACCAAATGATTTTGATCTGATATTAGGCCAACTGTGGTATACTCGTAATTTTGATAGCGCTATCTCCTTCACTGGGACCGGAGAGGGGAAATTCACACTGAATTCTGGATTCGTTGAGGTTATTGAGATCATGCTTGTTTGTACTGGGTTTGTGTTCTCCACTATTTGTTGAAGTAATTCCATCTGTGTTGTCATTGTTATTATACTCATGTTTTTGTATTTCTAATTTTGACATCGCAGAATCATATATATCTACCATCGCTGAAAACTCTCTCTCTGATATAATTGTATCATCGAGAGATGACGATATCAATGAGGATAATTGCGAGCATGCAGTGGACACAACATGAAATTGAATTATGTAGTCTTGTAGTTTCCGTTGGCTGCATGATGATATTTTTTTGTGATTATTGAAATTATTCCAGCGATTGTTGTTGCCGCAGAAATGCAAATTGGAACAGCTATCGGGGCCATCATTGTCACTGAAGACAGTATAATACCGGCTCCGGTGATTACACCACTCACTGAATACACAGTAACATCAATTGCGGTAATTCTCCTGCGATATTTTTTAATTTTCATTGCATACTCCTCAGACAGGGTTTTGAGTCTAGTTTGATATTCTCTGACCTGATCATAGCGATATTGCGATGATGAAATCATTTTTTATTTTAACAACGCTAGCGTTTTCAATTGTGAAATCCTTTCAATTTATTTACTTAAATCCGCTACGAATTCCACATACCATGATACCGAAGTTTTAGTCAAATTTTTATCAGTAGATGTGATTGTGAACTTTTCAGTTGTATTCTTGTCGATGATCGTTGAAATCGTCTTATTGGCCCCAGATGAACTGGACGATGAAATATTAAATTGAGACAATGGTGTTACTAGTGTTAATCGATAAATACCCTTAACGGTTGCAGTGATATCTAATTTGTTGTTTGTAGGTGACCACTCAAATGATCCGTGTTGGATTGTATATACTATGTTGTTAGTTTTCTCATGAGGAATTTTTGTTTTTTCAATAACTGTTATCATCCTCGAAAAATCACCTTTGACGGCTTCGATGAAAGTTTTCGTCTCATCGATGGATTTTTTAATATCAGGGAGTTTTATTTCAATTTTATCTAACGGGGTTCCAATAAATTTATCAATGATATTTCTACGAAATGCGGTAAACTGTTTTCCGTTTTCTTCAATTCTAGATTCAAGTGTTGTTAGTACAACCACAGAATTGTTTAACTCATCGTTGAGAATTTTTAATCGATCTGTAATCGTCGAAACGAGTACACCCGGTTTGAGTTTACCCTGATCGGAAAATAACGCAACGGTGTTCTCGATTGCGTTTTGTTGTTTAACTAAAATATCATCCAGAGAAATATTACTAGATTTCAATTTACCCTGTTTGTCTTGAAATACAACTATTTCATTCGGGTCAACACTTGTTAAGTTCAACGTCTCAGCGATTTCATCTTTAATTTTTTTTTTTATATCCTTGATAGAATCAGGAGTTGCAGTGTCATCGGGTTTGGGTTTCAGAGGTCTCCCCCAAATATCAATCATGTTATTGTAAAACTCTTTCTCTCTCTAAAAAGCGATTGCTGGTGTAGTCATTTACGACAATATGAGGTGGTTTTCTAGATGCTGAAATAGCATCAAGGACATTTAATACTTCACTGCCGCATATTGGTGGGTCATTGATTTGTTGTGTTGGTAGCGTAGAATACCAAGTCTTCATTGGAAATTGTTTTATGTAACGCATAAATTCTTTTGGTGGGGCTAATCCATATGAATCAAAATAGACAATCCCACGTGGATCAATAGCGTATGCAACCCAGTGAGTTCCAGGTCCGGTGCTGTTATCGAGATTAATAATACCTGTTTCAGTTTTGTTTGGTTGATGTGGTAATTGATCTTTCATAAAAACACCTCTGAAATTTTTAATCACTAGTTTTTTAGCAGCATCCATTAAATCAAAATTGGACATGGGAACCATCGAAGATTTGGGAACCATAGGTTCCTCAATTAATAAACCGTTCCTGGTAGTCTCAGGCCTGATCCGTGAACGGATCTCCCGCTGTACCATGAATACGGGGTCCCTGGTAGTCTTAGACCCTTTCCGCTGTACCACGAATACGGGGTTCCTGGTAGTCTTAGACCCAATCCGTGAACGGATCGTCCCTTTTTTTTATATCCCTTCCCAGTTGCCTTCTTAAGTGCCATTCCTGCTGCAGTACCAACGGCTCCTAACGCCGCTGCTTTAGCCACTGCTGGGGCTGCTGCCGCAATCAATGCTGGTATTGCAGCTAACAATGGAAATATACCACCTGATTTTATCATATTTTTAATAGCAGCCGCAGAAAGAGTAATCTGGACACCTTTTTTGGCTGCAAGTGCATCATTGAAATGTTTCACCTGACGAGTTGTCAGCGATAATTTATTTGCACCACCAGTCATTTGATTAGGTTTCAACGTGATTGTGGTTCCACATTTTTTAGCCGATTCTGATTGCAATTTTTTGATTTGACCAGGAGTTAACGCAACACTAAGAACACTATATGACATTATACATAATAGATTGATTCTAATTTAATGAAAAATTGAGAAAAATCGTTCAAAGATTTTCTACTGGGGCATCTACCACTCTCATTCTTCCACCAACACCTTCGAGTAGCATTGATTTATCACTGAGAATGACAGCAACCGCTCTATAATCAGCAACACCACCACGAGTCACATTAGCTCTAAAGTGTATATCAACAACTGACTGTCTTGTCAAATCGAGATGTTCCAGTGAGAAGTAATAGATCGGATACAGATTTTTAAAATCATATTGTGATATTTGCAAACCAGTATCCACATTTTGATCGCGTGCCATAAATGACAACAGACGATGATAAACTCGTGCAATATGATTTTCTGTGTAATTAAGTTGTATATCCTCGGATGGTTCCTGCTGGCCGTTTATTCTCAGTGAGACGTCTTTCACACCTAATTGATCAAATATCATATGGCTGGAGAGTCGATTACTAACTCGTGCGTTATCCTGTAACGCTACGAATATATGACGTGGCGCAGAAACGCCTTGTTTTGATGCTAGGTTCCAAGTGAATAACCCGTTGATATTTGATTGCTTCACATCTGTACTCACGGTTAGCCAACTCAACAACGACTTTCCTCCTTGATCCATAAATGATAGTAATCGTTCTTCTGCGGTGATTGCTGGAGTCAACACTGGCATCCACAATGATATTTTTGTTAAATCGACTCTACCGGCATCAGCATTGGGGGCTGCAGCATCTGCTGGAATCCTCCAAATTGCATCATTATCATCACTTTTTCGTACAAGCGATACTGTATGCTTCGCCCCGTAGATAACTTTTCTGACGTTTCTACAGAATCCAAATATGTGATGCAGTGGAATCGCGCATGAAAATGATTTACGCTCTCCTTGCAACATTGCGTTTCGTGTTGCAGCTCCTAGATTGAAATTAACATCGTTGTTTATAATCATATTCTCGACATCAGAATCACTATTATCACGTTTTTTTGGTCGTCTTACAACAAATGGATTTCATCCAGCGGTATTCTTACCATCTTTTGCAAACATCATAGAAGGTCCTGCTGATCTTGAATAATCATCGGAATATCTCGCTAACCCGATTATTGTTGTAGCCACATCAACATCACGATCTATGGACTCAATTTCTTTTCCATCAATGAGATATCTAGCACTCTCAAATAGCGCCATAATACCATTATTGACAAAACCGACTTGAGTACCAGCTGGATACGGTGCTGGTACAGTAGGAGTATCAGCAGCTGTTACAATTTCTCCTTCGATTTCAATAAATGCTTCACAGGGTAAAAAGTATTTACTGGTATCATGGACTTGAAGATCAATTCTTGCTCGACTATTTGAGTTTATGGCATGATAGGCGTAATATTGATAATCGCGTACAGAATCATTCTTGGGGACTGGGGCATCTATATCAAATGCTGGATCAGGTGACCTTTTGAACATTTTATTCTATTTATCAGAGTCTAAATCGTAAAATCGTAAACGATTTTCCATTTTCATCGTGAAAAACGCTAGCGTGAAAATCCATAGGATTTCATCGACGTGGGTTTTTAAAGCCACTTCCCGCTATCATGTTTGCAATATTGCTTTGGTCCCCTTGATTTACCATCGACGCTAGTTTTTCATCTACTGCGTTATTTATAATTTTACTAACACTTGCAGGCATTTCTACTGTAGACGGTAACGGTTTCTTTTTTCGTGATTTTACTAATGATGTTATTTTATCCTTCGCAGTTGAAAACGCTTTCCCGGCAAGATCTCCAACAGCACCAATACCCTTATCACGAATAACATCAATGGCTTTCATTGATAACTGTTTAGCTAACGGCATCACTTTTGGGGCCATTCTTGAAAAGAATCCTAAAATGGTATTGCCGAGGCCATCTCCATAGTATGCTTTATAAACTGGAAACCGTGAATTAACTACATAGACGAGGGTTGGTTTATCATGATTGTAATGTATGATCATTATTATAAAAACAATAGTGTTTTCAATTGTTATTTAATCACTATGATACCCATTTGCTAACTCGTCAATGAAATCTCGATATGTTTTGATATCCATGATACCGCCGGCAAATAACCGTCTACAGATATCAGCTGCTTCATTAATTATTTCCGGTGAATTATTTCCAGCTCGGAATCCTCCTACAAGAACATCTAATCGTGATATATCATTGATAACACTATCAGGACAAGTGTTTCCAATCCTTGGATTTTGCAGTCCACTTCCGCTATAACCAGTTGCTTCATCTAGTTTTTCTAAATTCGTTTCTTGTAAATAATAATCATCATCATCATCATCAGGTGGTAGTTGTTGTTTTTTAGGAGAGAAAGATATTTTCTTTGCAGGCTGCTGTCGCTTTCTTTGCAATCTTGGCGTTTTTTGTTGTTGTTTAAACACTTCGCATTGATTATGCATTATATCCACCGCATCGATATATTCGATGTATGATGCACTATCTGTCTTAATTTGACTTTTTTTAGTTTTGATTTTATAAAATATATCAGCCCAATGAGTGAAATTCTTAACAAACTTATGATGTTCTGGTTTCAACCATTTTTTTCTGTTTTCATAAGACGTAACAACAAGCTCAGGAATTTTTGTTGGGTCAGTCTTATTAATTTCTGCTAACCCTTCCTCGTTAAATCTCACGCGTAAATCATCTACTGTTCTCTTTGATTCCATTCGTTTTGTTTGTTCAGTTTTCGCTGCTATTTTTTCGAGTTCACCAATAACAGATTTTCCCGTCTCGGGACCATCTCCCAGTAAAGCACGCTCTACCCCTTTCGTTGCTGTGGTTACTGGTTTAAACAATTCTTCAGACCCCAGAGCAAAATCAGTCTGAAGACTCTGTCGTTGTTGCAGTTTATTCCGTACAGAGTCACGAATTGGTACAAATCTCTTAATTGCATCTAATCGTTCACGAGCCAATCGGGTTGTTAATGCTTCATTGACCATTATTTGAAATCAGAAACCATTTTTCAATTGCAAAACACTTGACATGTCAGATGATTTTTGATACGGTCATGGAAGTGTTATTTCATCGTGAGACACCTTCTATCAGGTGTGGCGAAAGTATCAAAATTGTAAATAAATAAAATAATACTGATAGTTTCGCCATCAATGACATGTCGGATGATTTTTGATACGGTCATGGAAGTGTTATTTCATCCTATAACAGCTTCTATCAATGATGTTGAAAGTGTCATAATTGTATATAAAATAAATAATACTGACACCTTCAACATTCTAGTTTTGATCAATCTGACACATCGTCCATCGATTTTTGACATACCCTTTGAGGGTCGGCTAAAAAAAATGAGGGTCGATGATAAAATGGTCGGGCAATCAATGGTCGGGTAATCAATTTTCCTGAATTAACGCTCGTAGATTTCTAATTTTAGAGTTGACTTCTTTTTTCAATTCGTATTCGTTACCTAATTCTTTTCGTATTCCTTCTACGATAGTATACAACGGAACGAACACACTGATGTCACTGGAAAATGAAAGAGAGTCTTTAATAGAATTCTGAATTCTTTTGATGAGTGCATACTTCTTGGGTAGCATATATTTGTTAGTGCTAACCCCGTATTCTATATCCTGAAAATCAGACACAATTTGATCAGGATTTAACCCATCTGATAGTTTGATATCCTGATTTTTCAATTTTGCTATTTCAACTATGATGCTATTCATGTTTTCAGAATTCATTATTCTATAAGAATGACATATCTCTAATTGAAAATTAGGACGCATTAGACATAACTAAATTGAACTTTTTGTCCACTCTTTTTTGAAATAGCCGATCGATAAATCCCCTCTGCAACGAATCGTACTGAGGCTCTACAAATATTGAAATACTTGCCGGCTTCATATATTGATTTAAATATTTTTTCTTCGTTCAAAGATTTTACTGGTCTCGCTTTTTTTGAGCAAATGCCAGTCTCTCCTCGTTTGGTATTCTCACTTTGTGTGATAGCCTGCAGATTTGATAAAGAATTGTTTTTCGGATTAGAATCGATATGATCAATAACAAAATCATCCTCGATCAATCCATGGAAACACTCGTACACGAAACGATGGCAGTAATATTTCTTCTTTCCAGCACCAAACATCAAATACCCTTGATTATTCACAACACCAACTGATTTCTTTAGTCTACGGTTTCTGACAGTACCATCACTGGATGCTTCATAATTTGTAATCACTGGATGCTGTCTGAATTCTTGGTTCATATATACTATTCTATTGTTTGTCTAATTCAGTGTTTGGTTCAATAATTACATCACTGGAAAATCTTTCGATGTAGTCTTGCGGAGTTCTTATGATTTTGTCAGTGACGTTATCAGGGTCAAAGACTTTTTCAGGGTCATAATTTCTGATGGATTGTCCATTTTTTATTCTTTTATCATAATAACGCTTCAATTCCCTATATCGCTTACCACCACAATCAATACACAATTGTGATCTTCCCTTGACCCCAACCCCACATCGAATACAGGGTAACGGACCAAGACTTCCACGTCGAAAACTTTGCATATGATACCTACAGTATTCATTTTTTCTGCATGATTTGTTACACGGGGTTACATTTCCCATCATGAGCCATTTGCAGTGATTCATTATACATAAATCTTTCATTTAAATGCTTGTTTTATATATAGCATGAAGGAGTTCAAGAGATTGACTTCAAAAAATGCTAAAATCAATACCGATAGAGAGTTCAAGAGATTATTGAAAATCAATCCTAGATTTAATCTCGATAGACCCAAAAAACGTCCAAAACGTCCAAGAGACGGAAACATGAAAGAGTTTAAGAGATTATTAAAAATCAATCCTAGATTTAATCTCGATAGACCAAAAAAACGTCCAATAGACGGAAACAAACGTAACAAACGTCCAAGAGACGGAAACATGAAAGAGTTTAAGAGATTATTAAAAATTAACCCTAAATTTAATATCGATAAACCCAAAAAACATAACAAACGTCCAATAGACGGAAATATGAAGGAATTTAAGAGATTATTGAAAATTAATCCTAGATTTAATCGCGATAGACCCAAAAAACGTAACAAACGTCCAAGAGAGGGAAACATGAGATCACCATGGAAGGATGCTCAATTCAATATTGATATAGTTTCTAATACACCCAAGAATAAAATTCTTGATAAACCCATCAGAGACTGTTTTAATGAATTCAAGCGTGATGGAGCATCTTATTGCTGGTCAACATTTCGAATTGATGGTGTTGTTGACGCTACCATGAATGATGAAAAAGCAGCAGTGATAATCTCAAATGTTGGGGAAAAAGTCATTTTTTCCGAATCAAATTCATTATCCGTGAGGATGGCAAATGGATTATTAGGGATAAATTTGAACCCATTCTCAGGGGCAAAAAAACTGTCACCGTGAATCAGGATTCAAAACCGGGAATTTTGACTGGAATTGATAAACCCTACTACGAAAGATCTTATCCTGTCACAGCAGTTGTTTACGGGATCTATCCGCTCAATGAAAAACCTGATATTTCAAAACTAGCACCCATGAAATATTCGACAGGGCTCAATTGTGTAGCAGAACGAATAATAGAACACTTCACAAATGCGTCCCGGGGAAATAAACTAACTGATCTAAGACGAAAAAAAATAACCGAGTGGGAGTTCACGGTAAAAGAGCATGGGGCAACAATTCAGGATATAACCAAATTAGAAACATCATTGAAATTTCCAATATCGGTAAGGACAATCACCGGTGAAGTATTAAAAGAACCGAAATATCAATCAAAAAAAGGAAACCCCATTGAAATTATTGATCATAACGCACACGCGTGGTCATCTGTAGTAACAATATTCCCACGGGATAGAACCGTAAAATATCTATCCCAAACCGAAGAGTTTTTTTCAGAGCAGAAATTATTTGATGCTATTTACCATTTGAGTAAAAACGATCCTGTGTCAGTGTGGCTATTTCATAGTACTTCAGACGAAGAATGCAAATTTGATCAGTTTGTAAGGCCTAACGGAGAATTATACCGTACTGAAGAGCTGCAGAATCAAATGAAACAACTAGCTAGTGAGTTTTCTGGGGACGGGGAGGACAACGATCAATTATTAGCAAACTGTTTCACAGTACCATCCATTGCAGCACATTTTGCTAGAAAGAAAAACGCGTGGAAACCAACACGAAGTGAGTTTTTATCAGATGTCAAATTGTCCTGTCTTGAATACAGCCACGGCGGATTATGGAACACAAAATACACCGCTGATACCGTTATTTCAGTTGATATGATTGCGTGTTATCCAGGAAGTTTTCTTGGGTATGGAGAGTGTGAGAAATATTTCAAACGATTTGGACACCCTACACACGAAATGACCCGTGTTGCTATTAATGGACCACTTCCTGATTTTGATTTAACCGGATTCGCTTGTGTAGTATCATTTGAAATGGCTACAGGACTTCATCCGTGTAGTTATCTTTGGATTGGTAAACACATGTCTGAAAAACACTGGATGCCAATAGTGTTATTACGGTATATGCTTGATTGTAAGATGTTAAAATCATTAATTGTCAGTGAAGCAATTATATCCTATCGAGCACAGAAATCAGTCTGGTTACCCCAACCTGATCTAGAAAAAATAATTAGCGAAGAGCGAAAACTGTTTCCTGATTTTAATGAACAACAAATCATGGATTGGTCCCAACAGTTATTTGAAATCAGAAACAATGAAGCAAAAAATCTTGGACGAAGAATAATCGGTAAATTTACCCAAGGTGGCAAAGATGATAATACGAAATATTCTTCACGATTGATTATAGACAACGCTGAATACGATTTTGTAATCGCGGATCTAACGAATAGGGGCCTATATGTCAATCGTAAGGACGCATTTCTGTCCGATGGAACCAAATTGGGTACAATTGTTACCGACAATGATGGATACCATCCGCAGTACACACACTTAAGAGCTTCTATGCTCGGTTATGCTTCTATCAATCTGTTTTCAATGATCAATAGATTTCCTACCACCGCAGTTAGAGTTGCTACTGATTCATTTTACATAAATAGCAAAATGGCTGATTTTAAGGCTACTGGCAACGACAAATGGGGATCATGGAGAATTAAGAAAGAAATGATTCATGATTATATTCAATCAGCAGATGTTACCATTGAAAATAATTACTTAGAAAGCAATCAGTGTTCAGAATTTTCTAGTGCACCACCGATTTCTGATCCAATCTGTAGATATAAAACAGTTTATTTAAACGGTTGTGGCGGGTCAGGAAAAACAACCCGGGTAATTGAGTTATTCCGTAGAAACGCTAGCGTTTCCAATCCAAACATGATTGTACTAACACCGACTCACAGACTTGCAAGAGAAATGATACAGAGAGGGGTAAATGCTTGCACTTATCACAGGTTTTTCCGATGGAAGGGAGATAAATGGACTCCTGAGCGCATGGGAGAGAAATTTATTCCTGAATTCATCATGTGGGATGAAATAGACACAGTATCCGAAGATGTCTTAAAAATATTTCTTGAGTGGTTGTTATTGAAGAATACAAAAGTCGTCATGTGCGGTGATCACGGGCAACCACCACCATTTGTCGGTGCATCCCCCCATGAATGGCTAAAGGGTTTTGTAGACTATTATGAAGAAATTGATACCGATCATAGATCACTTGATAATGAATTAAAAGAATTGAAGAAACTAATTAGATTACAACCGGATAGAATCCAGTGTGAAATAACCCGTGAAATAATTTCGGAAACTCCCATGAATGAGTTTTGGGAAATGTGGAGACCAAACGATTTGATCATTGCAAGTAGAAAAATAGTCACGGACACACTTCAGATGAAATTATTTGAATTGCATAAACAAAAATTTGCAACGCTTCCAGTGCCCCTCTGTTATAGGCCATCGGATACACGAAAACAGAACATCGAAGTTGATATTCCAGGACAGAGTGAAAAGCAGATTCTCGTATTAAATGATATTGTGCTGGTTGATATCAATGTCGTTGAAGATGCATTGCGTGCTAATAAATCCCCATGGACGCTAGGTTATGCAGCAACAATACACTCTTCACAGGGATTGACTATATCGGATACAATTGTTTGGATGGTGGATAATTGCATAGAATGGTCGAATTTAGTCTATCTTTCAGTATCCAGAGTACGAAAAATAAATCAGCTTCGAAGAATTGTCTTCGATGATGAAATCATTGGTGGCGATGATGAAATCATTGGCGATGATAATGACACCACAATAGATGATATTATTGATAAAAAAACCTCTCCGGTTACAAACAACAAGACAAAAAAAAACAACGAGAATTTGATATTGATGCTGAATTAATAATTACTCTGAAGCAACAACAGAATAATCACTGCGCGAGTTGCAATTGTATAATGCGTTGGCAGTATTCGGATAAGGATCCTCGCCAATTCACCGTAGACAGAAAAAATAACAATCTCGGTCATGTCAGAAATAATGTGATGTTGACTTGTCTTGAGTGCAATAGACGCAAGGGTGCTAGTTAAGACCATGGGGTGGCAATTGAGTATCCTCGGGTATCACTTGTAATTGTTGTCTAGTAAAACCCCGTTGAGGGGCAGTTGAATCCAGTTTATAGATTGGAGGTCTACCCGTAAATCGTGTTATACTAGATATCTTGTGTGCAGTAACACTCCAAATAGGATCAGTAGCCCTTTTTGTGCCACCCTCAAGCTCTCCTGGTTCATATAAATACCTCACAATGACATTACTACCAAGAATTGGTTGGGAAACGCTAAAATCCTTTTGTGGTTTTTCAGGTATCGACTTCTTTTTAATCGCGTTGATAGGTTTCATGTTGATGGTTCTAGTAATCTCGTTATTCAGTGCGGTAACTACACCTGGTAATCTCTTAACCCATTCACGGGATCTTTTTTCTTGGATGAATTCTTTTGCGTATTGATATCCAAATAACCGTTCAGCAAGAATCCGATTAAATCGTTCTACAATGGCCTGATCACGATGCAGTGCAGTATGCCCTCGTCTGATAGCGACATTGTGATATTTCATTGTAGATAACACTGCACCCTGAAATTCCTTGCCCGGATCAACTTGTAACAGATTTGGCCAGTGCAGAGGACTCCTTCGATAAATCCTTTCAAATGCAGAAGCCACTTCAGTGGCTGATTTTGTTTTTAACGGTTCTGCTTCTTTGTATCGACTTGCAATATCAACTATAGTTAACGCATATTTGTAACCACGATCATGTGGCAGATATAATATATCAGCCTGATAAACTTCATTAGGAAAGGTCACATCAAAATGCGAGAATTGAATTTGTTTAGGCGGTGGTAGATAAATTTGCCATAGTGCCTGTTTGGATAACCAATGAGCCGCAGTGGTTTTTTTCACTTTTGCGGCGCTAGCGAGTTTACTGATTGCAGCGTTACCCTTCCAGTATCCTCTTGGGGAATAATAAATAGATTCCATGTTGTTATTAATTACCAGCACCTAACATCAATTTGCTTTTCATTGCCGATTTTATCAAAAAGGAAGCCAATTTTTCTTTGAAGGATTTATCAGTGATAGAATTCAACGCATGAATTAATTTCACATCTGCTAGATGCCTGTGTTGCAAATTGCTACTTTTATAAGCAACATCATGAAGGTGACAGGCCTTATCAATAGCGTTTATTGGTTCCTCACCGGGTCGTGGCTGATTTTGATCATTGAGTCTGATATCAAGTCTTGTTCCCGGTCCACAATAACTATACCCTGGAAGGTGTTTTTCTCCGGGGTATTTTGCCCATGGGGTTCCAGGGAGTTTTGCTAATTTGGCAGCGATATCACCTCCTCGTTTTTTTTTAAAGGTTCCTTGGGTTCCTTGGGTTTAGAAACAAATCTAAATTTCTTTGTACTACACTGTACGCATTTACCAGAAAGCGCTGATCGGTTATTTTTAGTTGTAATCGTCGTCAAGTCATCTGTGCCAGTACGCGCCTTACACTTCACGCAATATAGATCCATAATTTATGTATAGAGATATGAATATAATTGATTTTTTAGCGACTAAAACAAGAAAACCAGTGAAGCATCATGCAGCGCTACCAAACTCTATCCGCGCAATTATAATCGGGCCATCTGGATCCGGTAAAACGCAATTGTTGCTCAATTTAATAATGAGATGGATGAAGTGGGATAAGTTGTATTTAATTGCCCCTAGCGTAGACGACCAACGATGCTATGAAGTGCTAAAAGATTTTAATGAAAACGCTTCAGAGATTGCTGGCGAGGATGTTATTGAATTTATAACCGATATTGACGAGGCGCCATCCGTGAATGACCTCGATGGAAGTATCAACAATTTAGTTGTATACGATGATGTCATGTTAGATAAACAAAAAAATCCTGCTAGAATATTTTCCCGAGGCAGGCATAAAAACACGGACGTGATCTATGTCACTCAACGCTACACTCAGATTCCAAAAGTGATTA
The DNA here is from genome assembly GCA_029339505.1 of Unio delphinus. Lineage (NCBI taxonomy): Eukaryota > Metazoa > Mollusca > Bivalvia > Unionida > Unionidae > Unio > Unio delphinus. Next base: position 2,709,887 of record JAQISU010000015.1, read on the forward strand.
GAGATAATTGGAATGTGTTGTGTGTATTTAACGGCGTTGATACACATACGCTACGAAATATTTGGCAGACATGGTGTTCTGATATGGACTTCAATCAATTTAGAAATTTCTTTAGTCATGCTCAGTCTGCCCCACACGGATTTGTAACAATAAATTTACATGACCCTCGAACACGATATCGTATCGGACTGGATCAAATATTCGGTTAACCCAGAACTGAAAGTTCTAGCAGCAGAGAGGGTGAGTGACAACGACGTTGTAATCCCTTTTTCCCCAAAAAAAATTTGAAAAAATCAATGAAATTAATGAAATCCTCCATCGATTTTTTTTATCCTAATCCATGAAACGATATCAGATTCACACACACATTTTGGGCCTGATGTCATTGGTTTCATTGTTTTTAAGCGTGATTTCAGTGAAAACTTGTCTAAAAATGTTGTCCGGCTCACCCCCTCTGCTGCTTGGGTTAATAATAGATCTAAGACGCTAGCCTTCTTAATTCTGAAGAACACATTTTAAATAACCTCCTAACCCTTACTAAACAATCAAGAAAAAATAAGCATTATAACAATGTGCCTTAACACTGGAATTAATGGAGTTTTTTTTTACAAATGTATTTTTATGTCTGCAACAATGAATTAATTGAGCTTTTTAAAAAATGTATTTTTTTTGGCTGCCTAATACCTTTTCCAGTGGTATGTCCCCAGTTCCAGTGGTATGTCCCCAGTTCCAGTTGGACTTCCTTAATGTTACCCCATATATACATCATGTATGAGATTTTGCTATATAGGTCCCCAGAACAGTTTTAAGCGGTGCCTTTGACACGCATTCCTTGTTGAGGTTCTATTAATACATGTTGTACATTCCTTATTGTGTGTTATTGATGTATTAGTTGATGGTGTACATTCCTTATTGTGTGTTATTGATGTATTAGTTAATGGTGTACATTCCTTATTGTGTGTTATTGATGTTTTAGTTGATGGTGTACATTCCTTATTGTGTGTTATTGATGTATTAGTTGATAGTGTACATTCCTTATATTTGTGTGTTATTGATACATTAGTTGATGGTGTACATTCCTTATTGTGTGTTTTTGATGTATTAGTTGATACATTAGTTGATGGTGTACATTCCTTATAGTGTGTTATTAATGTATAAGTTGATGGTGTACATTCCTTATTGTGTGTTATTGATACATTAGTTGATGGTGTACATTCCTTATAGCGTATTATTGATACATTAGTTGATGGTGTGCGTTCCCTATTGTGTGTTATTGATGTATTAGTTGATGGTGCACGTTCTTTATAGTGTGTTATTGATGTATTAAGTCGATGGTGTACATTCTTTATTGTGTGTTATTGATGTATTAGTTAATGGTGTACATTCCTTATTGCGTGTTATTGATACATTAGTTGATGGTGTGCGTTCCCTATTGTGTGTTATTGATGTATTAGTTGATGGTGTACGTTCCTTATAGTGTGTTATTGATGTATTAGTTGATGGTGTACATTCCTTATTGTTTGTTATTGATGTATTAGTAAATAGTGTACATTCCTTATTGCGTGTTATTGATACATTTGTTGATGGTGTACATTCCTTATTGTGTGTTATTGATGTATTAGTTAATGGTGTACATTCCTTACTGCGTATTATTGATACATTAGTTGATGGTGTAGATTCCTTATTGTGTGTTATTGATGTATTAGTTGATGTTGTACATTCCTTATTGTGTGTTATTGATGTATCAGTAAATAGTGTACATTCCTTATCGCGTGTTATTGATACATTTGTTGATGGTGTACATTCCTTATTGTGTGTTATTGATGTATTAGTTAATGGTGTACATTCCTTATTGTTTGTTATTGATGTATTAGTAAATAGTGTACATTCCTTATTGCGTGTTATTGATACATTTGTTGATGGTGTACATTCCTTATTGTGTGTTATTGATGTATTAGTTAATGGTGTACATTCCTTACTGCGTATTATTGATACATTTGTTGATGGTGTACATTCCTTATTGTGTGTTATTGATGTATTAGTTAATGGTGTACATTCCTTACTGCGTATTATTGATACATTAGTTGATGGTGTACATTCCTTATATTTGTGTGTTATTGATGTATTAGTTGATGTTGTACATTCCTCATTGTGTGTTATTGATGTATTAGTTGATGGTGTACATTCCTTATAGTGTGTTATTGATGTTTTAGTTGATGGTGTACATTCCTTATAGTGTGTTATTGATGTATTAGTTGATGGTGTACATTCCTTATAGTGTGTTATTGATGTTTTAGTTGATGGTGTACATTCCTTATAGTGTGTTATTGATGTATTAGTTGATGGTGTACATTCCTTATTGTGTATTATTGATGTATTAGTTGATGGTGTACATTCCTTATTGTGTGTTATTGATACATTAGTTGATGGTGTGCGTTCCCTATTGTGTGTTATTGATGTATTAGTTGATGGTGCACGTTCTTTATAGTGTGTTATTGATGTATTAAGTTGATGGTGTACATTCTTTATTGTGTGTTTTTGATGTATTAGTTAATGGTGTACATTCCTTATTGCGTGTTATTGATACATTAGTTGATGGTGTGCGTTCGCTATATTGTGTTATTGATGTATTAGTTGATGGTGTACGTTCCTTATAGTGTGTTATTGATGTATTAGTTGATGGTGTACATTCTTTATTGTTTGTTATTGATGTATTAGTTAATAGTGTACATTCCTTATTGCGTGTTATTGATACATTTGTTGATGGTGTACATTCCTTATTGTGTGTTATTGATGTATTAGTTAATGGTGTACATTCCTTACTGCGTATTATTGATACATTAGTTGATGGTGTAGATTCCTTATTGTGTGTTATTGATGTATTAGTTGATGGTGTACATTCCTTATATTTGTGTGTTATTGATGTATTAGTTGATGGTGTACATTCCTTATATTTGTGTGTTATTGATGTATTAGTTGATGGTGTACATTCCTCATTGTGTGTTATTGATGTATTAGTTGATGGTGTACATTCCTTATAGTGTGTTATTGATGTTTTAGTTGATGGTGTACATTCCTTATAGTGTGTTAGTGATGTATTAGTTGATGGTGTACATTCCTTATTGTGTATGATTGATGTATTAGTTGATGGTGTACATTCCTTATTGTGTGTTATTGATACATTAGTTGATGGTGTACATTCCTTATTGTGTGTTATTAATGTATTAGTTGATGGTGTACATTCCTTATTGTGTGTCATTGATACCTTAGTTGATGGTGTACATTCCTTATTGTGTGTTATTGATACCTTAGTTGATGGTTTACATTCCTTATTGTGTGTTATTGATACATTAGTTGATGGTTTACATTCCTTATTGTGTGTTTTTGATGTTTTAGTTGATGGTGTACATTCCTTATTGTGTGTTATTAATGTATTAGTTGATGGTGTACATTCCTTATTGTGTGTTATTGATACATTTGTTGATGGTGTACATTCCTTATTGTGTGTTATTGATACATTAGTGATGGTTTACATTCCTTATTGTGTGTTATTGATACATTAGTTGATGGTTTACATTCCTTATTATGTGTTATTGATGTTTTAGTTGATGGTGTACATTCCTGATTGTGTGTTACTGATACATTAGTTGATGGTGCACATTCCTTATTGTGTGTTATTGATACATTAGTTGATGGTGTACATTCCTTATTGTGTGTTATTGATACATTAGTTGATGGTGTACATTCCTTATTGTGTGTTATTGATGTATTAGTTGATGGTGTACATTCCTTATTGTGTGTTCTTGATGTATTAGTTGATGGTGTACATTCCTTATTGTGTGTTATTGATACATTAGTTGATGGTGTACATTCCTTATTGTGTGTTATTAATGTATTAGTTGATGGTGTACATTCCTTATTGTGTGTTATTGATACATTTGTTGATGTTGTACATTCCTTATTGTGTGTTATTGATGTATTAGTTGATGGTGTACATTCCTTATTGTGTGTTATTGATACATTAGTTGATGGTGTACATTCCTTATTGTGTGTTATTGATACATTAGTTGATGTTGTACATTCCTTATTGTGTGTTATTGATACATTTGTTGATGTTGTACGTTCCTTATTGTGTGTTATTGATGTATTAGTTGATGGTGTACATTCCTTATTGTGTGTTCTTGATGTATTAGTTGATGGTGTAGATTCCTTATTGTGTGTTATTGATGTATTAGTTGATGGTGTACATTCCTTATTGTGTGTTCTTGATGTATTAGTTGATGGTGTACATTCCTTATTGTGTGTTTCTGATACATTAGTTGATGGTGTACATTCCTTATTGTGTGTTATTAATGTATTAGTTGATGGTGTACATTCCTTATTGTGTGTTATTGATACATTTGTTGATGTTGTACATTCCTTATTGTGTGTTATTGATGTATTAGTTGATGGTGTACATTCCTTATTGTGTGTTATTGATACATTAGTTGATGGTGTAGATTCCTTATTGTGTGTTATTGATACATTAGTTGATGGTTTACATTCCTTATTGTGTGTTATTGATGTTTTAGTTGATGGTGTACATTCCTTATTGTGTGTTACTGATACATTAGTTGATGGTGTACATTCCTTATTGTGTGTTATTGATACATTAGTTGATGGTGTACATTCCTTATTGTGTGTTATTGATACATTAGTTGATGGTGTACATTCCTTATTGTGTGTTATTGATGTATTAGTTGATGGTGTACATTCCTTATTGTGTGTTATTGATGTTTTAGTTGATGGTGTACATTCCTTATTGTGTGTTATTGATACATTAGTTGATGGTGTACATTCATTATTGTGTGTTGTGGATCTATTAGTATATGTTGTACATTCATTATTATATGATGTGCATTTCTGATCTTGTATGTGGTGTATTTCTTCCTATACACTGTACGTGTCGTATTAATGTGAATTTTTTAATGTATTATGCATTGTTAGTACAATATGATGTGTGTTATTCATTATATTTTATGCATTTCTAATTATATACTATATATTTTGATCATACACAATTTTTCATTAATATTTTATGTATGTGTTACTATAAGCTATGGGTCGACAAATTCTGTATATGTTGTGCAAACTTCCGTATGTGATGTGGGCGTTTGCCTATATGCTGTGCAAATTTCATATTATGATGTGGGTATTCCCCCTATATTTTGTGCAAACTTTATTATGCAAAGGGCGTTTTCCTATGATCTTTGCAACTTCATTATGTGATGTTGATGCTTTCCTGCATCATGTGCAAACTGCATTATGTGCTGTGGGCGTTTTGCCGTTTGTTGTGCATACTTAATAATGCAATGTGGGCGTTTACCTTTATGCTTAGCAAACTTCATTATGTGATGTGGGAGTTTTCCTGTTTATTGTGCATATTTTATTAGGCGATGTGGGTGTTTCCCTGTATGTTGTGCATTTTTGACGAAATGAGGGATAAACTTGTTTTGATGAGGATAAACTTAAAAACGCAATTATGAGTGAAAATTTACTCATTTGCTGGTTATGAAAGAAAATGATTTGCAATACGACCAAATACTTTTCTGTGTTGGTGATTTAATTACATAAAAATAAGAGCACTGTATTAGCAAAGGTTACTTACATTTTGCAGTTACCCTTTTTAATTTGAAACTATTCATATGACGTTATCAACAGTCATATTGAAAGACAACTGATACATTGAAAGACAACTGATACATTGAAAGACAACTGATACATTTTAGTAAGGATAAGTTGTTGTATCTAAATATTTTGCTTCTATCAAACCCACAGGAAAGAAATTAGTATTTCCATCAATATCCTATTAGTCTTTGCAATCATTTAGTCTAACGTTAGTTGACTTGTGTAGAGCATTCGTTGCATTAATTTAGTCTAACGTTAGTTGCCTTGTGTAGAGCATTCATTGCACTCATTTAGTATAACGTTAGTTGACTTGTGTAGAGCATTCGTTGCACTCATTTAGTCTAACGCTAGTTGACTTGTGTAGAGCATTCGTTGCATGAATTTAGTCTAACGTTAGTTGCCATGTGTAGAGCATTCTTTGCACTCATTTAGTCTAACGTTAGTTGCCTTGTGTAGAGCATTCATTGCACTCATTTAGTCTAACGTTAGTTGCCTTGTGTAGAGCATTCATTGCACTCATTTAGTCTAACGTTAGTTGCCTTGTGTAGAGCATTCATTGCACTCATTTAGTCTAACATTAGTTGACTTGTGTAGAGCATTCATTGCACTCATTTAGTCTAACGTTAGTTGCCTTGTGTAGAGCATTCATTCCACTCATTTAGTCTAACGTTAGTTGACTTGTGTAGAGCATTCATTGCACTCATTTAGTCTAACGTTAGTTGCCTTGTAGAGCATACATTGCACTCATTTAGTCTAACGTTAGTTGCCTTGTGTAGAGCATTCATTGCACTCATTTAGTCTAACGTTAGTTGCCTTGTGTAGAGCATTCATTGCACTCATTTAGTCTAACGTTAGTTGCCTTGTGTAGAGCATTCATTGCACTCATTTAGTCTAACGTTAGTTGCCTTGTGTTGAGCATTCATTGCACTCATTTAGTCTAACGTTAGTTGCCTTGTGTAGAGCATTCATTGCACTCATTTAGTCTAACGTTAGTTGCCTTGTGTAGAGCATTCATTGCACTCATTTAGTCTAACGTTAGTTAGTTGCCTTGTGTAGAGCATTTTGCCATTCTACCCTCAACAGGCGTATTCCTGACAAAAGAGGCTTACATTCGCAGGTAAATATATTACAGTGTTTATGTTGTCTGTCCCGCAGTGTTTTACCGCACAATCCCCTCAACAGTTCACTACAAATATGCCAAAGATTTGGTCTCAGGAGTGGGTGGATGTGGTTGTGTCAAATATACGTAAACTGCATTTACCATAATTCTAATATTTTTGACGCATTATATAAAACGTGGTGGCATTTATTATTTTTTCCCCGAGTCAAGTATATTGTGTTTACCATATTTTTATAAATTATAATTTAGTAATAGACCGTCGAATTATACCCAAGATGTCATCTTGTAAACATTTGGAACCTTCCAGCATGAAATGTTTAATTAGGAAGTAATTTGTTGTTTCGGTGTCTTTTTATATTAATTGTGATATGATGTCATGTAGAGGGAAATATACTCTTGTTACTGGAAAGATTATTTATTCGTGCTGTATAATATGAGCAGAATTACTTGTATTATTGTTGTGTACAGTATATAATTTGGGCTGTAATTTATGTATTTAACTTATTTAATACATGTTATTCTTCTCTATAAATACAAAGTGCTCAAAAATAATATACTTAGAGACATTAAATGGGGGATTGGAGTGAAGTTCAAATATTGGTATATTCTTCGTCTGTATTATTTGATCCTACAAGACATGGCGAATCACTACGACACAGGCTACCACAGGCACAACAATAATTCCAGCGTTGGATTTATTTTACAACACCACTAAAATTTAATCATTAGGACGTGTTTAAAATTCTAGAATTATTTCAGATTTAATTCGTAATAACGTAAGTACTTGTTATATATTTCCCTTTTTTTAGGGGGAAAAATTATTTATCGAATTTATTTGAGAAACTTCAATGCATCTCACTTTTTTCTATTACCTTTTTTTACAACAATAGAGTCGTAACAGAGAGAGACAGACAGAGACAGACAGACAGAGACACAGAGGGAGACACAGAAAGAGATAGAGATGTGCATGCTGATGAGGAGATATACTCAGCTCCAGTCAGCTGATCACTGAAAGAGGCGGAGCTAGTTAGTCTGCACAAATATCGCTTATATTTTAAGTTTGAATCCCACATATATCACATATCTGAAATTTGAAATATCACATACTTAACATATCTGAAATATCACATACTTAACATATCTGAAATTTAAAAAATCACATAGATCGCATATCTGATACACTATCAAGGTTCGTGTTGTTCATCGGATCTCACCAAAGGTCAAAGAAAACTAGATGAACCATTGAATAAGCTAAAACGTTCTACACTACACGTTATTGCTTTATTGAATAACTGTTCCAAATGTATTTTAACGTTTTCCATGCTGATTCGATGATGATGATCATCATCGTCATGATGATCACTACGATCATGACGATAGTGATAATTATGATCGTGAGCATGAGCATATTCTAAAATAAGGAACAACGATTAAGTAGAGTAAAACTGGATAACTCAATGGAGTCAAACTACAATGTCGATCTGCCAGATTTATTATAATGTATTTTTTTTACCAGAGCTGTTGTTTTTATTGGGTACCAAGTTTTGCATAACAGGTGGTGACATGCTTGCATGTCCTTCAGATGTCCAATTCAAAGACACGCATTAGCTTCAACATACGTTGGACAGGTTTTGAGGCGTTTCCAAAACACATCATTTCGAGATTTCGGTAGCACAAAGGTATTATCCTGGGGCGTTTCCAAAATACATCATTTCGAGATTTCGGTAGCACAAAGGTATTATCCTGGGGCGTTTCCAAAATAAATAATTTCGAGCTTTCGATAGCACAAAGGTAGTTACCTGGGGCGTTTCCAAAACATAATTTCGAGATTTCGGTAACACAAAGGCATTATCCTGCTCGACTAGCATACACAGACTTTTTCAAAAATGGACGGACTGATCGCAATGTTCAGAGAACAGTGTGCTCCGATAAGGACATGGCCGGTGCCTCTATTCGCTCTATACACTCCTCGAAAATGTCTGCGATGGTAACTTACTTCCCAATATCGCAGCAGTACCTTGCTGGCCATACCGAAAAATTTACCAAAGACTCAAAGTTCCAATCCACCACGACCACGGGACGTTCTAGTATTTGAGTGTGGATTGTATTTGTTTTAATGTTTCCAAAATTATGATAGTGACATATATTCGTATTCAGTCCTATAGTTTATTCTGATAATGAAGTAAATCCTCACAGTGTACCATGCCAGTTAAACAAAGTGGAGGGTCATACACCAATATGCAACTTGAACATTGCAGTATTGTACGAGTCATAATGATCTAGTACATATTCAACAGTGCAGTGCTTGCTCCTTTCGGACTGTAATAGTGTAATACATATTGAAGAACGCAATTTCTAATTAAGAATGTACATCTATGTATTCGAGGTATTTTTGCTTGACGCGTTTTGAGCAAACAAGAGAACCAGTCATGAATTAACGCAAATAATCACTCATCGTGAAGAGTACTGACCTTTATTATTGGTGTCAATGTATGGAACACAAAATTGTCTTATTCCGTTAAATAGCTAACAAGATCATTAATGACAATGAATGTATGCGTCGTTGACGATAGTGCCCCCGTCATACTTTTTAAAAAAAAGATTGTGATTTATTAAGCCACAATGTCGTGTGGATTTATATATTTAACAGCGATAGTAGTCACTTTCGTAACATTTGGTGTTTTAAACTTTCCCCCCACCCCCCACCCCCAAAAAAGGAGAAGAAATATGTATATAAAGCAAATTAAAGAACAACATACAATTTATTTTAGAATCAGGCTGGAATAAACGAACAATTAAAGCGTCATACAGTTTTCCTAAATTGTATTTGTAATTAATGAGTTACTCCTGAATTGTTTTTAAGGCTTGTTTTGCTGCATATATCATCTATATACTTGGCTACGTACTCACGTGTTTTTATGTATTTTTATGTATATTTAATTTGCATTGTTTCTTAACAAGTATGATAACTTTTTATTTCGTTGTATGTTATTGTAATGGAACATTTAATGTTAGACTTAACCGAGTTATAAATAATTTTTATTTTCTACTTCACCTGATTTATAGTTGTATGCTAGTTTAACTCTAATACAAACCTAAATTAGCCTCTATTTGGATGGGTTTAATATTAGTATCATTATTAATATAAGTAAACATCATTTACTTGGATCTGGGTCTACGTTATTTGGATTCCATTATGTACCTGCCATAGTCCAGGTTCTGGGAGCAGGACATAACCCCCCTGTTAATTACCCCCCTGCCATTACCCCCCCCCCCCCCCCGCATATTACCCACTGCCATTAGCATCATTTAGACATACAGATACAAAATCGAACTAAAGCTAATAAGACGAATTCAATTAAAGTGTACGCAAACACAATCTGATAATCCGTGATCAGTCTATACTATTGTTTTGTCTTCAGCTCACTGAATAAAATTCGAGCAGAAATGGGTTCTAATTAAGTGTACGCAAACACAATCTGATAATCCGTGATCAGTCTATACTATTGTTTTGTCTTCAGCTCACTGAATAAAATTCGAGCAGAAATAGTTTCTAATTAAGTGTACACAAACACAATCTGATAAGACTATTGGCTTCACAACAATAAAAATGATTCTAGCAGTTTAATCTGTGGTCCATCTATACCATTGTGATGGCTTCACCTCACTGAATAAGCTTCGAGCATAAATTGTTTCTAATTAAGTATGCACAAATACAATCTGATAAGGGTATTGGCTTAACCTCATTGAATATACTTCAAGCAAAAATTATTTATATGCGCATTCTTAAAAAAATATATCACCAGAAATATTTTTACCATCGATAAAGTTCAGAGTATACGTGGAAAGCAAAAAGTTATTCACAATGGATATATCTATGTAAAGTAGAAAGATTTAGCGGCAGGTGTAATCAGTTACGAATGTGAAAAGCGACGAGGAAATTTAATAGGAGTATCTGAATGTAAAGCAAAGACCAAAGTTATAAATGATGTTGTTGTAGGATCTTTGCATGAACATACACATGCACCAGATTCAGCATGATGTGAAGTTCTGCAAGTTAGACAAAACATTACAAAAAGAGCAGTGGAAACAGAATAAACACCTCAAAAGATTCTTGGCCGGGAAATGCAGAATCTAAGCGAAGGAGCATCAGTACAAATGGTTCCTATGCAACATCTTCGTCGTCAGGTCCGACGAAAGCGACAAGTTATTCAAGCCCCACAGCCTCTTCCAACTGATCGAGCAACGATTGAACTGCCTGAGGCATACAAGAAACGTCCAAATGGTGATAATTTCTTGTTATTTGATAGCGGTATATGAGATATAAACAGAATTTTAATCTTTGGGAGTGATAAAACGTCATCATTATTAGCACAATCTCCTAACTGGTTCATGGATGGAACTTTTGCTATTGTGCCTGACCTTTTCTTTCAATTTTATACGGTACATGCACTCATCGGTGGTGATGTCATTTCTTGCCTCTACTGCTAGCTCCCAAATAAAATTATGGAAACTTATCAACGTCTTTTCATGGAGATAAAGGCACTAATTCTCAATGCTCAGCCTGCAACAGTTATGATGGATTATGAAAAAGCAGCCATGAATTTCGTTGCAGAATGGTACGCAGTGATAGATGTACAAGGATGTTTTTATCATTTTTCTCAGCGCATATACCGAAAAGTACAAGCTCTTGGATTTCAGGACAGATATCAAGATGATTCAGAATTTGCAATGTCAATTAGAATGGTAGCTGCTTTGGCTTTTGTGCCGTTTCTTACACTGTGCAGGTTTTCGAACAACTTCAAGAAGTTACAGAAGATGACGACATGAATCAATTGTTAGATTATTTTGAAGATGACTACAATGGCAGAAGAAGACGTCGAAGCCGAGCTAATCCTGTCTTTGTTCCTCAAGTTTGGAGTGTACACAGCTGTGTTCAAAATGAATTACCTCGCACTAACAACAGCGTTGAAGGTTGGCATCGAAAAATGCAAGCTGCCGTTGCTGCTGACCATCCAAACATTTGGCGCTTTTTGACAATCCTTCAAAGAGAGCAATCATTCCTGAACGTGATAATTTCTCAGAAACTTGGAGGACATCAAGCGCAACCAACTCGAAAGAAATATCGCGACTGCAATGCTCGGATTATGAACATTGTTAATGACTTTGCTAATAGAGAGAACATAGACTACTTGCGAGGGATTTCACATAACAGTCAGCTGTAATCATATAAATATAACATATTCTATGGTAATATAACATTATGATATGATGATTTTACTATTGAATAGTCCAGGACAAGTATATGTTTTCAAGGCTGACATTTATTTACTAAAATAAAAATTTAAAATAAATTCTTTTGAAATTTATTTTAATTTATTATTTACTCTTTGGATATAACAATTATATATTATATAGTAATAGACGGGAAGGGGGCAATGGCAGGGTGTAATATACCGGTGTGGGGGTAATTGATAGAGGGTTAATGGCAGGGGGTAATATACCGGAGGGGGGTAATTTCCTAGACCCCAGGTTCTATATTATAATATTAGTAACAGACCCTCTAATTATAACTAGCAAGTTTCAGAAAAAATTATTTCCATTAGGTAATATATTATTTAGAAAATGCTAATTGTGTCATGATGTCAAGTAAAGAATCGTATAAGCATGGCAATGGAAAAATTATTCATTCTTGCTTTGAGATCAAGTAGAATTAGATCGTATTATTGTTGCGTGTCTATTAGATATATATATATATATATATATATATATATATATATATATATATATATATATATATATATATATATATATATATATATATATATATATATATATATATATATATATATATATATACATATACGTTTACATTATATATAACATTTACTAAATTACACTCACGTCAATGTGGCTTATTAAATAATAACCATGCTTGTGTGGATGACCCAGTCACACTCACGGCAGTGTGGTTTACTAAAAAAAACACCTATGAGACTGTGGCTTACCAGATCACATCAATAACAGTATGGCTTACTTAGGCACAATCGTGTCAGTGTGGCATTCTAAAATACATCCTAGACATTGTGGCTTAATAAATCACATCCATATCAGTGTGGCTCCCAAAAGTCTACAGATATCATAGTGGCTTACTAATGCACACGCAGGTTAATTAAGCTTTATAAAGTAAACACATACTGTGGTTTACAAGAGCACACACATGTTTGCGTAGCTTATTAAAGTACACTTGTGTCAGTGTGACCTGCGAATGTATACCCGTGTCAATATGGCTTACTAAGGCTTATCCATGTCAACGTGGCTTACTAAAGCATATTTATGTAAACATGGCTTATTAAAGCATATCCATGTCAATGTTGCTTACTAAAGCATATCCGTGATAGTGTGGCTTACTAAAGCATATCATCTAAATGTGGCTTACTAAAGCATATGCATGTCAATTTGGCATACTAAAGCATATCATGTAATTGTGGTTTACTACACCATATTCATCTCAATGTGGCTCACTAAAGCATATCCATGTCAACGTGGCTTACTAAAGCATATCATGTAATTGTTGCTTACTAAAGCATATCATGTAATTGTTGCTTACTAAAGCATATCCATGTCAATGTGGCATACTAAAGCATATCCATGATAGTGTGGCTTACTAAAGCATATTCATGTCAATGTGGCTTATTAAAGTATATCATCTAAATGTGGCTTACTAAAGCATATCCATGTCAATGTGGCATACTAAAGTATATCATGTAATTGTGGCCTATCCATTATTAAAACATATTCATGTCAATGTGGCTTACTAAACCATATCCATATCAATGTGGCATACTACAGCATATCCATGATAGTGTGACTTACTAAAGCATATTCATGTCAATGTGGCTTACTAAAGCATATCCATGTCAATGTGGCATACTAAAGCATATCCCTGATAGTGTGGCCTACTAAAGCATATCCATGTCAATGTGGCTTACTAAAGCATATCCGTGTCAACGTTGCTTACTAAAGCATATCCATGTCAATGTGGCATACTAAAGCATATCCATGTTAATGTGGCATACTAAACCATATCCATATCAATGTGGCATACTAAAGCATATCCATGATAGTGTGACTTACTAAAGCATATTCATGTCAATGTGGCATACTAAAGCATATCCATGATAGTGTGACTTACTAAAGCATATTCATGTCAATGTGGCATACTAAAGCATATCCATGTTAATGTGGCATACTAAAGCATATCCATGATAGTGTGGCATACTAAAGCATATCCATGTCAATGTGGCTTACTAAAGCATATCCGTGTCAATGTTGCTTACTAAAGCATATCCATGTCAATGTGGCTTACTAAAGCATATCTATGTCAATGTGGCTTACTAAAGCATATCTATGTCAATGTGGCTTACTAAAGCGTATCATGTAAATGTGGTTTACTAAAGCATATTCATGTCAATGTGGCTTACTATAGCATATCCATGTCAATGTGGCATACTAAAGCATATCCATGATAGTGTGGCTTACTAAAGCATATTCATGTCAATGTGGCATACTAAAGTATATGTATGTCAATGTGGCTTACTAAAGCATATCATCTAAATGTGGCTAACTAAAGCATATCCATGTCAATGTGGCTTACTATAGCATATCCATGTCAATGTGGCATACTAAAGCATATCCATCATAGTGTGGCTTACTAAAGCATATTCATATCAATGTGGCTTACTAAAGTATATCCAAGTCAATGTGGCATACTAAAGCATATCCATGACAGTGTGGTATACTAAAGCATGTCCATGCAATGTGGCTTACTAAAGCATATTCATATCAATGTGGCTTATTAAAGCATATCATCTAAATGTGGCTTACTAAAGCATATCCATGTCAATGTGGCATACTAAAGCATATCATGTAATTGTGGCTTATCCATTATTAAAGCATATCCATGTCAATGTGGCTTCCTAAAGCATATCCATATCAATGTGGCATACTACTGCATATCCATGATAGTGTGGCATACTAAAGCATATTCATGTCAATGTGGCATACTAAATCATATCCATGTCAATGTGGCTTACTAAAGCATATCCATGTCAATGTGGTTTACTAAAGCATATCCATGTCAATGTTGCATAATAAAGCACTCCATGTAAATTTGAGTTATTATAGCATATCCACGTCCAAATGCAAACTAAATAATATCCATTATAGCACATCCATGTCAGAATGCATACTAAAAGATATCCATTATAGCAAATCCATGTCAGAATGTATACTAAAGGATATCATTTTATAGCACATCCATGTCAGAATGCATACTAAAAGATATCCATTATAGCAAATCCATGTCAGAATGCATACTAAAGGATATCCATTATATCATATCCATGAAACAATGCATACTAAAAGATATCCATAACAGCATATCCATGTCAGAATGCATACTAAGAGATATCCATTATAGCACATCCATGTCATAATGCATACTAAAGGATATCTATTATCACACATCCATGTCAGAATGTGTACTAAAGGATATCCATTATAGCATATCCATGTCAGAATGCACACTAAAGGATAACCATTATAGCATATCCATGTCAGAATGAATACTAAAGGATATCATTTTATAGCACATCCATGTCAGAATGCATACTAAAGGATATCCATTATAGGACATCCATGTCAGAATGCATGCTAAAAAATATGCATTATAACACATCCATGTCAGAATGCATACTAAAGGATATCCATTATAACACATCCTTGTCAGAATGCATACTAAAGGATATCCATTATAACACATCCTTGTCAGAATGCATACTAAAGGATATCCATTATAGCACATCCATGTCAGAATGCATACTAAAGGATATCGATTATAGCACATTCATGTCAGAATGCATACTAAAGGATATCCATTATAGCACATCCATGTCAGAATGCATACTAAAGGATATCCATTATAACACATCCATGTCAGAATGCATACTAAAGGATATCCATTATAACACATCCTTGTCAGAATGCATACTAAAGGATATCCATTATGGCACATTCATGTCAGAATGCATACTAAAGGATATCCATTATAGCACATCCATGTCAGAATGCATACTAAAAGATATCCATTATAACACATCCATGTCAGAATGCATACTAAATGATATACATTATATCATATCCATGTCAGAATGCATACTGAAAGATATTTTATAGCACATCCATGTCAGAATGCATACTAAAAGATATGCATTATAACACGTCCATGTCAGAATGCATACTAAAGGATATCCATTATAGTACATCCATGTCAGAATGCATACTAAAAGATATGCATTATAACACGTCCATGTCAGAATGCATACTAAAGGATATCCATTATAGTACATCCATGTCAGAATGCATACTAAAAGATATGCATTATAACACGTCCATGTCAGAATGCATACTAAAGGATATCCATTATAGTACATCCATGTCAGAATGCATACTAAAGGATATCCATTATAACACATCCTTGTCAGAATGCATACTAAAGGATATCCATTATAACACATCCTTGTCAGAATGCATACTAAAGGATATCCATTATAACACATCCATGTCAGAATGCATACTAAACGATATCCATTATAGCACATCCATGTCAGAATGCATACTAAAAGATATCCATTATAACACATCCATGTCAGAATGCATACTAAAAGATATACATTATAACACATCCATGTCAGAATGCATACTAAAAGATATTTTATAGCACATCCATGTCAGAATGCATACTAAAAGATATGCATTATAACACATCCATGTCAGAATGCATACTAAAGTATATCCATTATAGCACATCCATGTCATAATGCATACTAAAGGATATCGATTATAGCACATCCATGTCAGAATGCATCCTAAAGGATATCCATTCTAACACATCCATGTCAGAATGCATACTAAAAGATATCCATTATAACATATCCATGTCAGAATGCATACTAAAAGATATCAATTATAACACATTTATGTCAGAATACATACTAAAAGATATCCATTATAGCACATCCATGTCAGAATACATACTAAAAGATATCCATTATAGCACATCCATGTCAGAATGCATAATGATGGATGAATGCATACTAAAAGATATCCATTATAGCACATCCATGTCAGAATGCATACTAAAAGATATCCATTATAGCACATCCATGTCAGAATGCATACTAAAGTATATCCATTATAGCACATCCATGTCATAATGCATACTAAAAGATATCCATTATAGCACATCCATGTCAGAATGCATAATGATGGATGAATGCATACTAAAAGATATCCATTATAGCACATCCATGTCAGAATACATACTAAAAGATATCCATTATATCATATCCATGTCAGAATGCATACTAAAGGATATCCATTATAGCACATCCATGTCAGAATGCATAATGATGGATGAATGCATACTAAAAGATATCCATTATAACACATTCATGTCAGAATGCATATTAAAGGATATCCATTATAACACGTCCATGTCAGAATGCATACTAAAAGATATCCATTATAACACATCCATGTCAGAATGCATACTAAAAGATATCCATTATAGCACATCCAAGGCAGAATGCATACTAAAGGATTTCCATTATAGTATATCCATGTCAGAATGAATACTAAAGGATATCGATTATAGCACATCCATGTCAGAATGCATAATGATGGATGAATGCATACTAAAAGACATACATTATAACACATCCATGTCAGAATGCATACTAAAAGATATCCAGTATAGCACATCCATGTCAGAATGCATACTAAAGGATATCCATTATATCATATCCATGTCATAATGCATACTAAAGGATATCGATTATAGCACATCCATGTCAGAATGCATCCTAAAGGATATCCATTATAACACATCCATGTCAGAATGCATACTAAAAGATATCCATTATAGCACATCCAAGGCAGAATGCATACTAAAAGATATCCATTATAGCACATCCATGTCAGAATGCATACTAAAGGATATCCATTATATCATATCCATGTCAGAATACATACTAAAAGATATCCATTATATCATATCCATGTCAGAATACATACTAAAGGATATCCATTATAGCACATCCATGTCAGAATGCATAATGATGGAGGAATGCATACTAAAAGATATCCATTATAACACATCCATGTCAGAATGCATACTAAAAGATATCCATTATATCATATCCATGTCAGAATGCATACTAAAAGATATCCATTATAGCACATCCAAGGCAGAATGCATACTAAAGGATATCCATTATAGCACATCCATGTCAGAATGCATAATGATGGATGAATGCATACTAAAAGATATACATTATAACACATCCATGTCAGAATGCATACTAAAAGATATCCATTATAGCACATCCATGTCAGAATGCATACTAAAGGATATCCATTATATCATATCCATGTCAGAATGCATACTAAAGGATATCCATTATAGCACACCCATGTCAGAATGCATACTAAAGGATATCAAGTATAGCACATCCATGTCAGAAATGCATAATGAAGGATGAATGCTTACTAAAAGATATCCATTATAGCACATCCATGTCAGAATGCATACTAAAGGATATCCATTATAGTACATCCATGTCTGAATGCATACTAAAGGATATCCACCTTATCGATGTGGCTTACTAAAGCACACCCGTGTCAGTATGGCGTATTAAAGCACACTCGTGACAGTAGGGCTTACTAAAGCACACTCGTTTCAAAAGGGCTTATTCAAGCACACTCGTGTCAGTAGGGTTTACTAAAGTACACTCGTGTCAGTATTGCTAATTAAAGCACACTCGTATCAGTAGGGCTTACTAAAGCACACTCGTGTCAGTAGCGCTTACTAAAGCACACTTGTGTGAGTATGGCGTATTAAAGCACATTAGTGTCAGTATTGCTAATTAAAGCACACTTGTGTCAGTATGGCGTATTAAAGCACACTCGTGTCAGTATGGCTAATTAAAGCACACTCGTTTCAGTATGGCTAATTAAAGCACACTCGTGTCAGTAGGGCTTACTAAAGCACACTCGTGTCAGTAGCGCTTACTAAAGCACACTTGTGTGAGTATGGCGTATTAAAGCACATTAGTGTCAGTACTGCTAATTAAAGCACACTCGTATCAGTAGGGCTTACTAAAGCACACTCGTGTCAGTAGCGCTTACTAAAACACGCTTGTGTGAGTATGGCATATTAAAGCACATTAGTGTCAGTATTGCTAATTAAAGCACACTCGTGTCAGTATGGCTAATTAAAGCACACTCGTATAAGTATGGCGTATTAAAGCACACTCTTATCAGCAGCGCTTACTAAAGCACACTTGTGCGAGTATGACGTATTAAAGCACATGAGTGTCAGTAGGGCTTACTAAAGCACACTCGTGTCAGTAGCTCTTACTAAAGCACACTTGTGTGAATATGGCTTATTAATGCACACTTGTGTGAATATGGCCTATTAAAGCACACTTGTGTGAGTATGTTGTATTAAAGCATATTAGTGTCAGTAGGGCTTATTAAAGCACACTCATGTCAGTAGTGGCTTTTTAAAGCACACCTATGTCACTGTGGTTTACTAGAGTACATTCGTATCACTGTGGCTTACAAAAGCAAACATTAGCCAGTGTGATTTACTAAAGCAAATTCGTTTCAATGTGACTTTCTAAAACACATTCGTGTCAGTATGGCTTACTAAATAAAGCACACCACCCACAGTGTAACTATTAAAGCACACCCATGTCGTGTCGGTGTGGCTTTCTAAAACACATGAGTTCAATTAAGGTTATTAATGCAACCACATATCAGTGGTGACGATGGCATGACCATCTCCGACCTGCTGTCATACGAAAGACAAAGACAATGCATCATTTAGCGTGTGCACAAATATATATCACACTTGCAGTATGTTTAATCACCTCTCGATAAAACTACAAACAAATATAAGGGCTGGAATAGCAACAGCAGAAAGTGCAAATACCTACTGTATCCGTTATTATGGTTTGAATGCACAGTGGTCATATCATTTTACAATAACTCTCTCTCTCTCTCTCTCTCTCTCTCTCTCTCTCTCTCTCTCTCTCTCTCTCTCTCTCTCATACACACACACACACACACACACACACACACACACAAGTTGTAATTGGCTTGGGTGCTATGAATAAATGGAATGCATCTAACTTCACCCAGTGATAATAATAGCAGAATTTCTCCAATATTTTATCACACAGTCATGCACCCGCCCATATCTGTGCATTTTTCTGATCTATAATAATAATAATAATAATAATAATAATAATAATAATAATAATAATGTTAAAAATTCATGGGACTTAAGCCATATCCGCTCTGCAAGGACTCAGGTGTGTACAGAGAGAAAGCTTGTATGGATGAGCTGTGTCACCAACTCCACGAGGATTATTTTCATTTTTTAACTGGGTGAAGGAACACAACGATAAAATTATAAAGGATGTCAGTCCCAAATATGAGACAAACTTACAGCAAAAACAAAATAAATGGCCAAAGAACAAATATAAATGAGAAAATTATACAAAAACTGCCTAATTATACAGAATACTTATTTATATGCCTTACCTTCATTCTGCATACCTCGCATGCTTGGTGTCTTGCAACGTGTTTGCTATGATCGAGAATATTTTTCATGAATCGTACCCCTTAATAGTGTCCAGATTTAGCAAATACATAACTGTCCAATACCTGTCTTTCATTACAGGTGATATCATGTGCATTTCTTTATTATCCATGCCACACTCATTTCTCTCCTTTCCGTCTTGATTGATTGACAAGTAGGGCCGAGTAACCTGAACAAAGTAAAGTTTCTAACGCCTATCATTATCATATTATTATGCACGAGACATCAGCAGGGATGAATAGTGTCAAGGATCAGAAAATGAAACGAGTCAAACATGAAATTCGGTCTTATTTATCGAACATGCTTTTAAGAGACTATGATCAAATATAAATATACTTATAACAATACATACATACATACATACATACATACATACATACATACATACATACATACATACATACATACATACATACATACATACATACATACATACATACAATGTGACTGGGTGGGACATGATGCTACATGTCTACGGCATGATGACCTAGTTCTAGACATCACTATAAACTGCCAAAACTGCAGGCATTGTAGTGATATAATTAAATCTGCTTTAAACATCAAACACACACACGTAATATTTACCGTATTTAAAACACTCCATTATATACTGATGAGAGAGAGAGAGAGAGAGAGAGAGAGAGAGAGAGAGAGAGAGAGAGAGAGAGAGAGAGAGATGGTCTTAAAAAAAAATAATAGTCATAACATCTCATGATTGTTTTATTTTCGACTAACTTATTTTTTTTATAAATTTCTCTTCCCCTTCCAAAGTACTTACGTATGTTGGCTACAGCTCCGGTTGCCTAGTGGTAAAAGCGTTCGCTTCTGATGCGGGAGGTCGCGGATTCGAACCCCGGTCGTTTCATGCCAAAAACTTTAAAATGGTACTAACAGCTGCCTCGCTTGGTGCTCAGCATAGGACTGGTCGGCCTTGTGTCAGGATAATGTGACTGGCTGGGACATTATGCTACACGTCTGCCTCATGATGCACCCAGTACTAAACATCACTATAAACTGTTACACTACATATATCGTGGGGATATGACTGACAAATTGTTAAAGCTACGTTAAAAATCCAAATCAAATACACATGCGCGTGCGCGTATGTGTACATATGTCTAACTGCTTGCCAACATACCGGTCTCAGTACCTACATGTACGTAGCTACCATATGGGTCGATTTCACAGATGTCATGGTTGTGTACCCAAAATGCAACCCACGCGCACCTTACGCCGCCGTTTTGATTCTCTAACAAACCTTTGTCAACATCAGTCATACGTATATTCACTATTAAAACCTGATTTAATCGTTGATAAGGATTTTTACTTCATCGAAATGATACATATAAAACACTTGTAAGACTAAATAAAACTTGCCAGGTTCATATAGGAAGAATGATTAATGAAGCTGAACTGCAATCATAGATATTGCTATCAAATATAAATGCAGTTACTTTGGAGAAGCATACAATATTGTGATTCTTTTAAAAAAAAATAATATTTTGTTAGATGTTCATAAAAATGGCATCATAAATGATATTCAGGATACAATATCAGTTACGCAATTAAAATGTTATGGCAAGTGTCTTACGCTAGAATTTGTATGCAGGAATACTGTTTGCGAAAGCAAACGCTTGTTCCAAAGACAGCTGACAAACGAAATTTAATTAATACGGTCAATTAGTGTATTTGTCGCGGAGATGATGGACAGAGGATGGTAATGAAAGCGACAACTGTTCAGAAATGTTTCATCTTCAGTGTATTAAAATGAAACATTCCCTTAGGGAGCATGTCTGTGTCAAAGTCCAAAACCGAATATTCTTGAAATGATCTTATAAATATAAAATTATATAATAACAATTGGCTTTGCAACTTGAACGATAACTACATGACTAAATCCAGTCATGAAACCTGAAAATCATTACATGCTTCTACTTGATTGTGTATTCATTTGTTTATGCGTCTTTATTGGTGGATATATTGGTTTATGAAAGAATTATAAAGGTGTTGAAATTTCAGTGCATTAATTTAAAACAAAACGGGGGAGGGGGGAGGTAACGAATTCGGTCTTGTGAGAATGACACGCACAGCAGAATGTAATTATTAGGATATCCTTACGCGCCAAATGAGTCGTGTCTTCATAATTATATGGGAATATCAATGTTGTGTTGTTTATATATAATAAAGCATCACATAAGAATATTATTCAATTGATATAAGAAGCCAATGGAAATTCATAGAATCCAAATTTGATGCACCCCAACACCAAATTTATATATGCATTTATCATGTCAGAAAGCCAATTCTGAGAACACTTTATGCTCACAGTGAGAACACAAGTCCTTTCCCTGGGTGATAAGTTTGAAAAACATTATGTACATAATAATTTTATGATATTCAAAATAGTTGTTATCCAAACAGTTTTTGAAATAATATACTTGCCTTGAACCAACAATAAGAACTGCAATAAAAGGCTAGCTCTGCTTCCTAGCAGGCTATTAGTATTTCACTGGCTACATACTGTGCATCAACTACATGCGGTGTTTATGCTTAATATCATTTTCATGAACAACACATGTTGGAAAAACCAAATGCACAAAAATATGTCTTTATATATATATATATATATATATATATATATATATATATATATATATATATATATATATATATATATATATATATATATATGATTATTACACAATAATAGCTCAAAAAGTCACACCATACTGTAAAGTTAAAAAATTTAGCACGAGCCAATATGCGAAACTATCCCCTGTCACCTAAACTAGAGTAGTATGGGTTTTGCCGGCCAGGATAATGCAAGTAGATTTTAGTAAAATGAATCTATTGAGAGCTTAATCTAGTTTTAACTGAAAAAAATAGAGACATTGTTTTATTGATGTAAGTCAGTCTTTAACAGTCTTGTGTTTAGAACACTCATTACTGAAATTAGCACCTGACTCTTTTTGGTGCGGAATTTAAAACATGTATTTCAAACACATGTAGGTCCAGAAAATGCCGCAGCGCATATCCGTTTCTCTACACAGAAGCTTTCATCAAGATTTCATCAAAACTGATAAATATAAGTTCGATCAAAAATATAAAGAAATTCAAAGTTATCGAATTTTTAAAATCATGGTGTTTGAATAGGTTTACTGTGGGAGCTGAATTTGTATCGTGAGTCCTTATATGCGTGTCTAGGGAGTCAAAATAGCGGATACGGAAGTACACACGTTTTGTAAGATACATCAAAACAACGGTTAGTAATAGTTGCCAAGCGTAGGGCCCACGAATTATCTTTCTTACACTCTAGGTTAGGCAGGGGCCCATAAGGAAACTTTGTATAGGGGCCCACATTGAGTCCCCATTACGCTCGCTACGCCGCTGTCTACTCGCTTCTTTTCCTACCTACATACTCCGTGGTGGAAATACTACTAAACTCTATACACACCGACTGAGGGAGGGTGATAATATTTGATATTATGTTTTTAAGCAAGATTAAATGACCTGAAGCTTTGTGAACTCCGAAGATGCAGTTCGCAAGGTATAAAGGATGATGTATCAAAAGACCACATATAACTAAATACGTTGATTTTTTTCTTCTTATAACTCGAGTTACATAGACACCGACTGAGGGAGGGTGAGTATATTTGTATGATGTTGCACGATGAATAGTGGATGAGAGCAAAAGTTTCTGATCCTGAATGCAGACCCCGGGGAGTATTGCGTAGGTGTCATACATGACATTTGCCCTGGTAACTTGCACGTTTCTTTGTAACTGGAACTAAAGTCCGCCCTCGATAACGTAGTTAGGTATGGAGTTTCACGGAACATCAGCCAAGGAGATGATGTATTTCTGAGACAACTGGAGTAAACTACCATTCCCCAGGACACAATCTGATAGGATTAGAAAGACTGAGCCACCGCGGAACCGTCTACACACGAGATTTATAGACAGCCATCGTGGTGTCACCCCCTCTGTTTGTGTTACCCGGTCCGGTCCGCACCCCACCCCACCCCACTCCCGTACCTCCCCCTAGTGACGATACTGTCTCTATTTTATTTCTGAGTTGCATCCCCAAAACATGGTCTGACAGCAGTCTTACATGTAAGACCTATACGCTGATATTTATGTTGTGTGCGTCAGGGTCTTATATCCTAACTAACCGCGCTGTGTAGCGTGTTTTGATGTCGACTAACATCGTAACGAAAGTCATATTTTCAGGAATATCTCACATAACTGGCAACTAAAATAACTACGCTTTTCTAAAAAGTAAACTCATAATCTTTTAGTCAGACTTTCGTCACTCTGATGTCTTTTCTCAAATAAATTCAATTCTCACAAAAGAAATGAACCTGTTTTAAAGTTATCTCATTTGCCCACATTTCAGTTAGCTGGAAAGCGATGAAAGCCGAAATGCCGAAATCGTGTTTAGTTGAAATATTATTCTTTAACGAAACGTATAATAATGCATTTTACCTATTGGAACTGTAATGAGCGATTCGTTTCGTTCAAAAAACATCTATTTCACATGAACATACTTGAAAATACTTCGGCATACCTCAACTACCGTTGCATTTCAGCAAATTAAAATCTAAGTCTACGGAACATGAAAATGCGCCCATTAGCTAGTGTCAGATTGTGATTCCGCCAGGCTAAAAATAACACAGTAAATATCTTAATTGCATATAAATTTGTAGAAGAGTGTTGATATGGGCTGCCAAGTGTGTGAGATATTCTTAAAACTTTGATTACTCGGTCAACCGACAGCTACCACCCTTGCTTCTCTACCAAGCTAGCTGATGATTTTCCTTTACATAAGGTTACTTTACAATTCGTCAGCGATCAATCCAACGAGCACACTTACATTTAATTGCTCGTTCTATGCATGAAACAATTTATTATGTCTTTTATGCAAAACGCCACCGTGAATATGGTGCGATATTTGAGAACACAGAAAAGGAGACAAACTTGTACAATAGGTAAGTGCCCAGAAGGCATTTTATGGGATACAAAACGCCTTATTGTTTTAAAATGTGCCAAACATAGTGACTGGAAATAATTTGCATGATTTGCAAATGCAATAAATCCATTCAGTGCATATAAAGTACATATCTGCTTATATACGTTTGCTTCACCCCTCACCACACACACACACATCCACACACACACACACACACACACACACACCTTCCTCGCTTTTTTTTCTCATGATGTTAACGAGTTGATTTAAATTCGTAAGTAACTTGGTGATGTAAGTTGCAGTTCATAATAGAATTCACAAGGACAAAAGTTGGACTTGTATATTTATGAGCCATATACGTTGTATGTATCAAAGCCTCTCTCTCTCTCTCTCTCTCTCTCTCTCTCTCTCTCTCTCTCTCTCTCTCTCTCTCTCTCTCTCTCTCTCTCTCTCTCTCTCTGTTTAAGTCTTCGCTTTTTTGCTGTGTCGAATTTTGAACAAGCATCGAACCTTACAGCTGAATGCATTAAGCATTAACATTTTGTCACATATAGACCGAGAAAGTCTTTCTGAAGGGTCACTTCAACTTTTCCTTTTTAATTTTTCCCATGTCAGTTGTTAAAACTTCAAAGGGCACAACTTTCCGACTCAATTAAATTGACCGGATATCTTCACACGGTTTTGAGAAGGAGATAGTTTAACTTCCGATCCATGTCAAATGATCATTCTTGAAAGACAAAGTTATATAATGTAATTCAGAGATTCTGACTGACGAAGGAAATGATTGTCTTAGGAAGAATTTTAGAAACCACTGCTAATGATTGGCCAGGGTGAAATTAAGACGTACACCTTTTGAAGTAATATGAATTTAAAGTGACAACAATTGTTAAAATTCTTTAGTTCAAAATTTTCTGAAAGAGACGTTTGACTGCGAGAAAATTTAGAGAAATGAATGGTGATTTCCTAGTTAAGCTAGAAAGGGACCATGTGTGTATGTCTTGTGCTCAGAGGCATTGACTGGCCGGTTAAACCAGCCGACGATTCTTAAACTCAGCGCGAGTTAGGCTTTGTCTACCTAGCATGTGAAGACTATATTCGAAAGCCTGCGCGGAGGAACCACCAGCTGGTCAACGGGCAGAATGGCGATTCCCAGCAAAGCTCCGTGGAAGAAATGTAGGACGTCCTAGTCGATGAGAGAGTGAGGTTGACGAACTGTGCAACTTTTTCACATTGAAATAAAGTCACCGCGCAAGTCACTATTGTCATCCACCCATTCCATTTCACCTACTAAAGTCCAATGGCGACAGTCAAGCGATGAAGCCGAAAATGTGGGTACACTGGCAATCGTAGCCGCAAACCTGCAAGTAGCCGCAAACCTGCAAGCAGCCATCGTCAGGAACGCTCTGCTCACCTCCCTGGCGTGCGGAAGGGGCTAGAAAAGATGACCTAAACATTGCCTGTTTTAAAGGTCCCTAGCCAGCTTAAGACGGCTGTCAGGGACCCTACTCGAGCGGTCAAAATACAAAATGAGGATTGTTCCTCTCACATTTGACACATTGAATGTGCACATGTTACTGGACAGACACGATATGGAAAGACCCTAGAGGAGAACCGCCTTAATGGGAAAGGAACCCACCAGATACAACGTTGACATTGCTGCATTGAGTGGGATCCGGCTTGCAGAAGACGGCGAACTCTGTAAAAAAACAAAAGTGGCTCCGGATACACTTTCTTTCGTAGCGGTTGAGAAAGTGAAGATTGCCACGAGACTGATGTCAGCTTTGCAGTGAAGACAGAACTGACTGGCAAAATGGCTGGACCTTCCAAGGGAGTAAACGACATACTCATGACCATGAAACCTCCCCTCTTATCTGGACAAAGTACCTTACTATCATCAGCTGCTACGTTCTAACCATGATCAACCCGTATAAAGTGAAGGTCAAGTTCTATGAGGATTTTTCACTCCGTCATTGCTGATGTGCCAATGGCAGATAAGCTCCACATTCTTGGCGACTTCATTGCAAGAGTAGTTGCCTGAAATGGAGAGCTTGGAAAACACGGAGTGGGTCACTGTAACAGCAACGGTCTCCTTTTGCTCCAGACATGCGCCAAATATGAACCGCTGATCACTAATAAAATCCTCCGCCTCCCTACCCGTAAGCGGACGTCATGGATGCGCCCTCGCTCTAGTAACTGACACCTCATCGACTACATCATTGTCAGGAAGAGAGACCGGCAAGACGTACGTGTAACAAAGTCCTTGTGCCACGCTGACTGCTGAACAGACAAACGCCTCATCATCACCAAGCTCAGCATCAGCATGCAGCCCAAAAGACGCCAACAGGAAAAAAGACCCATAAACGACCAAACATCACCAAGCTGAAATACACCAGTACTAAACAGTCTCTCGTGAATACCCTGGAACAACGCCTGAAATCCACCTCTCTGGACAACCAGAATATTGATACTAACTGGATGGTATTCAGAGAGCTAGTCTTGATCACAGCTTCGGTAATCCTAGGACCCTCAACCAGAAAGCATCAAGACTGGTTTGATGAGAACTGCGACGAGATCAAGCGGTTGCTGGATAAGCAACACCGCCTCCTTTAAACATACACCAACAACGAAACATGTGAGAAATCGATAAGACCTTAAAATGTCTTGACGACTTTACCACATTCCACCCATCACTGCAAATAATTAAACGTCCTTCTGACGAACTGAGTGAATATCTTGCCTCTCTCGGGTTTGCTTATACTTAAACATCTTGCAAACCCCTAGCTAAGTTAGCTCGTAAGTTCTTCAGAAGTGCGTCTTTCAGCGCGAGGTAATTCTGTCAATTGTCCACGGATAAACGCTAATAAACGTCTTATGCTTTACCCTTCAATAGCGCGCTACAATGAAGAGACTAATCTTCCTTTAACTATTTTTGTACAGTGGCATACCTTTCAAACCTGTTTAGATAACTGTCCATGTTATCTTTGTCGTCTTCAAATGGAGGCAACTTTGGACCTCTCAATTTAAAATCATGTTCCCCCTCCCTTTTCGTTTGCAATAGCTCAGAATTTCTTTGATATTCTCTCTCCCTCTTTCTATCTTCTGTCTGCAAAGCTTCTAACCTCACCTCTTTTTCCCTTTCTAACTTTCTGATCCTCTACGTCTTTCAGCAGTTCTATAGTTTCCCTTTCTGCTTGCTTTTCTTATTCGACCTTCCCCTTCTCCAATTCTATATTTTCCTTTTCTACTTCCCTTTCCCATTCTATCGTTTTCCTTTTCGGCCTGTTTTTCTAACTCTGTCTTTTCTTTTTTTAAAGCCATTTTTTCTTCTACTTTCCTTTCTATCTCTAGTTTCATCTTTCTGTTTGTTTTTCTAATTCTATATTCCTCTTCTCTATTTCTATATTTTCCCTTTCTGTTTGTTTTTCTAATTCTATATTCCTCTTCTCTATTTCTATATTTTCCCTTTCTGTTTGTTTTTCTAATTCTATATTCCACTTCTCTATTTCTATATTTTCCCTTTCTGTTTGTTTTTCTAATTCTATATTCCTCTTCTCTATTTCTATATTTTCCCTTTCTGTTTGTTTTTCTAATTCTATATTCCTCTTCTCTATTTCTATATTTTCCCTTTCTGTTTGTTTTTCTAATTCTATATTCCTCTTCTCTATTTCTATATTTTCCCTTTCTGTTTGTTTTTCTAATTCTATATTCCTCTTCTCTATTTCTATATTTTCCCTTTCTGTTTGTTTTTCTAATTCTATATTCCTCTTCTCTATTTCTATATTTTCCCTTTCTGTTTGTTTTTCTAATTCTATATTCCTCTTCTCTATTTCTATATTTTCCCTTTCTGTTTGTTTTTCTAATTCTATATTCCTCTTCTCTATTTCTATATTTTCCCTTTCTGTTTGTTTTTCTAATTCTATATTCCTCTTCTCTATTTCTATATTTTCCCTTTCTGTTTGTTTTTCTAATTCTATATTCCTCTTCTCTATTTCTATATTTTCCCTTTCTGTTTGTTTTTCTAATTCTATATTCCTCTTCTCTATTTCTATATTTTCCCTTTCTGTTTGTTTTTCTAATTCTATATTCCTCTTCTCTATTTCTATATTTTCCCTTTCTGTTTGTTTTTCTAATTCTATATTCCTCTTCTCTATTTCTATATTTTCCCTTTCTGTTTGTTTTTCTAATTCTATATTCCTCTTCTCTATTTCTATATTTTCCCTTTCTGTTTGTTTTTCTAATTCTATATTCCTCTTCTCTATTTCTATATTTTCCCTTTCTGTTTGTTTTTCTAATTCTATATTCCTCTTCTCTATTTCTATATTTTCCCTTTCTGTTTGTTTTTCTAATTCTATATTCCTCTTCTCTATTTCTATATTTTCCCTTTCTGTTTGTTTTTCTAATTCTATATTCCTCTTCTCTATTTCTATATTTTCCCTTTCTGTTTGTTTTTCTAATTCTATATTCCTCTTCTCTATTTCTATATTTTCCCTTTCTGTTTGTTTTTCTAATTCTATATTCCTCTTCTCTATTTCTATATTTTCCCGTTCTGTTTGTTTTTCTAATTCTATATTCCTCTTCTCTATTTCTATATTTTCCCTTTCTGTTTGTTTTTCTAATTCTATATTCCTCTTCTCTATTTCTATATTTTCCCTTTCTGTTTGTTTTTCTAATTCTATATTCCTCTTCTCTATTTCTATATTTTCCCTTTCTGTTTGTTTTTCTAATTCTATATTCCTCTTCTCTATTTCTATATTTTCCCTTTCTGTTTGTTTTTCTAATTCTATATTCCTCTTCTCTATTTCTATATTTTCCCTTTCTGTTTGTTTTTCTAATTCTATATTCCTCTTCTCTATTTCTATATTTTCCCTTTCTGTTTGTTTTTCTAATTCTATATTCCTCTTCTCTATTTCTATATTTTCCCTTTCTGTTTGTTTTTCTAATTCTATATTCCTCTTCTCTATTTCTATATTTTCCCTTTCTGTTTGTTTTTCTAATTCTATATTCCTCTTCTCTATTTCTATATTTTCCCTTTCTGTTTGTTTTTCTAATTCTATATTCCTCTTCTCTATTTCTATATTTTCCCTTTCTGTTTGTTTTTCTAATTCTATATTCCTCTTCTCTATTTCTATATTTTCCCTTTCTGTTTGTTTTTCTAATTCTATATTCCTCTTCTCTATTTCTATATTTTCCCTTTCTGTTTGTTTTTCTAATTCTATATTCCTCTTCTCTATTTCTATATTTTCCCTTTCTGTTTGTTTTTCTAATTCTATATTCCTCTTCTCTATTTCTATATTTTCCCTTTCTGTTTGTTTTTCTAATTCTATATTCCTCTTCTCTATTTCTATATTTTCCCTCTCTGTTTGTTTTTCTAATTCTATATTCCTCTTCTCTATTTCTATATTTTCCCTCTCTGTTTGTTTTTCTAATTCTATATTCCTCTTCTCTATTTCTATATTTTCCCTTTCTGTTTGTTTTTCTAATTCTATATTCCTCTTCTCTATTTCTATATTTTCCCTTTCTGTTTGTTTTTCTAATTCTATATTCCTCTTCTCTATTTCTATATTTTCCCTTTCTGTTTGTTTTTCTAATTCTATATTCCTCTTCTCTATTTCTATATTTTCCCTTTCTGTTTGTTTTTCTAATTCTATATTCCTCTTCTCTATTTCTATATTTTCCCTTTCTGTTTGTTTTTCTAATTCTATATTCCTCTTCTCTATTTCTATATTTTCCCTTTCTGTTTGTTTTTCTAATTCTATATTCCTCTTCTCTATTTCTATATTTTCCCTTTCTGTTTGTTTTTCTAATTCTATATTCCTCTTCTCTATTTCTATATTTTCCCTTTCTGTTTGTTTTTCTAATTCTATATTCCTCTTCTCTATTTCTATATTTTCCCTTTCTGTTTGTTTTTCTAATTCTATATTCCTCTTCTCTATTTCTATATTTTCCCTTTCTGTTTGTTTTTCTAATTCTATATTCCTCTTCTCTATTTCTATATTTTCCCTTTCTGTTTGTTTTTCTAATTCTATATTCCTCTTCTCTATTTCTATATTTTCCCTTTCGGCCTGCTTTTCTAATTATAACAACTCCCTCTTGGCTTCCCTTTCTCTTTCTCTCTGGTCTCTTTCCCATGCTTGTTCCTTACGAACACCAACGAAATTTCTAACGGACTCCACCTCGTAGCCACACTGTTTCCCCAGTTCTACAACTTCTTTCATTGAAGACATTTCAAGATTATGGTGTGACCATCTTAAAGTGCAGTACTAAACAAAATGCGTAATTACTATTTCAACAAACCGTATTTTCCTTTCTAGAAAGGCAGCAAAAAAATAAATGTATACAACAAATAAAGTAATGTGTCTATTCAACCTCAATGTCTTGTCAAGAGCGTCTGAAACACACAGAACGTACAAATAAGAATAATGAAACCATAAGTGCAGTGCTCCGTTCAATCCGAAATGATCCCACTTCTGACACCATCGTGAAAAGATAACCGGGTGGGATTTCCGGATTCACAACAGAACACTTTTGACGATGATAAAAATACAATGTTTAATAATGAATGACTTGAATGTGCAATTAAGTATGAATACGTGCGTTTATTGTTAATCCAAATATTGGATTAATTAACATAAGAACGCACAACTGTAATAATGAAAAATACAAATAAATTACTTTACAAAATACAAAGACATGGGCTGAATGATTCAAAGTGATAAACAATGAAAAGATGGAAATATTTACTCAGATAGCAAAGAATTTGGAAATTTACTCATGTAGTAAAATGAATTCACTCAGTGAATTTATGCATACAAAAATAGATAGATATACAACCTATTTACATTCACGAAAGATGCGATGGGTTTTACGAACCCCAAAATTATCCGAAGGCTACAAGATTATATGTAATGAGATACACCCCGTCATCAGCACACTTTATTTCAGCACACTTTATTTCAGCACACTTTATTTCAGCTCATCTGCTGCTACAGTTCAGCTTCACAGCTGCTACGGTTAATTCCTGTGGTAAGCTTTCAACTTGCACCACGTCAACATTGATCATTTCGATAACTTGGAACGCTTGGGTCACTCTAGCCACTCTGGACACTCCAGACAGCTCAACGCGGCTCTACACATTCCGAACTCTGCGGACACTCTAGACTCGAAACATATCCAACACCGTGCATTATACATAACACGGGCATAAAACCGTAATGAGGTTATATACGGCAATAATTACAAAACAATGAGTTCAGAGCTAAGGTTTAGGTTTAGGCCAGGTTTAGACCCTGCTTGATGAAAATCATCTATACTAAACATTTCTTTTAAAAAGTAGCCTTACATTACGAATTTGAATCATTTGCTAGGTCGCAAACAAGAATATAAATATGTTCGTTTTACTGCGTGAACTAAAGCTATGAAACATAAATAAATAAACTTGGTAGTACTATAATGATATCTTATATTTAAGAAATTAATAAACTTACATACCTCTACAGCTGAAGATGTGCAATTCCGCTGACTGACAAGACAATCCGTAAAGGGCGTTACCTACTGAGAGGTATTTATACACATATTCTCTGCGCGCTGAATGCATTTGGTTCTTTCTATTGAAAGCCCTTCGCACGTGCGGTATAGGATGGACGGAACTCACTACTTTGAAATACGAAACAATATATATTAATCATCCTAGGGTATTGTTGTACACCAAAAAACGAAACTTGAGTACATTTATTTAATAAATAAAATGCTTTATACAATTCCGTGACAACGACCCTCTAAACTTGCTCGAGAAACAGAAAGTTATACATCAGCCTTCCAGTGGCAAAGCACCAAGTTCAGACTCTTTCCCAGCCGAAGTCTACAAGGAATTAGGCACAACCGTGACAAGACTGTTTTACTGATGTGACAGCAAGAGATTATCCCCAAGATTTTAAAGATGCTTCCATAATCCACATGTATAAGCGCAAAAGGGAACCGCCATGCCTACAACAACCACTGGGAGTTATCCTTAAAAGAAAGATATTCGCCAGAATCCTGCTCAACCGCCTCACTACGCACCTTGACCAGGGACTACTGCCAGAAAGCCAATGTGGATTCCGAAAAGAACGTGGGCCCATCGACATTGTATTTGCTGCCAGTCAGCTACAAGAAAAATGTTAAGAGTCAACCTTTTCTCAATCTACGTCGACTTGACAAAAGCCTTTGATACTGTCAGCAGAGAAAGCTTGTGGAAGGTAATGGCCAAGTACGGACACCAGAGAAAATGAACATCCATGGTGCAGCAATTACACGACGGCATGAATGCACGAGTTCAGGACAATGGAGAGACATCTGTTCCATTGCCAGTAACCAATGGCTTCAAGCAGGGTTGTGTTCTGGCACGGACACTGTTCAATATATTGTTCTCCGCCATGCTGACTAATGCTTTAAGAAGCAGAGAGGTTGGAGTCCGCACCAGGTACCGTACAGTTTGAAAACTATTGAACCCCAAGAGGCTTTAAGCAAAAACCAAGGTAATGACAGACACCAACAGGGATTTCTTATTTGCTGATGACTTCACCCTCAATGCTGGCTGACGTCGGCCTTCAAGGCAGCGTTGACATGTTCTCCGGCTCCTGGTCAAGCTTGGATCTCACCATCAGTACCAAATAAACTGAAGTCCTGCATCAGCCGGCCCCTGGAAAGCAAAACTTGGATCTCACCATCAGTACCAAATAAACTGAAGTCCTGCATCAGCCGGCCCCTGGAAAGCCCTATGTTGGCCCGAACATCACTGTCAACAGCCACACTGTCAGCGTAGAAAACCGCGTCACCTATCTGTGCAGCACACTCTCACGGCGTCACTATTGATGACGAGATGAACATCCGCATTTCCAGAGCCAGCTCAATATTCGGGAGATTGTATGCCAACTTCTGGAATAGAAGAGGCATCAGCATCCAGACCAAACTAAAGGTCTACAGAGACGTTGTGCTCCCCACACTACTTTACGCATGCGAAACGTGAACGGTGTAGCAATGCCACGCTAGACCTCTCACGTAGTAATTTATAATCTGCCGCTGTAGAGCGAGGACAAGTTACTACCGTAGTTAGTCAGGTTTACGCAGTGTTTGGATAGATAATGTGTTTCTGAGTAACGTAAGTGAAGGAATTATATGTACGTCTGGGAAGTGGTACCTACAGAGTATATAGGATAATTAATTTTGTCTTTTAAAGAAACAGTTTTCCGCGAGAGAGATGGAAATTCGATAGTTCAAAGACGGAAGTCCGATAAAAAGAGAAGTGACGAGTGAAGCCCAGAAAGGGGGAAGTGACGAGTTCAGAGTAAAGGACTAGGAAGTCCAAGAACGATGAGGTAGTCGGCATATAAAGACTCGAGTAATTAGGAAGCATTGTAACACGGTCGAAATGAAGGTGATGGGCTCTTTTCACCACTCGTTATGATGATGTAATAAATCTAAATTAGACACTGCTATTAAATCGTATTGCTATGACAAGTTGAATTGAAATTTCACTTTTTTTTAATTAAATTTGTTATTTGTCTTGTCTAAAAGGGGGCTCGTATTGCATGATCTCTTCCCACTACTCTTGCATATTCCTCTGTTGAAATTCTATCTTCTCACTCATACAGGGTCGTAACATCGAGGGAGATCATTTCCTAGCTTACGTAGCTAAATCCAATTAACTACCCCTCTTACTAAGAGGGTGACGTCGTTACAAAGCAGTGGCATAAGTCTGGGATATCTTTTGAATGACGTTAGTGACAGAAGCTGAGTGGGATATTGAAAAGGAATTACAGTATCCATATCAGCGATATACTATGTTACTTTTAAGCAAGGAATTACAAGAATGAATCGATCAATGTCTATGCATTCTGTAGTTAGTGCATGCCATTGTTTGATATTTCTTTAATGTATGATTTGAGATTAAAATTCCGTACCTGAACTGGTTTCATATGTAGTCGTTGTCTGAGTTCAAGTAATTCAGAAAGAAATATTGCCTTTAGTTGCGAGAGGAAATAATTAAGGAAGTCGGGGGGAGGGGGTAATTGCACATAGTTGGTGCGAACAAGCTGAATTCAGAGAGAAATGCGGAATTTTATACTGCCAAGCGCTGTTAGGTTGCATTAGAGTAATTAAAGTAAGTCCGTAGTTTAAGACTTAATTGGAATGGAATACGGTTAAGTATTCTTAAGGAATATGTTTTCTTTAAGGCAGTTAGAGTTAGTAAATACGTAAGCTAATTAAATTGATTGGTGATATAGTCGAGTAGACTAGCATGGCAACTGATAGGCATTTTGTCAATTGGTTAAGTCTGTTGGTAAAGACGAATTAGGTAATGAAGGGACCCAATTGCGGAATTTGTAGAGCGGAGCCTCGTGGAATACAGAGAACAGCAGGCGGCAGAGAAAAAGAGAATTAGGCAAGCCAGTGAAAAAGTTAACTTTAATCCATCATATACCCATAGACCAGTAGACCATTAATATCTCTCTACTTTTTAAAAGAGCTGCCTTGGATATTATAACGTGGCACAAACTTAAATAGATGATTACGACGCTCACAAGAAAGCACTGCTAAGGCACCACGAGCTGTCCACTGCAAGTTTTCGCAAACTTTTCAGAGTCGTCTAAGCAAACAACGAAGACACACGCACAATTTCATACTTGTGTGCGCGTGCTTTTCGATAAGTGGATTCAAATTACAGGAACTGCGATCACTTACGAACGCATACGGGAGAAGATCTTGAAAAAACATGTCCTCAGTACTTATCGGAAACACCTGATTGTATTTTTTTGCGGAGCGTGATTACGCGAATTTACAAAACATAAGTGTGATGGCTGAGCGATATGAGATTGCACGCTCTCGTCCAACTACCTGTGGTGGCAAG
Organism: Unio delphinus; assembly: GCA_029339505.1. Classification (NCBI taxonomy): domain Eukaryota; kingdom Metazoa; phylum Mollusca; class Bivalvia; order Unionida; family Unionidae; genus Unio; species Unio delphinus. The sequence goes on from JAQISU010000015.1 coordinate 2,746,255, forward strand.
AATCGACCTAGAGTCACTGACTTTAGAAAGACAAACGGGTTGGCACCTCGTATTAAAAATGGTCAAAATGGCGGGAAGCTAGGGGCTGATTATCTTAGCCGTGAATAGTTCCGTGGCCCAGAAAATACCCAATGGGTAGATGAGGTAAGAAATCTGAAGTTGCATGCTATTGCTGCAACAAACCTGACCATATTCTCAAAGCCTGCAGGAAACATTGTCCCACGATAAATGTAGTGACAACAGTCACTGGTTGAGAGTGTAAACCAGGACAATGGACTAATACGGCAACAGCTACGGTAAATGGAGAGAATGTTACAGTGCTGTATGACACCAGTTATAGTTACCCGGCCTTGGTGGATAGCAAATTTGTCCAATCTGCTGATTATACAAGTGAGACAGTGGATGTCCAATTTGCTAAAAGGACTAAAGATTATCCTCCGGTTGTCTACATCAACCTTGATTCGCCGTATGTGAAAGGTAGAGGAAGATTCTATCCTTAACAAGATACGCAGGTATTTAAAGGAGAAATGCTTGTGGTTCTTGCCAGACGGTGAGGTAGAAGTTCGCGCTGAAATGGGTATCTTGTATCGATGCGCCTAGAAAGGACTTGAGAGGTTTAGGCAAGTGATTGTACTCAATCTAAGAGAGAAGTGCTTAGGCTAGCACATGAGAGTCTTCCCGGTAGTCACATGGACGTGGAAAAGACAAGAGATAGGGGTGACCAGGTGTGTATGGAGCAGCAGAGAGGGTGAACAGACTTTTGGCTGAAAAGGACCGACAGAAAAAAAGGATCGACAGACTTTTGGCTGAAAAGGACCGACAGAAAAAGGGATCGACAGACTTTTTGTCGAAAAGGATCGACATCAGAAAAAAGGATCGACAAAGCGTCGACACCAGACCAACTTGCTAGCAATTCATAAAAAAAAGACGCCATTTAGTTGACGTTCACCTCCTCGGCTGCTAATGCGCTAACAATTTTTTTACGATGAAAGTCTTTAAGACGAAAATCCTTTCAGGACTGTACAAACAAACTAATTTGTAAAACCTCACCTCGTAAATCAATCAGATTATTAGATTGGTCAGTGAGTTTGAAATTAATTCTCGTTAACAAATTATTATGACATCGCATATAGACTAGATTAGTTGGGTCTTCAATAATTAGAAATCCTGGAGGAGCCGTTGGTGCAAATGAATATAAAATATATCCTTGCTGAGCTTGATTTGATTGTTCGAGATTTATTTGATAATTTCCTTCGATAACGTCACATACTAAATTGAGTGCAATCACCGTTGAAATATTCACATTGTTCGGAGCAATATGTCTACCGCCGCCTTCTGGATCATTATTATATTTCAGAATATTTGCTGTAGGATTCTTCAATTTTTTCCAATTATCGTGGATTCTTTTGAACCCAATATCAATAACATCGTTAAGTTCTTTCTTTAGTTTATCCGGGTTATACCCAGGGATTTTAGATGTTTGAATATCCTCTTTTGGGATATTGAATTCTACCGCAAACACTTCTTTATAAATTTCACTCATTAATACTTGTTGAATAATTTGCGTATGAAATGTTTCCATATCGTTGATGATTTTGTTACCTGTTTGTACTACACTAATAAACTCGTTTTTGGTGAGAGAGCCGGATTTGATGGATATTAACAATAATGAAAAATCATTATTCATCGCTGTTAAGTTTTCTTTGATTAGGTGGGTGTAAAATATCATATTATTTTTATTGTCGTATCCTATAAATTTGGGAGAATAATCTTGATAACTTTTTATTGGATTATCAGGTTTCATCTTGTCTGTGACATAATCGGATTTTACAGGTTCTGGTATATCAACAGTTTCTCGTTGAGGTGGTAGTTCAGGCCATCCTAACACTGATCTTATAGAACTTTGATAAATATCTACAACATACCCAGGGGAATTAATCTCGATCGCAGATGATAACGTCGGCTCGTGAACCGTTATAGCGATTTTCGATTCTTTTCCGGTGAGAGATTTTATTCTTCGTTGAAATTCAGCATTGATCTGTTCGATTTGATATGACCCAGTTGGTAACGAGACAACCTGCCAATCTGGAGTTCCGTCTTCACGATTTTTCCACGCGAATACCAAGGAATTATTTGGTTGTTGACCACCAAATGCTACCGATCTAATATTAGGCCAGCTATGATATACTCGTAGTTTTGCTAATGCGATCTCGCTCACGGGAACGGGGATTGGAAAATTCACACTAAATTCGGGACGTGTTGAGGTTACTGATATCGTGCTTGTTTTCACCGGTGTTGTATTTGTTACTATTTGTTGAAGTAGTTCTTGCGACGACATTATTATTATTATTATTCTGCTCTAATTTCAGCATTGTTGATTTATACAATTGAGCCATCGTTGAAAATTCGCTATCTGATATTGTTGTGTCATCCAATGACGATGATATCAACGAGGATAATTGCGAGTAACCGGCAGATGCAATATGATATTTAATTAAATAATCATGTAGTTTACTCTGGCTACACGATGATAGTTTTTTTGTGATCCCAGTTAATATACCAGCAATTGTAGCCACTGCGGAAATAGCGATTGGAACTACGACCGGAGCAATCATTGTAACCGAAGATAGTATTATTCCAGCAGCAGTGATTACTCCTGACACCGAGTACACGGTGATATCAACTGTGGTTATTCTTCGTTTGTATTTTTTGATTTTTATTTGATATTCTTCACAGAGAGAACTGAGTTTAGTTTGAAACTCTTTGACTTGATCATAGCGATACTGATTCGATGATGGAGTCATTTTATTTTAAAAGTGTTAGCATTTTCAATTACGAAATTCAAAATTGCAAAGTAATTTTTAAGGATTTTATTTTCAATTTAATTGTTTACTTAAATCCACTACGAATTCTACGTACCACGTTACTGAAACCCTGACTAGATTTCCATCTGTATTTATTATCGTGAATTGTTCAGTTGTATCCTTGTCGATTATCGTTGATACTGTATTATTGACTCCAGATGAACTACTTGATGATATATCAAACTGATTCGGTGATACTATTGTTAATCGATAAATACCCTTGACTGCTGCGGTTATGTTTAAAATGTTGTTTGTGGGAGTCCACATAAATGATCCGTGTTGAATCGTGTGTACTACGTTGTTGACGATAGATTTATCATGAGGGATTTTTACTTTTTCAACAACGCTTATCATCCTCGTTGCATCATCCTTTATTGCGTTGTTGAATTTTTTAAGTTCATCGATGGATTTTTTAATATCAGGAAGGGTTATTTCAATTTTATCAAATGGGCTCCCAATAAACTTGTCCATGAGGTTTTTACGAAACGTCATAAATAGTTTCACGTGTTTTTCATATTCAGATTGAAGAGTTGCTAGTTCTAACATAGAATCTTTTATTAAGGTGAGTTTTGGTGTGGTCACTGGTGGATTTCCAAAAAATTCTAGTATGGGTTTGTCAATTTGGTTAATTGTATTTCTTTGTGTTTCACTAAACTGGTCAAATACAATTATATGATCATCATACTTATCATTAAGCGATTTTAATGAATTCACTGTGTTATCATATGTTGCTAATTTATCCGTAACCGTTGAAACAAGTACACCTGGTTTGAGTTTACCCCCATCAGAAAATAACGCGATAGTATCCTCTGCTGCGTCTCGTTGTTTAACCAAAATATCATTAAGAGAGATATTACTACTTTTCAACTTACCCTGACGATCTTGAAATACAACTATTTCACCAGGATCAATATTTGCTAGGTTTAATATTTCGGATATTTCATCTTCGATTAGTTTTTTAATATCCTTGTTATCAACGGTTTCAACTCCACTATCAGGTTTCTTCAGCGATGATAAAGGTCGTCCCCAAATATCAATCATTATTATAGAAATCTTTTTATCATTTAAATCCTATGGATTTCTAATCCGAGAAACGCTAGCGTTTCTACCGCTAGTATACTCATTTACCACTACATGAGGTAGTTTTAAAGATTCTTTCGAAATAGCATTAAGGACATTTAATACTTCTCGACCGCATATTGGTGGGTCATTCAACGTTTGTGTTGGTAGTGTAGAATAAAAAATTGGAAATCTTTTAAATTTCTTAATATAACGCATAAATTCTTTTGGCGGCGCTAATCCATATGAGTCAAAATAAACAATCCCACGAGGATCAATTGCGTAACAAACCCAATGTGTTCCAGGTCCATCGCTGTTATCTAGATTAATAATACCGGTTTCAACATCATTTGGTTGTGTCGGTAACTGATCTCTCATAAAAACACCTCTGAAGTTTTTTATCGCTAGTTTTTTAGCGGCATCAATTAAATCAAAATTGGACATAGGAACCATCGGTTCCTTAACCATAGATTTGGAAATCGAAGATTTCGGAACTATATCGTTCCTGGAATTCGAAGACCCTTTCCGCTGTACCATGAATACGGGGTTCCTGGTAGTCTTAGACCCTTTCCTTTTTTTTACCAGATCCACGAGTGGATCTACGGACGGATCCGCCTGTTGCTTTCTTTAGTGCCATTCCTGCCGCGGTACCAACGGCTCCTAACGCTGCTGCCTTCGCCACCGCTGTGGCTGCTGCGGCAATCAACCCTGGAATCAACCCTAACAACGGGAATATTCCACCAGTCTTTTCCATGTTTTTAATCGCGCTCGTAGAAAGAGTAATCTGAACTCCTTTTTTTTCTTTCAGCGCTTTATTAAAATGATTAGTCTGAGTTTTTGTCAGCGATAGTTTATTCCCTCCGCCATTCATTTGATTAGATTTCAGCGTTATTGTGGCTCCGCATTGTTTAGCTGATTTAGATTGTAATTTTTTTATTTGACCAGGTGTCAACGTAACATTGATATTACTATACGACATTATACAAAATAGATTGATTCTAAATTGCAAGTAATTCAATGGCGAAATTACACAGCAATTTCCAATCCAAAGGATTTTCAATCAAATATTTTCCACTGGTGCATCTACCAGTCTCATTCGTCCACCAACACCTTCGAGTATCATTGACTTATCACTGAAAATAACAGCAACCGCTCTATAATTAGCAATACCACCAGGACGGGTTACACGAGCTCGGAAGTGTATATCAACGACGGACTGTCTCATCAAGTCAAGATGTTCCAACGAAAAGTAATAAATCGGATACAGACTTCTAAAATCCAACTGTGATATTTGTAGACCAGTATCAACATTTTGATCGCGTCCCATATACGACAGCAACCGATGATAAACTCGTGCAATATGATTATTTCCATAATGAAGTTGTATATCCTCTGATGGTTCTTGCTGTCCGTTTATTCTCAGAGAGATTTCACTACACCCAATTTGATCAAATATCATATGGGAATATTCTTGATTGTTTAATCGCGCAGTATTCTGTAGCGCAATAAATATGTGACGTGGAGCTGTAATACCCTGTTTTGATGCTAGATGCCATGTAAGTGTACCATCAATATTAGAATCCATGGTATCTGTGGACGTTGACAACCAACTTAATAATCTCTTCCCCCCTTGAGCCATAAATGATAGTAACCGTGGTTCTGTTGACAACGACGGAGTCAACACTGGCATCCACAGTGATAGTTTTGATAAAATAACTTTACCAGCGGCAACGCCAGCAGCGCGCCAGATTGCATAATTATCAGTACCTCTTCGTACTAGTGCTATAGTATGCTTTACTCCATAAATAACTTTTCTGACGTTTCTACAAAATCCAAATATGTGATGGAGCGGAATCGCACATGAAAACCGTCGACGCTCTCCCTGCAATGTTCCTTTTCGTGTTGCAAACCCTAAATTGAAATTATTATTAACACTTCCGAGAATATCAAAGGTAGCACCTGGTCTGTCTCTATGTTCAGGGGTATCAAGTTGTGGATCAGCTGCAGTAGCTCTTGGAGTATGTATTTTAATATGTGAAATGTGATCAGCGTGATCAGTGATATCCTTAGAGAACATCATAGATGGACCAGCCGATCTAGTATAATCATCAGAATATCTCGCTAACCCGATTATTCCCGTAGCAACATCAACTTCACGTTCAATAGATTCGATTTCTCTTCCATCAATGAGATATCTAGCACTTTCAAATAACGCCATGATGCCATTGTTAACAAAACCAACTCGGATAGTTGGGTCATTTGCATATGGTGTATCATCATGCTGTAAAAGTTCACCTTCGACTTCAATAAAGGCTTCAGCGGGTAAAAAGTATTTACTGGTATCATGAACTTGAAGTTCAATTCTTCCACGAAGATCAGGTTGCACTGCGTGATAAGCAAAAAATTGATAATCACGTACAGATTCATCTTTAAGTACTGGGGCTTCCATGTCAAATGCAACATCAGGGTTCTGTTTGAACATTTTTTATTATATACCCGTTGGTCTAAATTAGAAATCGGAAACGCTAGCATTTCTGAGAGGTGAAATCACTCAAAATCGATGCAAAATACAGAATTAAAAATAAAAAAAAATAATATTATGTTAAATTAATTATTTAGTTGGGTATATATCAATAATGTTGCTGATGAAAACAAATCTAGATAACGAAGATCAAATCGAAAATACAAATCTTTCAATAACTATAACAACTGAGAATCCTATTCAAATAACCAGAAATATTATTGTTTCTAACACTAGTGTTTCTAACACTAGTATAGGAAATTCAAGTGGAAACATTAGTGTTTCTAATACTAGCATTTCTACTGAAACCATCGAAAATTCAGAAAATACAAGTATTTCAATAACTATAACAATTGGAAATCCTGTCCAAATAAATATAACCAAAAACGCAAGCGTTTCTAACGCAAGCGTTTGTAACACAAGTGTTTCTAATACAAGTATAAGAAATGCTAGCAATTCTAGTGATGATTTTTGAGAAAATATTATTCACCGACGTCGGAAATTCTTTGAATTAGAAAATACTTTAGTATTTTTAAAGCCACTTCCCGGAAGCCCACTTCCGGCTATCATATTTGCTGTTATGTTATCCTGCAATGACGGGGTTATTAATGACTGTAGTTTTTTATCCACGGCGTTATTTATTATTTTACTAACCCGCGCAGGCATAACCTCAGTAGATGGCAGTGAAGTCATTCTAGAAATGTTAGCATTTCCAGGTTTTGAAAAATTTCTACGTCGAACTAGCGCTGTTAGTTTATCCTTAGCGGCTGAAAATGCCTTACTAGCAAGATCACCAATAGTGTTAATACCCTTATCTCGGATAACATCAATTGCTTTCATCGATAATTGTTTTACTAGCGGAGCCACTTTTGGAGCCATTCTTGAAAATAATCCCATTATAGTATTACCGAGACCATCTCCATAGTATACTCGGTATTTTGGCAATCGTGAGTTTACCACGTAGACACTAGTTGGTTTATCATGGTTGTAGTGTATGATCATTCTCTATATAGAAATGCTAAAGCATTTCCAAATGCTAGTGTTTCCAAATACTAAAGCATTTCCAAATTGATATTTATCTAATCGCTATGATAACCGTAAAAATCCGCAGGATTTTCGGCTAACTCTTCAATGAAATCTCTATATGTTGCAATATCCATGATACCACCTTGAAATAACCGCCTCCAGATATCAGCAGCTTCATTTATTATTTCTGGTGAGTTATTCCCGGCTCGTTTTCCTCCTACAAGTATTTCTAATCGTGCTATATCGCCGAGAATATTGCCGGGACATGTTACATTAGAGTTTCCAACTAAACCACTGCCTGTTTTTTTAGTTGTACCAGTTGCACCTTGTGTTTTTATTTCTGAACCGGGTTTTGATTGTTTTGGTAATCTAAGAAATTCAGGGTCTGATTTAGCTTTTTTTACTCCTTCCTTAATTCCATTCTGAAAGTATATATACGACTGTTCTTCCTTCCTCCTCTCAGTAAGACTCCTAATATTCTTCTTCGTTTTATACAACCAATCATACCAGTCATCTTTTGATACTTTACTATCCTTATACTCCTCTTTGACAATTTCATCTCTTATATTATAACTCTTGACAGCAAACTCACCAAAGGCGGTATAATCGCTGGGTTTTTCAAATTGAAATTCTTGTATATGTGATACAATCTCAGGTTTGAATTTGTCTATAAAGGAAACACGACTCTTCGTGGAAACTGCGCCTTCTTGTTCTTCTTCTTCTTCTTCTTCTTCTTCTTGTTCTTGCTGTCGTTGTAGTTCTTCTTGTTCTTGCTGTCGTTGTAGTTCTTCTCGTTCTTCTCGTTCTTGCTGTCGTTGTAGTTCCATCTCCCATGCGATTTCACCTGGAAGTATTTGTACAGCTTGTTTCGTTTGTTTAGTTCGTTTTGCTATTTTCTCCAACACAGGGAGAAGAGGCTTCTCTGTTCTAGGACCTTCTTTAGGGACATCTCCGTATATCGCCCGTTCAGTTGCTGTTTTCACACCCTCAGTTGCACTAACAATAGGTTTGAAGAGTTGTTCTGTATCCTCTGTGAAGTCAGTCTGAAGTAATTGCCGCTGTTGAAGTTTTTCACGTATACGATCACGAAGGGGTAATATTTTCTTAAGAGCTTCAAGTCTTTCTTTAGTGTTCCGTGTAGTTAATGATTCTCCTACCATTATTGAAAGAGTATCACTATTGTCAAATTAGAAATGCAAAGCATTTTAGAAATGCAAATCATTTCGAAAGAAATCACTAACCTAAAAATGCAAATCATTTTAATACTTCCTTGTTATTGTACTGAGTCACACATAATTTTACTTCCTCATACCGTACTGGTTATACAAACAAAGGAGGCTCTCTACGCGTGGGGTTCATCACCTTCAGAGTTTTCCATTAACATTTTTAATTGTCTCACTTTACAATTAATAAGTCTCTTTTGTTCATATTCTAATCCTAATTGCTTTCGAACACGTTCAACGATGCTACATAATGGTACGAATATATTAACATCTTCAGTATTGACTAAGCTCTCACGTATAAACTTTTGGATATTCTTAATTAAAAAACATTTCTTAGATAGGACGTATTTTCCGGTTTGTTCTGCAAATTGTATATCCTCGAAATCAGTCATAATTTGATCACAATCTAACCCTGAACATAATTTTACATTTTCATCCTTAAGTTTATTGATTTCAATAATAATCAATTTGAGATTTTCAATATTCATATATATATAAAAATATATTTGTTTAAATGCAAAGTATTTCAAATACAAAGTATTTCAAATACAAAGTATTTTAAAATGAATTCTGGATACACTAAGGTGTTGATCATCTTAGTATACCCAGAAGCTTAATGCGATTATAGGTGATTATGATTACACTTATGATTACACTTACAACCCCGTGATCTAGTGTGGTAGGCGGTTGTATATACACATAGGACGGTACAACAATAGATTATAGGTGATTATGATATTTACAATGACAATGAATGACGACGGCACTTACAACCCCGTGATCTAGTGTGGTAGGCGGTTGTATATACACATAGGACGGTACAATGCCATATATCTCCGCGCTCGAGTGTTGCGGCAAATTTTAGGCATAACAAAGGATGGATTATAATTCAATGGAACGATGATGGTAATGATGTGGGCGTGGTAAACCAAACCAACATGGCAACCCATGAATTCGATTTCAATGGTTGCATGAGTTGGAAAAAACACCAACCCACGCTACCGAGAATGCGATAGCATGAGTTACAATGTTGGTTTGGCTGAGGGGGATCCGCCCTCCCCCCCAATTAATATAAAAACATCTTCCGTTTCGCCATCAAATAATGTATCTGCTATGGGGACCGAACACGTAGTTGATATAGATCTATGTTTACAAGACAAACACTATACCATTACACCACGGATTAGTCATACAAAATAGAGATTTTTTAGTATATATATCCTTATCAATTAGATCATTGTAATACAAGGAATTTTAACCACGCCCACCTACTTCAATGAATAGGAAACACTCGCGTTCCGGCTGAGCGAACATAGGTAAATGTGCACATATGAAAGTCGTTTCAATGTTTAAGATCCGTAACTCTGTCATTGGTGGAAATCCTACGGATTTCACACGCGTTATACCTAACGGAGTTATCTCCCGTATTATACGTAAGAAAACTGAATTTTGTTTTTAAAACGTTTTGAAAAAGCCGTCTTATAAATTCCCTCTGCTACTTTTTGTACTGAGAAGGGGTGAATATCGAAATACTTACCAGCTTCTGACATTGATTGAAATACCATCTCCGTGTCAGTATTAAACGATCTTACAGGTCTAGCAATTTTCGAGTATTTCCCAGTTCCTCCTCGTTTGGAGTTTTCACGCTGCGTTATAGCTTGAAGGTTGTTCAACTTGTTATTCTTGGGATTAGAATCAATATGATCAATAACAAAACCATCCTTGATTAATCCATTATGCACTTCATAAACGAAACGGTGATTAAGATACTTCTTCCCTTCAGCAGTAGTAAACATCAAATACCCTATACCATTATCCCATCCAACAGATTTCTTGAGTCTACAATGTCTGACAATACCATCACGAGAAGCTTCGTAATTTTTAATAACAGGATGTCTTTGAAATTCTTGGCTCATTTATATATAATATATCTATTTGTCTAATTCGTTAATTGGCTGAATTATAACATTAACAAATCTTTTTATATAGTCATCCGTAGTTTTTATGATTTTGCTATTGACGTCGTCAGGATTTTTGATTCTTCGCTTGTCATAATAACGTTTTAACTCTCTATAACGCTTACCCCCGCAATTAATGCATAACTGCGACTTGCCTCTTACACCTACCCCACAATGCAAGCATGGTAGAGGTCCCTCCGAACCGTTTCTCACACTCTGCATATGATACCCACAGAATTCATTTCTACATGATTTGTTACACGGAGTCTTTGATCCAATCATAAGCCATTTGCAATGATTCATTATATAAAAATTTTCTTATTTAAATACTTGTTTTAATTATAATATGAAGGAGTTCAAGAGATTATCGAAAATTAAGCCTTGGAAAAATGCTAGATTTAATCTCGATAGAATCTCTGATATACCTAAAAGTCTAGTAGATGATAAACCACTATTGAGTAAAATCAGCGACTGTTTTAATGAGTTTAAGCGTGATGGAGCATCTCATACGTGGTCGACATTTCGAATTATTGATGAAGATGTCAATATACCCATAATTGATGCTACTATGAATGATATAAGAGCAGCTGTGATACTTTCACACCTTGGCCAGAAATCCAAAGGATTTCTACGGAGGTATTTTTTTAGAATAAAATTCATTATCGAAGAGGAAGGTGAATGGATTATCAGAGATAAATTTGACCCAATCCTTAAGGATAAAAAAACTGTTATTGTGAGTAGAGATTCCAAACCAGGAATTCTAACTGGAATTGACAAACCATACTATGAGAAATCTTACCCTGTAACAGCAGTTGTGTATGGGTTATATCCAATAAATAATAATCCTAATATTACAAAACTAGCTCCGATGTTTTCATCATCAGTGGCTTTGCCACTTAATTGTGTAGCAACACGGTTAATAGAACACTTTACAAATGCATCCCGGGGAAACAAATTAACTGATCTACGAAGAAAAAAAATAACCGAATGGGAACTAACAGTGAAACAACGCGGGGCAACGATTTCCGATATAGCTAAATTAGAAGCATTATTAAAATTTCCAATATCGGTAGCGACAATAACCGGAGAAGTATTATACGAACCGAAATATCAATCGCGAGGAGCTCCAATTGAAATTATTGATCATAACAAACACGCGTGGACACCCGCGGTAAATATATTTCCACGAGAAAGAACTGTTCGATATATCCCTAAAGAATTTTCTTGGGATGGTTTCTATGAAGAGAAATTATTTGATGCTATTCACACATTAATCAAAGACGACCCTGTGTCAATGTGGTTACTCAGGAGTAATGAGGATCCGGAAATAGGATTTAATCAGTTTGTAAAACCAAATGGTGAATTATATCGAACTGAAGAATTAGATACTAAAATGAGAAAAATCGCTAATGAATTTTCACCTGAAAATTCTAAAGAATTTTCTAATGAAAAACTACTTACGGATAGCTTCACGATTCCATCAGTGGTAGCTCACTTCGCACGAGAAAAAAACTCATGGCGTCCAACACGAAGTGATTTTCTGGAGGATGTGAAGTTGAGTTGCGTCGAATTGGGTCATGGAGGATTGTGGAATACGAAATACTCACGTGATGGTATGATTTCAATTGATATATCCGCGTGTTATCCTGGAAGTTTTCTCGGATATGGAGAATGCTCTGAATATTTTAAACGATTTGGACATCCCACACATGAAATGACTCGTGTTGCGATTAATGGTCCATTGCCTGGTTTTGATTTAACCGGGTTCGCTCGTGTGATATCATTCGAATTAGCTACAGGGTTACATCCGTGTAGTTATCTTTGGCTTGGTAGACATATGTATGAAAAAGCGTGGATGCCAATTGTGCTATTGCGATATATGATCGATTGTGGTATGTTAACATCATTAATTGTCAGTGAAGCGATTATTTGTTATAACGCGCAGAAAGATGTTTGGTTACCAAAACCCGATCTAGAAAAAATAATTAACGAACAACGAAAACAATTGGGAGATTGTGAAACACTTATGGATTGGTCTAAGAGGTTATTCGAAGGTAGGAATAGAGAGGCTAAAGAACTCGGACGAAGAATAATCGGTAAATTCACTCAAGGTGGAAGATTTGACAATGCAAAATATTCTTCGAGATTGATCTTAGACAATGAAGAATACGATTTTATCATAACCGATTTAATAAAAAAAGGAAAATTTGTAACCCGTAGGGATGCTTTTCGATCCAATGGTGAGAAATTAGGTACGGTTGTTACCTACTGTGATGGATATAGTTGTCAGTACACACATTTGAGAAGTTCTATGCTAGCCTATTCTTGTATTAATCTATTCTCGATGATAAACAGATTTCCTAATACCGCGGTTAGAGTAGCTACTGATTCGATGTATATCCATGAGAAATACAAATCAGATGTAGCTAAATTCACAGATCCTAAGGAAGCGTGGGGAAATTGGAGGTTTAAAAAAGAAACACTACATGAGTATTGTAAATCCGCAGACGTTGCTATGGATGATAAATACTTGAAAAGTAACCATAATATCTCAGAGATTCAATCAGAATTTTCTACTGCACCGCCTGTATCCGATCCGATTTGTAGATACAAGACAGTTTATTTAAACGGCTGTGGTGGATCAGGAAAGACAACTCGTGCAATCGAATTATTTCGTCGTGGAAACGCTAGCGTTTCTAACATGATTGTGCTAACACCAACTCACAGACTCGCCAGAGAGATGATAGCGCGGGGAGTAAAAGCCTGTACTTATCACAGCTTCTTTCGATGGAAAGGTGATACATGGACTCCTGATCGAATGGGTGATAAATTTATTCCTGAAATAATAATCTGGGATGAAATATGCACGGTATCGTTGACAGTATTACAGATATTTCTATCATGGTTGTTATTGAAAAATACAAAAGTCGTCATGTGTGGGGATCACGGCCAACCGCAGCCATTTGTTGGTGGATCTCCACATGAATGGTTAAAAGGATTTGTAGATTATTATGAAGAGATTAATACCGACCATAGATCACTTGATGAACAATTACGCGAGTTCAAAGCGCTAATTAGATTACAACCGGATAAAATCCAATGTGAAATAGCGCGTGAAATAATTTCAGAAACTCCCATGAATGATTTTTGGGAAATGTGGAAGCCAAATGATTTAATAATCGCGAGTAGAAAAATAGTCAGAGACGCACTTCAGATGAAGTTGTTTGCGCTACATAAAGAAAAATTTGCAACGCTTCCAGTACCACTCTGTTATAGACCTAAGGATACACGAAAGCAGAATATCGACGTTGACATTCCTGGACAACAACAAAAGCAGAATTTAGTATTAAATGATATTGTGTTGGTTGATATCAGCGTCGTTAAAGATGCATTAGGTGCTGATAAATCCCCGTGGACGCTAGGTTATGCAGCAACAATACACTCTTCACAGGGATTGACTATATCCGATACAACTCTTTGGATAGTAGATAATCATATTGAGTGGTCAAATTTAGTTTATCTCGCAGTATCCAGAGTACGGCGAATAAACCAACTTCGAAGAATTGTTGTTGACGATGAAATCATTGGTAACGATATTATCACTGGTGATTTTATCACTGGTGATATAATCAGAAAAAAACTCTCTGGCTATAAACAACAGGATAAAAAAAATAAACGAGAATTTGACATTGATGCTGAATTAATTAAGACGCTGAAACAGCAACAGAATAATTACTGCGCGAGTTGCAATTGTATAATGCGTTGGAATTGGTCGGATAAAGATCCTCGCCAATTCACCGTAGATAGAAAAGATAACAATCTCGGTCATGTCAGAAACAATGTGAGGTTGACTTGTCTTGAGTGTAATAGACGCCGGGGTGACAGCACCCTGGGTGCTAATTAAGACCACGCGGTGGTAATTGAGTATCCTCGGGAATCACTTGTAATTGTTCGCGTGTAAAACCCCGCTGAGGAGCAGTTGAATCCAGTCTATAGATTGGAGGTCTAGAAACGCTAGCGTTTCCACCCGTAGATCGTGTTATACCGGATATATTATGCGTAGTGACACTCCAAATAGGATCAGTAGCTCTTTTTTACCACCCTCAAGCTCTCCTGGTTCATATAAGTACCTTACAATGACATTACTACCAAGAATTGGTTCTTTTTGTGAAATTCCTTGGATTTCCATTTTGATAGACGCCTTCTTAATAGCGTTGACAGGTTTCATATTAATTGTTCTAGTAATCTCATTATTGATTGCGGTAATCACAGCTGGTAATCTCTTGACCCATTCACGGGATCGTTTATCCTGGATGAATTCTTTTGCGTATTGATATCCGAATAACCGCTCAGCAAGGGTTTTATTAAACCGTTCAACAATTGCCTGATCGCGATGTAACGCAGTGTGTCCTCGTCTGATGGCGACATTATGATGTTTCATCGTAGATGTAACAACACCTTGAAATTCCTTGCCAGGATCAACTTGTAACAGATTTGGCCAGCGCAGAGGACCTCGTCGATAAATTTTTTCAAATGCAGAAGCTACTTCAGTAGATGATTTTGTTTTTAACGGTTCTGCTTCTTTGTATCGACTTGCAATATCAACTAACGTTAACGCGTATTTGTAACCGTTGTCATGCGGCAGAAATAGTATATCAGCTTGATGAACTTCATTAGGTGTTGTAACATCAAAATGCGAATAGTTAATTTGTTTAGGCGCTGGTAGATAAATTTGCCATATTGCCTGTTTAGATAACCAGTTTGCCGCTGTAGTTTTTTTCACCTTTGATGCACTAGCTAGTTTATTGATTGCTGCGTAACCTCTCCAGTATCCTCTCGGAGAATAATAAATAGATTCCATATTAAAATGCTAGCATTTTCAATTACCAGCACCTAACATCAATTTACCCTTCATAGCAGATTTTACCAACCAAGAAGCCAACTTTTCTTTGAAGGATTTATCAGGAATAGCATTTAACGCATGAATTAATTTTACATCTGCGAGATGTCTATGTTGAAGATTGCTGCTTTTATAAGCGACATCATGAGCATGACACGCCTTATCAATAGCGTTTATTGGATACTCGCCGGGTCGGGGTAAATTTTGATCATCAAGTCTGATATCTAATCGTGTTCCCGGTCCACAGTAGCTATATCCTGGAAGGTGCTTTTCTCCTGGATACTTTGCCCACGGTGTTCCTGGGAGTTTTGTCAATTTGGCTGCAATATCACCTCCTCGTTTTTTTTTAAAGGTTTCGTGGAAGTAAATCTAAATTTTTTCGTACTACATTGTACGCATTTACCAGAAAGCGCTGATCGATTATTTTTCGTTGTAATCGTCGTCAAGTCATTTGTGCCAGTACGCGTCCTACACTTCACACAATATAGATCCATAATTTATATATAACAGTTATGAATGTAATTGATTATTCAGCTACTCGACGACGGGAACCTATTAAACACCATGCAATGTTACCAAATTCTATTCGCGCGATTATCATCGGACCATCTGGAAGTGGTAAAACACAATTGCTACTTAATTTAATAACGAGATGGATGAAGTGGGATAAATTGTACATGATTGCTCCGAGTGTAGACGATCAACGATGTTATGAAGTATTAAAGGATTTTAATGATGCCGCGCAAGAAATTAACGGTGATGGTGTTATTGAGTTTATAACCGATATCGAAGAGGCACCTAGTATTGATGATATTGATGGAAGTATTAACAATTTAGTCGTATATGATGATATCATGTTAGATAATCAAAAGAATCCTGCTAGAATATTTTCCCGGGGGCGTCACAAAAACACCGATGTGATATATATCACTCAACGTTACACTCAAATACCAAAAGTGATCAGAGATAACTGCAATATGCTGTGTGTATTTAACGGAGTTGATACTCATACTCTTAGAAATATTTGGCAAACTTGGTGCGGTGGTGATATGGATCATAATCGATTTAGAAATTTCTTTAGCCACGCTCAGACAATCCCACACGGATTTGTGACGATAAATTTATCAGACCCTCGGACAAGATATCGTGTCGGACTTGATCAAATATTTAGTTAGCGCATTAGCAGCCGAGGAGGTGAACGTCAACTAAATGGCGTCTTTTTTTATGAATTGCTAGCAAGTTGGTCTGGTGTCGACGCTTTGTCGATCCTTTTTTCTGATGTCGATCCTTTTCGACAAAAAGTCTGTCGATCCCTTTTTCTGTCGGTCCTTTTCAGCCAAAAGTCTGTCGATCCTTTTTTTCTGTCGGTCCTTTTCAGCCAAAAGTCTGTCGATCCTTTTTTTCTGTCGGTCCTTTTCAGCCAAAAGTCTGTTCACCCTCTCTGCTGCTGCTGGGGATGTAAGGAGGTTTAGTCTGTCGTGTGACAAATGTCAGTTGGAGGCACCTTAGACCTCACATCGCCCAGTGCCACTAGGAACCACCCCCACTGAGTTAGTGGTTGTTACAGTTGTGAATGAAGAACCCGACGACAACGGAGGAGTGGCAGAAGTACTTCCTAGTTGTCATTTGACGAAGGATGAGAACTACGTCGATGTCATCCTTGACGTAACGTTAACGTCAGAACAAAGTGAAGAGGTGGAGGAGATACTCCACGACTACTCAAGTGTCTTGACAGAAAGACCAGGCATGACGGGCTTGGAAGAGTTCATTTGAAGTTGCTGGATGAAATGCATGAGAAACGGAAACCCTATCCACTACCTCATGCGAAATTAGAAACTGTACGGGACGAAATTAGAACAATACTTGACTTAGGGTCACTGAATCAGCCAAATCTGCATATAGTTCACCGGTTGTTTGGTCCAGAAGAAGGATGGCGATCACCCCGTTTGTGTCGACTATCGGAAATTAAACAGGATCACATAAGTTCAGGACAAAATGTTACCGGATTATTAATTCGATTTTTTGTATTTAAAAGAAGACAAAAGACAACTGGCCAAATATTTGCACAGAAGTACGCACTTTTTTAAAAATATTTATGTATTTGTTAACCTTCCATTGATTGAATGAGATTGATAGCCTTAACAAAAGATGTATGTAATACACGACGTGCTAATAGCATCATATCACATTTCTTTTTACTCAGCCTTGAATAGAGTTATAGATTAAGATAGCCATATTAACAATCTGATTGTTAGTTCAATAAAGATGTCAATCTAAAAAGAGGCAATGATCACAATTATATTAGAAGTTTAGCACTCATGGCAACAACAGCAGCATCAAAAACAACTATTTTAGACGTAGGAAGTAACCAAACCAATAACAACAATAATAATAATAATAATAATAATAATAATAATAATAATAATAATAATAATAATAATAACAACAACAACAATAATAATAATAATAATAATAATAATAATAATAATAATAATAATAATAATAATAATAATAATAATAATGAGGACGTTGTATAGCGCCTAATCTCTAGAAGCTCTAAGCGCTTTACAACATTAGAAAACACCTATAACATAAAACAACATGTCTAATAATATGATTACAAGCAAAACCACCATGAAATTAGAAAACATAAAACATGCTGAAAATATTTAAGGTAGGAAACATTATTAGGTCTAAGAGTACTCTTGAATAGGATCACTGTGTCTTTGCGTCCAAGTTCAGTGGGCATGGTAATAATAATACTAATAATAATAAGAAGAAGAAGAAGAAGAAGAAGAAGAAGAAGAAGAAGAAGAAGAAGAAGAAGAAGAAAAAGAAGAAGAAGAAGAAGAATGATAATCATCACGGTATAATTTTTTTATTCAGAGATATGTGGTACTGTGCATTTTATTACATCTCGTGTTGATTTTCCGTGACATTTCACAAAAAAGTATTGTTCTGAATATTTATTGCTTGGAACGTGTGTGTGTATGAGTCTATATATAGGGATTCGGTGAAATTACAGAGGTGGCGCAGGGAGGTGTGCTATCAGGGATCCATAAGATCTAAATTTGCGATTTCTCGGTGAGAGAGGCATAAGGCCCTGCGTGACCAAGTGGTCTAAAGCGCTCTCCGTTACGGATCACTGCCATCTCACCTCTGACTGCGTGGGTTCGAGTCTCGGATTCAGCCAATGAAGGTATGTGAGAAAGTTTGCCAGTAGCTTCTCGTGGGTCGGTGGATCTTTCCGGAGTTTTTCCGGGTTCTTCTTCCACCATTAATACTGAAAAACATGTATAGCCTTTGTTGTGCTGAAAATGGCGTTAAACCCTACTACAACAACAACAACAAATGTGGATTGTTAATGTCTTCGTCTGTCCATTGTATGTTAATGTCGTCTCGTTAAATTATTTTTTCAACACAGCATAGATTTGTACAATAAAAATGTATAATGCACAGATGTACAGATGAATATAGAAGAGAAAATCTCTATATATTTATATATGTATGTGTATATTTATCTGTATATATGTGTGTATATCTGTGTATATATATGTGTATATATGTGTATATAAATGTGTATATGTATATATATATATATATATATATATATATATATATATATATATATATATATATATATATATATAATAATAATAATAATAATAATAATGCTTTATTTATAGAGGGTGACTCATTAGCCAAGGACTATTCTCCCTTGAGGCCCTCTTAATGAAAGTATAACAAATGCACATTGTGTGAAGAAGCAATAATTAGAGCTTAAATTAGCATGTTTCGTATTAAAATACTAAATTCCATTATCTGTTAGAAACACATGCATGCTCCTGATATCTCTTCTTAAATACTCTAATATTTTCAGCCGATTTTACATGTAGTGGAAGCTTATTCCACAGAACTGTACTAGAGTATTGAAAACTCTTTTTGAATTGCTCTGTTCTTGGTTTTGGTACTAGAAGGTTTCCATGTGAGATTGATCTCAACTGGTATTGTGTTGAAAAAGGCCTGAATAAGTCCTGAAGATACTCTGGTGCAGTTCCATGCAGTTATATGTATATGTATATGTACATAATATATATATATATATATATATATATATATATATATATATATATATATATATATATATATATATATATATATATATATATATATATATATATATATATATATAAATATATATATATATACATACATATATATATATATATATATATATATATATATATATATATATATATATATATATATATATATATATATATATATATATATATTGTTACATGCTTAGGCTCGAATAAACAGTAGCATAGAAAGAGTGAAAATAGCAAGCTTGTAAAACTTAATAAACAATTTATTGAGGACAAATATTTTCCAGAAAAGAAAAATAAACTTACGGTTTTAAGAATCAATTCCAAAATTAATCCAAAAATAATTCAAAATATTATCCACTAGAGTAATTGCAAAAGTCCTGGTAATAAAATGTCCAAATAATTCCAAGTTCGAATCGCAGTGAAGTATCCAAGATGGAGGACGATGTCACTTGATGAAGTCAGTTCTTGTGAATAAAAATGTATGAGCACAATTCTTTTCCAGATAAATAACAAAATAATTCCTCTTGATCCAAACGAATTGTCACAATTTTCAGTACAAGGTAATTTATAATAACATTTTTATATTAAAAGACACAACTTAATATTCTAAAAGCCCAACTTTTACTGAATAGCTCGCTCCAAAGCATAATTTATATAGCTGTTTGTACGTAAACAAGGAAGGGGTCACATGATCTTCTAGAAACTCTTGGAAATAATTTACGTTCAAAAACTCACGTACAAACCTTATGACCCAACTAAAATTAGAAAGATATTTATATAAAGCTCCATTTTGTCCTTGGAACCAACCAATCATTTTAAAAGCTTGTTTACAACTCTGAAACCAGGTCAGAAATTAGGTCAACACCTGGTGTTTACTCTGTAAAGTTCAGGTCACCCCCCCCCCCTTAATGAACGAATCTTAAAACTTAAAATGCCAAATTTAAATCTAACAAACAAACAAAAATAAAAATAAATATAAATGACACATCAAATATACGTAACAATATATATATATATATATATATATATATATATATATATATATATATCAAAAGAATATAAATCACTCCGTCTCACTAGATATAGATCGAGTAATCTATTCATTGATTGATGTATATTATTAAACTAAAAATTAGTATATTTCTATATATAACAAATATTGTGGCTGCCAGTCCCTGTCAGTACTATGCTATAATTATAAACAAAAGAAAGGAAGTTGACTAGCCAACGTCACGCTTCACTGCTCCTAAATCCTCCTGTTCTACTATTGATTTGCAAAGAAAAAATGATTTCTCCTACAATACGCTATATGCAAAAGTCTACGCTCCACTTTAACTGCAACGATTAAAAAATCTTACTGATTAGCCTGTAGGATTACAAAGCTATATAAAGTATTGATAACTATGGATTTATGAGTACGCTGATACTATTTGCCGACAGTAATACTACGGTATAGAAACACAACTTCGGATTGTGATAATCGAATAACAGTACTCTCCGAGATAGCCACTAATTCACATAAGATGTATTGTTGAATGTTCCGGATGGTTGCTTAGGAAGAATTCTACGAGTTCCGCCAATACAAAACGTACCTGACAAAAGTCACTGTAGGGCAAGTTGTACGATAGATTAGAAATGAAGAATCTTATAAATGGCTGGAAAATTGGGACTAAAGAATCTAAACTCCAGTTGGTAAAGCCCAAGACAAGCGCAGCTGAGTGACTTCACGTAATGACTTTGACCGACATTGCGCTTGAAACTATTTGTTAATACCCGACCTAAATTGGCTAACCAGTATTAGAGCTGGAACAAGTACCAAATGTTCGTATTCTAATATAACCGATATGTCTTCAAAAATGATTCAAATATTCACCCACCAAGTGTCTCCGAACAGAATTTGAATAATCGATGAGTGAATTCTATTATGATTCGCTTATTCATCAATATTATTCAAATTTTAAAATCCATACTCTTTTCCTTGTCAACTTTTACATGTATCTTCCCTCCCTTTAAATCAAGTCAGAAACACTACTTAGGCATTTAAATCTAATTAATGACAACATAAGGGTAAGGAATAGATGATGAATAGATTGAAACAAACTCATTAAAAACATAGGCGTTCCTTTGATGCAGAAGAAAGAGATTAATGGGCAGTAACTCTGTTCAGTTAAATGCTGGGACGATAACATAATTGCTTTGGAAATGGACTCTTCACAATAAAAACTATATGGATATGTCGCAAGTTTAATTTATTAAATTGGATAGGTTGGTTTAATGTTTCATATTGGTATGTACCGGCCATGTTCGACAAGATTAGCTTTCTTTTGCCACGACATGCTAAGGTCAAGCTTGATTGCAATTTGAAAAAGGTAAAATACTTTATGAATGTATGTTAACATGTGCTTTTGCAAAACATAAAATTGCCGATTCTCATTGGAGCATTTTCATTGTCAAATATTCATATTTTGGATGATCGTAGTTGTTTACACGTTGTCAAACTTTTCAAATTCGGAGGAAAGAAAATACGTGCATAATTTGGCAACCGCTTAATGCTTCGATGGAAGCAATCGCTTTTGAAAAATATCGGAACATTATACGTTTTGGTGTCAATCAGTGCACTTTGTACATTATGTCACTTAACGTAAATCATCTAAGCTCGTAGACTTTGTTTCTGCTATTTAATGAGCCAGATTTAAGTCGTAAGTGTGTGTCTGTATGTTTAGATTGTGTGTGTTATTTGTAAACAAAGCAGCCCAAGATATTCTACCAGTTCTCAACTATTACAAATATATGACTATAATTATTGAAATTCCTATAAAAGGGTGTAAAATATTTCACGCAACTTTGATACAGTTTTCTTGTATTTTGATTAATTTGCATACGTAAAATTATGATTTGTTCAAAGTCGTTGACAAATTATAACTAGTTACACACCTTTGCTTTTTCTGAAGAATAAATACCGAGTCTAATTGCTTGGCGAACATCAGCATTAGTCATATACCCGGTCCTTTTTTACAGCATGTGTATTGATGTACTCGTCATTATAAGATCTTGCAAAATAAACTATTTGCTTCATTTTTAAAGAACGAGTAACTTCCTGTTGTATTGCATTCAATATTCTTGTAACCAAACATTTTACATGCAATGAATAGTTTATACTTCGCTTACCTGAAGGAGATAAAATATCAAAGAAGGCCTACATGTGGAATAAAAGGTTTAAGAAATATATTCATAAACGGCACCTGGAATTTTTTGTAGTCAGAATTAGTATTTCAAATCGGTCCGTTATAAAATACGTTGAAAAAACTTTACGACAGTAGCATCGTCACCTAAGCTGTATGAGGACATCATGCATCCAGAAATGAGGACATCATGCATCCAGATATGAGGACATCATGCATCCAGATATGAGGACATCATTCATCCAGATATAAGGACATCATGCATCCAGATATGAGGACATCATGCATCCAGATATAAGTACATCATGCATCCAGATATGAGGACATCATGCATCCAGATATGAGGACATCATGCATCCAGATATGAGGACATCATGCATACAGATATGAGGACATCATGCATCCAGATATGAGGACATCATGCATCCAGATATAAGTACATCATGTATCCAGATATAAGTACATCATGTATCCAGATATAAGTACATCATGTATCCCGATATGAGGACATCATGCATCAAGATGGTAATAGAAAAGTGATGACCCATGTACTCAGTTTCATGATAGTTACAATAACCATTGAACTCGTCCTCTGAAGAGCTCTGAATTTGGGGTAAATGGGGAGCATGGAAATCTACTTCATCCTCGACGCAAAGAATATTAGAGTCGTCCATAAAACGGAATATTCTTTCGTAGTAGCTAGTTAGATAATACTCGTTGTGTCTCTTTCTATAGTCGCCATAGTGCTCATTGTAGACTTTTAGAATGTTAGACTTCTTCTACCAACACATTTGATGGCAATGACAAAACCAGCTAAATGTTCAACTCCCTTGCATGTTTGAACTTGTGATGGCATGACAAATGAATTCGAACCCTTTTAAAAGAAATCAATGACAGCTTGAGTCAAATGTTCTGCTGTATACTTCCGGTAAATGATAAGCGAAATCAAATACGCAGTTTCTTTCTTCATCTTAATGTATTGATTCATCATTCTGGAGGGCTGATATTATTTACCACGAAGTAATTTTTGTTTTATTACTTTTTATTATCTTATGTTCACTGCGCTGTTGCGTCATAAATGTTTGCTTTCATTTTCTTTTTCCCCCAGTGTCATCGTGTCTCCATTGATATGATAGCTAAATATATATATATATATATATATATATATATATATATATATATATATATATATATATACATATATATATATATATATATATATATATATATATATATATATATATATATATATATATATATATATATATATATATACTGCATTATATGGTATAAATTTATATTGCTGACTTCTTCTTCTTTTGCATCATCTTTATTTTCTTAACTAAAATTTTTTCAAGGAATACAATCGAAGTTAACAATATTTACTTTTCCAAAGACAAAACACATGATTTTTTTTTCTCCGGCGTTTCATACATTGATAGAAAGGGTATGTAACTCATGTTTCATGCCTTGGTGTGTGTGTGTGATCCTTTACTGTGTCTTTTACAGAATGACAAGATTATGATTTTTTAATACTAGATAACCTTTTATCCCCATGTTAGACACTACCCGTTTTAACCACAACAGATTGCCATAGTGTATAATAGGTGTCCACAAAAGAGGTTTTGAGCGTACTGTATTAATTTGAGTGTTTTGTGCGTACTGTATTAATTTGAGTGTTTTGTGCAAGCTCAATTGAAGAGTCAATAACAGGACAACAGTGTGACAGTGTACATGACAAATCGTATTGGAACAAGGCATGGAGACCATTTCTGCACGGTTCAAGTCTTTTTCCTGTGTACTATCCAATACAACAAGAAAATTAAAATGTCTCATGTTTTCCATTGTCATAGCTATCACTGTATTAACATGGCTCTACGTCTCGACAACGACTGAAATCTCCTTGGATTATGTGCGTCTTCACCCTAGTACAGGGTATATCAGATACTTTACCACAATTAACTCGTACAAAAATAACACCCCGAAGATTCTGTTTTGGACTCCATTTTTTGGCTCAATGGTGTGGTATAGGGAGTCCATGAACTGTATACGATTGTGTCCATGGAAATGTGAGTTAACCGATAATAAGGATGAAATCACAACAAGCGACGCGTTACTGTTTCACCTTACTGATATGACATGGGTGGGGTTTGTAAACAATCCAAGACAGTACATGCAGTTCAAGTTTCCTGGCTATCGACGAGCTGACCAGGTAAGATTTGATTGTTTGTTTCTTTGATTAGGATTTTTAACGTAGCTTTAACAATTTTTCAGTCATATCGCTACGATGTCTGCAGTGAGGCAGTTTATAGTGTTATCTAGCACTGAGACATCATGCCGCAGACAAGAAGCATGATACCACCCAGGTACCTTATCCTGACACCAGGCCGACCAGTCCTAACACTAACCTCTTAATGCTGAGCGTGTAGCGAGGTAGCTGTTAGTATCATTTTTGTTTTGTTTGTTTTTGTAGGGTTTAACGCCACTCGGGGCCCCCAGTAGCATTTTTGTAAGTCTTGACCAGGTAAGATCTTTTCGCAAATTTAAGATTACCGTGATTTTCTTTTTAGTTTCCAGCAATAGCAATTTTGTTTACATTACTGTAGCTGTATTAATACCGGACACACATACACAAACACACACACACACACACACACACACACACACACACACACACACACACACACAGCTATATATATGATTAGGTGCATGCATGCATACATACATGCATACATACATACATACATACATACATACATACATACATACATACATACATACATACATACATACATACATACATACATACATACATACATACATACATACATACATACATACATACATACATATTCCTTTAACAAGTAGACCATGCTAATACAGAGTATAATTTATCTACACGTATTACAGCAATAATCTGATATAGGGAGCAAGTGATGCATTAACATTCTTGTTAGATAGTATTACATTAAATTATTAAATTATTACAATTATTAATATAGTATATTCATTATTTGATAATATTACATTAAATTATTAAATTATTACAATTATTAATATAGTATATTCATTATTTGATAATATTACATTAAATTATTCAATTATTACAATTATTAATAAAGTATATTCATTATTTGATAATATTACATTAAATTTTTAAATTATTACAATTGTTAATATAGTATATTCATTAATTGATAATATTACATTAAATTATTACAATTATTAATATAGTATATTCATTATTTGATAATATTACATTAAATTATTAAATTATTACAATTATTAATATAGTATATTCATTATTTGATAATATTACATTAAATTATTACAATTATTAATATAGTATATTCATTATTTGATAATATTACATTAAATTATTACAATTATTAATATAGTATATTCATTATTTGATAATATTACATTAATTTATTACGCTTGGCAATAAAGCATGTGTGTGTGTGTGTGTGTGTGTGTGTGTGTGTGTGTGTGTGTGTGTGATTATGATTTTAAACGTAGTTTTAACAATTTTTCATTCATACCACTGCGATGTCTGCAGCGAGGCAGTTTATTGTGATGTCTAGCACTGGGGCATCACGCCGCAGACATGTAGCATGATGTCCCACCCAGTCACATTATCCTTACACCAGGCTGACCAGCCCTACCAGTAACATCTAAATGCTGACGCCAAGCGAGGCAACTGTTAGTACCATTTTATAAGTCTTTGGTATGACTCAGCCGGGGATCTAACCCACGACCTCTCCCATCCGAGGTGGACACTCTGACCACTAGGCCACCGGGGCAGTCAAATCTGAGTGTACATACAGGCAGCAAATAAATTAAAACGAAGAACAACCTGATATTGCATAATATCTAACATTTTATAATGTTGTTTATTTAATGAGAGATAAAATATATTTCTGCTTTAATTTTATGGCACGGTTTCTATGGAGCAATAACCATGACTCCGATTGAAGATGTAATGCTTACATATTCTATTAAATAGTAAATATATGTAGACGTGCATGTTACGTACTCTGTAAAATAGATGGGGATATTCATGTTACGTACTCTATTAAGTAGATGTAGATGTGTCGTTACGTATCCTGTTAAATAGATGTAGATGTGTAGGTTACGTATCCTGTTAAATAGATGTAGATGTGTAGGTTACGTATCATGTTAAATAGATGTAGATGTGTAGGTTACGTATCCTGTTAAATAGATGTAGATGTGTAGGTTACGTATCCTGTTAAATAGATGTAGATGCGTAGGTTACGTATCCTGTTAAATAGATGTAGATGTGTAGGTTACGTATCCTGTTAAATAGATGTAGATGTGTAGGTTACGTATCATGTTAAATAGATGTAGATGTGTAGGTTACGTATCCTGTTAAATAGATGTAGATGTGTAGGTTACGTATCCTGTTAAATAGATGTAGATGTGTAGGTTACGTATCCTGTTAAATAGATGTAGATGCGTAGGTTACGTATCCTGTTAAATAGATGTAGATGCGTAGGTTACGTATCCTGTTAAATAGATGTAGATGTGTAGGTTACGTATCATGCTAAATAGATGTAGATGTGTAGGTTACGTATCCTGTTAAATAGATGTAGATGTGTCGGTTACGTATCCTGTTAAATAGATGTAGATGTGTAGGTTACGTATCATGTTAAATAGATGTAGATGTGTAGGTTACGTATCCTGTTAAATAGATGTAGATGTGTAGGTTACGTATCCTGTTAAATAGATGTAGATGCGTAGGTTACGTATCCTGTTAAATAGATGTAGATGTGTCGGTTACGTATCCTGTTAAATAGATGTAGATGTGTAGGTTACGTATACTGTTAAATAGATGTAGATGTATCGGTTACGTATCCTGTTTAATAGATGTAGATGTGTCGGTTACGTATCCTGTTAAATAGATGTAGATGTGTAGGTTACGTATCCTGTTAAATAGATGTAGATGTGTAGGTTACGTATCCTGTTAAATAGATGTAGATGCGTTGGTTACGTATCCTGTTAAATAGATGTAGATGCGTAGGTTACGTATCCTGTTAAATAGATGTAGATGCGTAGGTTACGTATCCTGTTAAATAGATGTAGATGCGTATGTTACGTATCCTGTTAAATAGATGTAGATGCGTAGGTTACGTATCCTGTTAAATAGATGTAGATGTGTAGGTTACGTATCATGTTAAATAGATGTAGATGTGTAGGTTACGTATCTGTTAAATAGATGTAGATGCGTAGGTTACGTATCCTGTTAAATAGATGTAGATGCGTAGGTTACGTATCCTGTTAAATAGATGTAGATGCGTAGGTTACGTATCCTGTTAAATAGATGTAGATGCGTAGGTTACGTATCCTGTTAAATAGATGTAGATGTGTAGGTTACGTATCCTGTTAAATTGATGTAGATGTGTAGGTTACGTATCCTGTTAAATAGATGTAGATGTGTAGGTTACGTATCCTGTTAAATAGATGTAGATGCGTAGGTTACGTATCCTGTTAAATAGATGTAGATGTGTAGGTTACGTATCCTGTTAAATAGATGTAGATGTGTAGGTTACGTATCCTGTTAAATAGATGTAGATGCGTAGGTTACGTATCCTATTAAATAGATGTAGATGTGTAGGTTACGTATCCTGTTAAATAGATGTAGATGTGTCGGTTACGTATTATAATTAATTAGCAAATGGATGGCGATGTGCATGCTACGTATTCTTTAAAACAGCCAATTAAGATAGCAAATGGATGGCGATGTGCATGCTACGTATTCTTTAAAACAGCCAATTAAGATAGCAAATGGATGGCGATGTGCATGCTACGTATTCTTTAAAACAGCCAATTAAGATAGCAAATGGATGGCGATGTGCATGCTACGTATTCTTTAAAACAGCCAATTAAGATAGCAAATGGATGGCGATGTGCATGCTACGTATTCTTTAAAACAGCCAATTAGGATAGCAAATGGATGGCGATGTGCATGCTACGTATTCTTTAAAACAGCCAATTAAGATAGCAAATGGAGGGCGATGTGCATGCTACGTATTCTTTAAAACAGCCAATTAAGATAGCAAATGGATGGCGATGTGCATGCTACTTATTCTTTAAAACAGCCAATTAAGATAGCAAATGGATGGCGATGTGCATGCTACGTATTCTTTAAAACAGCCAATTAAGATAGCAAATGGATGGCGATGTGCATGCTACGTATTCTTTAAAACAGCCAATTAAGATAGCAAATGGATGGCGATGTGCATGCTACATATTCTTTAAAACAGCCAATTAAAATAGCAAATGGAGGGGGATGTGCATGTTACGTACTGTTTTAAATAGATCTTGGAGATGTCACATATATGCTTTGCTTTCTATTTATTGTCCACATTGTGCTTGCTGCATCATCGTAAATATAAATAATTGTTTCGACGCATTCATTAAGTTTGTTATTTTTCATATTATTTAAAATCTTATCAATATTTGAGATAATAGATCTTTGCAATTTTGTATAACTGATGGACCTTCTTGATTTGTCCATATGTATTTTTTATTTTTCGTCACCCCTCGAGACACTTAAAGCCTTTTGCTCTAGTTTACAAACGAAAATACAATGGGCATCTATATTGATTCCTCTTTATCATCTATGGCAAAGGGAAATATTTGTTTAAAACACATACGTCGGCTAAAACAGAATCTTTAATTGAGGCTCGAGTTGCCATGGATACGTGTAAATTCCCCTATCCCTTTATCTAAGACAAATCTACCACTGGCGATTCTCAATCCAGTCATCTGGCATAGTTACATATATTTTTCTCCATTGCGATTTATCTCCCCTACGTTTTGATTCGCCCGATCATACCTCTCTTCCTCTTCTGTAAAATTCAATTCTCAACGTATATCAATAATATTATAATATTTGATACAATCTGGCTCCATGCCAGGATATACATTCAAATCAACTGCGATTATTATTTTATATTCAGTGTATTTCGTATTTAGGTGAGATAGCTCATTTTCTACCGCTGCATATACTTCTTCTTCGGAAATCGCTCTCCTCAGACACATTTGATAGGCCTCGGCCAGACAATCGCTCTTCTCATACACATTTGATAGGCCTCGGCCAGACAATCGCTCTTCTCATACACATTTGATAGGCCTCGGCCAGACAATCGCTCTTCTCATACACATTTGATAGGCCTCGGCCAGAAAATCGCTCTCCTCATACACATTTGATAGGCCTCGGCCAGACAATCGCTCTTCTCATACACATTGTAAAGGTGTTGGCCAGAATGTGGCTCTCCTCATACACATTGTATAGGCCTCGGCCAGAGTCCAATCTCTTGTCTACAAGAACAACACCATTTCTAATCTCATCAAATACATACGTGTAACCGTCTATTTTTAACTTTTCGTATTTGTAGAAAGACAATTTACCTTTTCTATAACTTTTTCAATACCCGGTAGAGGTTGGCACGAGCTTTTATCACCCTGAACCGAATATTTATATATAGGGATATGTGGGTGGTCGTTAAGACGTTCTTTATATATTGCGCTATAAACAGCGGAGTAATACATACCAATGACGACAAATTGTTTATTCACAAAAAATATTTAGAAAAAACTGATTTATCCACGTGAATATGATCCATCATCATGATACGAATGCGCCTGAACAAAAACATGATTAATACAAATTATATCCTGTTAATTATATATATCAAATGATGGACTGGCTATACATTTTTACTTCTGCGTATCTTTCTCTGTCTGTCTGTCTGTCTGTCTGTCTGTCTGTATGTATGTATGTATGTATGTATGTATGTATGTATGTATGTATGTATGTATGTATGTATGTATGTATGTATGTATGTATGAATATATGTATGTATGTATGTATGTATGTATGTATGTATGTATGTATGTATGTATGTATGTATGTATGTATATATTATTGTTATTATTATTACAGATCTGGATAGCATATAATCTGGAGCCCCTCTCCATGTTGTGGGGAAATTTTCATGCGTTCGATGGCATTTTCAACTGGACGTGGTCCTATCGTCGTGATGCTGATGTTTATAATCCATATGGTTTTTTCAGAAGCACTACAGAAAAGGAGAAGCAAGAAATGACCAAGCATTTAGAGTCCAGTAATTATTTCAAAGAGAAAAATAAAACGGGCCTTATTATAAACAGTAACTGTAACGATGAAGCAAGAAGATACAAACTTGTGCACGAGCTTAGTAAGTATTTAGACATAGACTGGTACGGGGGTTGTGGGTTAAAATGCCCAGATGATTACCGGTCATGTGACGTTTTGAATACCCAATATAAACTTTATTTTGCCTTTGAAAATGCTCATTGCAGAGATTATATAACTGAGAAGTTCTGGAGACGCCACATATATCATCAAATTCCAGTCGTCGCTTGGAAGATTGATTACAAAGACTTGGTACCCCCTAATTCTTACATAAATGTCTTTGATTTCCCGGACTTGAATTCAGCAGGAAAATATATTGCTCACGTGACAAAGAATGAGACGTTATTTAACAGCTACTTTGATTGGATGAGAGACTATACAGTTGACGGCGGTTACTGCGGACTGTGCAGAGTTTGCAGGGCGCTTCACACCAAAAACAGATCTGCGCA
The DNA here is from genome assembly GCA_029339505.1 of Unio delphinus. Lineage (NCBI taxonomy): Eukaryota > Metazoa > Mollusca > Bivalvia > Unionida > Unionidae > Unio > Unio delphinus. The sequence goes on from JAQISU010000015.1 coordinate 2,777,749, forward strand.
GGTCTATGAAGATTTTAATGGATGGTTGACAGACGATTCTTGTAAACCGGCTTCAGTGAGTAGAGAATCTAAACATTTCAGTTTGGAGAATCCCAGCAATTAACACACACACACATACACACATACACACACACACACACACACTCGATTTGGGTAGTGACAATATTAACTTGATGGAGGTCAGCTATACGAGAAGTATGTGTCGAACAAACAAGAAGTGAACGTTTTCATATAATGATGCATAATTAGCATAGACGTAATTGCAAATTATCTCCCCTCTCTCATGATCAACTGGAAGCCTAATTTTATCGTCGTATCATAGCCGATTACTATGCATATTATAAATATTTGTACAGCCTAATTTTATCGTCTTATCATAGCCGATTACTATGCATATTATAAATATTTGTACAGCCTAATTTTATCGTCTTATCATAGCCGATTACTATGCATATTATAAATATTTTTACAGCCTAATTTTATCGTCTTATCATAGCCGATTACTATGCATATTATAAATATTTTATCGAACTCTTCCTAGCATAAGAATTATTCGAAATTTTAAAAAAAGTATATTTAAAAAGAGACAAACTAAAAGAAAATGAAAGAATAACGATTAAAATTTATTACACAAGGTGATGAATTTACAAGTCGATGAATCTCCCGAATGACATTTCTCTCATTATTACACATGAAATAAACCTTTGAAAACTCTGTTTAATGAATTAAACTTTTTGGTGGTTTTCTGTACATCTGCAATAAAGATATTTTCTTACATTTCAGATCATACGATTTGCACAGAGGTCTATTGACCGACTGGTATTTGATGGGAAAACGGGTATTTTTAACACAAAATTTTTGGAAACTTCGTGATACTTCAAATGTATTAATGTGTAGAATTTCGACCTTTGAGCATAACCTAGACCTTTATATATTTATTAAAGTACTGTTTATATCAACGACAAAGCACTTGCAACCAAAATCTGTCTCAATTACTACCTCATAAATTCTAACTTTATGCACTTTAATGACGGTTTACAAATCGCTTTGATATTAACATAAAACAATAAGAGTTTGTACATAGATCAATGCACATGTATTTATTAAACTTTTCCAGTGTTTAAACTTTTACATTTCTCCTCATTTTAAGGACAAAATGACTTGTATTAAAACTGCTTGAAAGCGACTCAAAATGTCTTGTTGTACCAAAATAATCTGGTATGAGAAAGATTTATTAAAAAGTACATACTTTCCGAATATTTTTTAACTTTCTTAAATAAAGGCTAAAATAAATTGGCTTCTTTATTTTATCTTATAATGTGTGTGTGTGTGTGGTTTTTTTTCTCTCTCTCTCTGTCCCCCTCTCTCTCTCTCTCTCTCTCTCTCTCTCTCTCTCTCTCTCTCTCTCTCTCTCTCTCTCTCTCAGTTTGTCAATCGCTATTCCTGTGTGTACACACTCATGTACATATGCATGTTAACATCACAGTTGTCGTCCAACACGTAATAATGATTTTAATCCATAGGAAGTACATCGGTGGCTGTTTTATATGGATTTCTTTGCACTTCAGTAATTACATTCATTTTTCGCTTATACCAACTTCTATTGAATCCTTACTAGTCCTATAAAACATAGCCCATTCTTTTCTTAGCAACCAGGTATGTATCCAGGTCTGAGTTATAAATATTGACGCGACCCTGTAATAGGAGTGTTAATATAACACAGGTTCGCGTTGGCCCTCAAACTTCAGGACAAAACGTTCAGTGTCCTTTTCTCTTTTTGTCTTTATTGATGCATGTCTGTCTTTAAATCCGTTTCTCTTCATATTTCCAGAGTATATGTATACCTCTCTATCTGTATCATAATCAATTAAACATCTATCAGCTTTTGTTATTAATGTTTGAACAAAATGGTTGCCGATGAATACAGAATGACATGAAATGGCTGAAATAATTCCAACACAATAAGGATGATGCTGTTAAATCGTACAACACTGACAATTATAACACATTCAACAGAAATTTTTTTTTTCCACTGGTGGAAATTATAGCTATCAGTCAATGTTTAATACATAAATATCGGGGTCAATTGAGTACATGCTCACGTTTACACCTGTAGATGGGATACATGCTTTAGTTTATCACAGACATATATGATATGTTACATGTTTACAAGTTGTTGTCAAGGAAACGTGCGCGCAAAAATGATACAGAGAAAGCTACATGGCGTGTACCTGATTTGGAAATCAATCAGAACTTCAATCATGATTTATCAATATTCATAGGTGTTCACTGCATTATGCGAGATCGATAGACGGTTGTTGCACCCTTGAGTGTCAGGAGTCAACTCGAGGGGGAGACGGCTTTATTCTTATTAGATCCAATGAAATTATTTTCTATTAATACAATATATTCAAAGAAAAAGAGGCTACATGTTATTTTCCCATTGGAAGCAATGTCTGGGCCAGTGTTGCATCCTGGGGAAGCTGTGAATTGCATTCAATAACATATACATTGTTCAACAAAAAATTCCGACCGCTGATGCGTAGGAATATGTGGCACTAGTCAGGACTTCATTACTCAAAATTTATTTATTTGAATATAGTAGATGGCGTGATTTTATATATATATCTGAGAGAAGTGTGGTTGTGATTAATGTAAAAATATTAGCGCAAATGGATGGAAGACCGTCTAAAGATCTTTCTGTTCGAATTGCCTTGGACCATGGTACTGATTGCGACCTTTCTTTAGAAGCAGATAAGTTTATTTCATACCGACGTTATTTACATCTTACGCAATTTAGGGTTAAGGAAGTGACTTTTTCTGTGTGTTCCCAGTAATTATTGTGAATGTTTTTGAAAATTAATATGAACATGAAGGTTCATGCGCCCTGTTTGGGATTGTGATCACCCACTCACTGTGTAATCAATAACACGGCAAAAGTAGTCGATCGATGTATCTTGTAGATTAAACCTGAACTAAGTGCAAGTCTGCTTCGCTGTGAGTAGTGAGGTGATCCGAAATAGGACTATTGTATCTTAATTTCAAAAGACGTTGTAAAACAAAAGAACCAAATTTTGTCAATATCTTAACACACCAACAATGGAAGAAAGTAAGGCGAAAGAAATAGTCTTGAAAGTAGGAAAAAATGTAATACAAGCAGGTAAAAACAAAATATGGCCGTTGGAAGGGAAAAGGTCTGAGAAATCACAACAATTTCCACGGTTAGATGAAGACAATCTCTCACAACTTGATGCGACAAACAATGATGATTCGAAATCCACACAGAAAAAGACAAGTAGGTCTTCCGAAAACGAGAAAGGAAGTATTCATAATGTATACAAACCAATCGAATATGTTCTGCGCTTTTGTGGAATATATCTCTTCGAGAAAATGAAGACAGCCACACATTGCCTTCACACACTATATTGCGCATGCGTGCTGATACTTCAATGGTTTGACGTTGTCCGGATGCTGGTGTCGGTATTTATAGAAACCGTTTCTTCTGGAAGTTTTGTAAGCATCTTTACCTTCGTAATAAATTTCATGTCTACACTTTACGCCGTTACTGTATCCTTATTTGTCTTTCGAAGCCATCACCAGAGTTTGGTAAAATTATTGAATGAATATTTCGAAAAGAACACGACAAACGTCAACTTCAAGAAAACGGCGAAACGGGTGACTGTCGTCATGACTATACTTGTGATAGTGACCTTGTCTATCGTTATTTTAGGAATTGTCGTGTCCTTGACAAATCTTCTACCTGATGCCGCTGCTTTCACAAAACAGTTCGTTCCAAATGGATTATATTTGCAACCTGGGACTGTCGGATATGTAATATTATTAATTCTTATAGGATTTGCCAGAGCCCTGTCAACGCTTGGTACATTCACAATTTTCATCTATTATTACCTTACTATCTTTATTTTCTGGAAGGAATACCAAGATATCCAAAGACAAGTGGAGGAATCCTTAAAGCCTGGAAATGATGATGTATCAAAGCTAGAGGAGAGTTTAGAGGGACTCCGAATACGACATGACGATCTAAGCCGCATAATTATGAAATTTAATGATATACTTGTCCACTTTACATCGATAATCTACATGTCCGCCTCCCCGACGTCTGCCTTTCTCATTTACGGTCTTTTTAATGGTCAACTAAACGTTGGTGATGCGTCCGTTTTCGTTTGGTCCTTGACAACCAACAATCTTCAAATGGTAATCATGACAGTAGTTGGCGCCATTTTGAACGCAAAGGTAAGAGGTCATAGTGCTTAGATTTTACCATAAAACCTATATCATCCGAACTCGTTAGTTCTGACGAAAGCGATGATGTCGTAATCAAAATTTATATAGACTAAACGTGTCACATTGTCATAGTATATTTGTACACATTGCGGATAGATAATCCTAGAAATGCTGCATCATGGAGTAAATTTTCTATATTTTTTATCTTATGATAAATATGGGCCAGTATTGAATCCTCTCATTCAGAACTTTTCAAAAAGAGTTAAACATTATGGTAAATTTAAGTGAAAGAATATTAAGTCGATCTATATATCCTTAACCCATCCATATCTTAACAGACAGACAGACAAATTGCTTGAATTTTAATTAAATTAAAAACATCAATATGCCTGATGTTCATTTTCTTTCGACATTTTGTTATTTATATTTTTAAAACTATAAAATATAGAAAAATAAAAACTGATTTTGAATAAGTATTCTATTATATTGGTTTTAATGAGTCCATTTGCAAATTTACCTGGCTACAAAACATACACTGAAATGTACAAATATATCATGCAAATTTAAGTAACAAAAATGTTGCGTAATTTAATGATGAAAAGTTGCTATGAATATATATTCTTTTAAAAGTATCCTCAAACGTAGAATAGTACCTAATCCATTTTGGGTGTGGAATAACCATGGACAGGATTGAGAACGTTATCTAAAACCCTGGCGTATGTTTGTTGCTTTTAGATTTAAATGACTTTATCGTGTTGAGTCCCACTAAACACAGCATCGTCATAGTCTTGCCAAGTCAGACAAAGTACGTTTATATTTGTTTTATTTGTATACATTTGTATATATTATACCATATTAACTTCATTTTGACAATACTTACTTAATTTTTTAACGATATAAATGCCGACAATGTTAATAAACACTTTTATAACGAGATGTTTAAACTAAATATTGTTTTATGATTGAGATATACACAATAATATGACCGTTTGATATTTTGCTCACCAGAGTCGTCTACTGTTGCAAAGCCGTTTGCTACGAAAACCATGTCGACAATATCCTTTCTATCAATGATACTCTTTAAGATCTTGCTTGTCATTTGTCGAAGTATATTGTCTTTAGGGTGTTTTGAACACAGTTTGACTCCGTAAATGCCATGTCTATGGCATTGATTATTACCCTTTCTTCTTCAGTTTCCAGGATCATTTCGTTATGTTTGTCTTTATGCGATTATGTGTCGTCATAATCTGCATGTCATCATTTTGGTTGTTAGGGCTGCTTTCATTACAAGTGAGTGATTTTGTGTCACTAAATTCATTGATATTACTACTGGCCGTGGTGGCACAAACATTTCCTCATCGAGAAATATTAAATTATTTTTATGCGTTATTCATCACACGCCATGCTTGTATCATTTATAGATTTGGCTGTCGAACTAATTTTCTCTGGCTTACGTGACAACAGCAGTACAAAATGATTTTGAAACCATATACTTCCACCGTTGCAAGCTAGCTTCGACCACATTGGACCAAGCGCTTCAGACTAATTTTCATTATGATGTGGCTCATGTGTTCATAGTTTAGCTTGGAAGTTCGCTGCGCCTTTCACAAACGGATTACATAGCGTTTATTGTAAACTGCAAAGCATCTGATATTGCTTGAATTGTCCATGTACTAGAGTATCCACCAAGTTTCGCACAGTTCACAGTTGCTTCTGGAAACGATTGCGAACATAATTGAAAGTCCTTGGAGTACGGTTGCGTGGTATAATAGTCACATTTCACGGCAATTTCAATGCACGTGCGTGCTCATATTTCTGTCATACGCTGTGTTATATGAGTTTGTCATATTCTACATGCCTTTGTTCTATTGAATATTTATCTTATGTAATACAACACTGTCTTAATATTACTGTGTCTATCTGAATATCATATGTATTTTGTTAAATAAATCATTTGCTAGTAATTGTCGGTATATTCATAGAGTTGACGCAACATGTTAAAAAGGGACACAACTAAGTTTGCATTAGAAATTACGTTCACGCAACATTAACACATGTTTTTTTTTCTAATTTTAATTACAATATTATCAAAATACAGTTTGATACGTATAATATACACAAATTAAAAAGAATAAACAGACGTTGTCTGACTTTGCATAACTTTGTCTGACATTGTCTGTCTTTTGTAGTAGGACCATAAAAAGCTTTCTCTTATTTACAGGCCCATGAACCGATGTACCACCTCCATAGAATTCAAGTCTTAAAGATTTCTGACAAGACCTTTCAGTCGGTAGGTCCTTGATGATGTATACTCTCTCTCTCTCTCTCTCTCTCTCTCTCTCTCTCTCTCTCTCTCTCTCTCTCTCTCTCAGTTGATTTCAGTTTATTACGAAATCAGTGTTGTTTAACACTGAGAACATTCGCTATAAAATTTCACTATATCGTGCATTCGTGGATTAATTAAAAGAAATGAGGCGTACACATATTTTTGTTAGTTTGATACGTTTTTAAAATAAATTTGCAGTTTGTGTATCTAGCACCATGGACACGCATTTGTATTAAGACCTGAATTCTGTTTTGTGAGGAAAAAAATTCAGACTCTCCTTATTTAAAAGCAGATGTCATGAATCTTGATAGTTGATTATACACTTCAGGAATGGCCGTAGCGACGCAAAGACTGTAATTGTGCCTGAAATTTGTTGATTCGAAAGTTCATTCGTCAAGCAGCTTTGTTGCGCTATTTTGTTGATGTAGAACTCCGATTTAATCTCGAAAGTTTTTGTGTGCCAGGGATGTTGATGATGTGTGGAGGATTCACAGAACTCTGTATCCAGATGCATGGAAAATATAACGATAATTTTGCGGCCTACCAACCGAATTTCATAATGTAATTTCAAAATGGAAGTACTTTCAAGATATAGAATCCTCATCTGTTTTTGTGATTTTAGAAGACGTTTTCACTTTCTTCCGACATATAGTGCTTTCATATGGCGTTAGAATTCTTTTGATCTACATTCTGTTTGCGAAACCGAGATGATGCACTTTGTGTTTTTTGTCTGCGATTCGTTCGGAATGCAACTTCATTTTTTTAATGTTGCATTGATATGTTTTTGCTATTTTCGCCAGGTATCTCTTTTTCTATGGCGGCTGCAAGGTCCACCAATTGGAATAAGTGTATGGCGTCTGTTCGTCATCACCAGGAAGACCATCCTAGTGGTAAGCAGTACTGATAATAGGAACGCCATCACCATCCCCAAACCTCCCAATTAACTAGGAACGCCATCACCATCCCCAAACCTCCCAATTAACTAGGAACGCCATCACCATCCCCCAAACCTCCCAATTAACTAGGAACGCCATCACCATCCCCCAAACTTCGCAATTAACTAGGAACGTCATCACCATCCCCAAACATCGCAATTGACTAGGAACGCCATCACCATCCCCCAAACTTCGCAATTGACTAGGAACGTCATCACCATCCCCAAACCTCCCAATTAACTGATTTTCAAGATGTCATAATGCAGTGGAACCCTGTTACCATGGTGGCAGTGGATGTGAACAGTAAACAGAGATTATATCATTCGTTATCCCATCATAAGGCAATTAGAGTATGTATGAGTTACTTCAGATGGAATAATCATGCTATCATATACGGTTGAACTTAGTATCAAACCGACACCTGAAATTTAATAACGCTGTAGATGAATAATATATTATTGTGTTTAAGCAAAGAAGGGCCGACCCTTATGCTGCGTCTCATCCAAATGCACTAAGATAAGACGTATTGCTTGAGCGGGATACTAGAGCCATAGGTAGCGGCGTCAAAAGGGGCTTTTGGTAGAGAAATTGAAACATTTACAGTCTGTGTTTTCTCTAACAATAGCTTTTGAGACTCTCAGATTACGAAACATCTGATATCACACGAAATAATATTATCTGAATGATTTGTTGTATGACCCATGCTCTCTCTCTCTCTCTCTCTCTCTCTCTCTCTCTCTCTCTCTCTCTCTCTCTCTCTCTCTGGAGTGTTTTAAATACGGTAAATGCTACACGTGTGTGTGTGTGTGTGTGTGTGTGTGTGTGTGTGTGTGTGTTTGATGTTTAAAGCAGATTTTATTATATCACTACAATGCCTGCAGTTTGGCAGTTTATAGTGATGTCTTGAACTAGGTCATCATGCCGTAGAAATGTAACATCATGTCCCATCTAGTCACATTATCCTGATCCTGACACCAGGCCGACCAGCCCAAAAACTAACCATTTTTATATTGAGCTCTAAGCGCAGCATCTGCTTGTACCATTTTATAAACTGTTGGTATGACTAGTCCGGGATTAGAAATTAAGTCACCGGAGCGATCTGGAAATTTCATATTGTCTATCTTTTTCATAAGCATCTCATATTCAAATGTTCACAATCTCTTATAAATGCATTTGTACCGACTGTCAAGAAACATAAAACTCTGGATAAAGCACTTGATTTATTTTTCAGATTCTTCTTGCCATAATGGCATACACAGCAATTGTTAGTTCCAGTGTGACGTATTAAAAAGCGGAACACTTTGTAAATATATGGATCATATGTGATTCTTGCCAGAAGTCTGGGATACTGCCCATGGGTCACATGTACTCCTTGCCAGAAGTCTGGGCATTTGAAGAAAAAAAAAGGACTTCTTATTAGGAATGCCATAATTAGTTGACGTAGACAAAGACTTTATGTTTTCTACTGTAGGATGATTTTAAATTGTGTACTTATAAACTGTTCTTTTGTATCTTTATGTCCAACACTATTCAAAAGAAAGTTTGTGATTCACACCAAACCAAGAAGAGATACTGATGATTTTAGGAATCGCTTTGCAAGTGGATTGCAAAACACGATACATTTACATACGGATCTCACAAAGTATCTAAATGGAATTTTCTGAGGTTGAGAAAATATTATACAATTCTATTTTTGGCACAAGATTCTTATGCAGTTTCATTATATTTTGTAATGATTGCCACATTTACTATGACATTGTAATGATTGCCACATTTACGATGACATTGTAATGATTGCCACATTTACTATGACATTGTAATGATTGCCACATTTACGATGACATTGTAATGATTGCCACATTTACTATGACATTGTAATGATTGCCACATTTACTATGACATTGTAATGATTGCCACATTTACTATGACATTGTAATGATTGCCACATTTACTATGACATTGTAATGATTGCCACATTTACTATGACATTGTAATGATTGCCACATTTATGACATTGTAATGATTGCCACATTTACTATGACATTGTAATGATTGCCACATTTACTATGACATTGTAATGATTGCCACATTTACTATGACATTGTAATGATTGCCACATTTACTATGACATTGTAAAGCGAGCACTTTACCAACTCTATCCGGCCTCTTAAGTGCAACCAAATTATACACACTGATGTTGTTCTTTGCTGATAAACGGAATCTTTACCACCACCACCACCACCACGAAATGTAAAACTCAGAATCCCCTATTTTGTAAATAATGTTCATTTTAAGCTCGCAAGTTACATTAAACATATAACATCGTACCTAGTGGTCTGTGTGTATTCGAAATCTAAAGGCCTCGATTTAAAATGAACCTTAATATGTGTACATGTATTCGAAATCTAAAGGCCTCGATTCAAAATGAACCTTAATATGTGTATTCGAAACCTAAAGGCCTCGATTTAAAATGAACCTTAATATGTGTATTCGAAATCTAAAGGCCTCGATTTAAAATGAACCTTAGTATGTGTATTCGAAATCTAAAGGCCTCGATTTAAAATGAACCTTAATATGTGTATTCGAAATTTAAAGGCCTCGATTTAAAATGAACCTTAATATGTGTAAAACATATTACCTAATTAATGTCAGGTAGTCATACACGAACTATTATAGTTCTATATTACTACCAATCATCCTTCTTTTTTTATGATTAGTCTCAGTTTTGTCAATAACACAGACAAACAAACGTATTATATAGATACCAGTTCGTAGCATATAATGGATGGGAACTACACTGGTTACTTACTATTATGCCTGGATTTGGGCTTAACTGGATATAGCGAAACCCTATTGACCCTTAAGGGTATTTCAGTGTACACAGATTAATTCACTATAAGCATATTTGCATATGTTATGGCAACAAAAATGAGTTCACGCTCTACACGTCTCAAATTGTGTAGGTACTAAATATTTAATATTTAATATGTGTAGGTACGCAGCTATACTGTTCGATATTTAATATTTAATATGTAGAACAACCACGCTTCGTTGAATCTTTATTTACATCAAGATAGTCATTCATAACGCAAAATATGAATGTTTGGTGAATACGGGATCTCTTACTTGAGAGACAAGCGATTTAATACATATGCTTTTAATACAGATCCCGAGTTGTGCCTTTGTATTGGGTGAGAAAAAAATATAGAGTTCATGTACTTGTAGTTGGGCGTCGGCAGTGAAAGCAAGACGTCTTCTGTTATCTAATGGAGTGCATAATTCGTTACAACAAACCGCAGCCAAAGACATGTGAAGACTGTAAATACATTTTTTAATTAACAATTTAATACGAATTAATTTAGTATTCAGTGGATCAAATGAAAGAATGTTTTTTGAATACGATGAACACACCGAGTGTAATGGGAGATGCGACGTTTCACTTGACTATGTAAACATAATGCTCACGTAGTCCAATAGGCCTGTTTGATAACGGTTGTTACGTCTCTTGTAGTCCAATAGGCCTGTTTGATAACGGTTGTTACGTCTCTTGTAGTCCAATAGGCCTGTTTGATAACGGTTGTTACGTCTCTTGTAGTCCAATAGGCCTGTTTGATAACGGTTGTTACGTCTCTTGTAGTCCAATAGGCCTGTTTGATAACGGTTGTTACGTCTCTTGTAGTCCAATATGCCTGTTTGATAACGGTTGTTACGTCTCTTGTAGTCCAATATGCCTGTTTGATAACGGTTATTACGTCTCTTGTAGTCCAATAGGCCTGTTTGATAACGGTTGTTACGTCTCTAGACTTCTTAATTCCGATTATTTACCCATGATGCGACGCTCTTATGATGGGCAAATCTATTCGCTGTGATGGAAGCCAACAACGCATATAAAAAGAGCTATCTAACAGTATATAATGCGTGTAAGTATCTTATTATTCAAGTCTTCATTTGATAATAAGTTATAAGGTTCTAATAAAAAATAAAAACATTATTTTTAATCAGTATCGCATGCAAATTTACCAGCCCTACAACGTGCCATTATCAATAGTTTTTAAAATTTACCAATTTTCGTAGCCCTACAACGTGCCATTGCCAATGCAGTTTTTATATGGTCCTCATATTTCGATGCTAATACAATAAACGCGAAGCATAAACCTCGAGTTATACAACAGTATATAACATGTGATATAATATGTGTTGATATGTTATTAATTACTTTTGTCTGTCCGTTAGCCTAGTGTCTACTTATTCAAACGTTTTCCCTATAGTTAAAAAAGTCATACCAATCGTATACAACCAATGTTCGTATACCTTTGCCATTTTGCAATGGTGTCACATATTTAAATCCTGATATAATTATAGATTTCAACAATATAATTAAAGCTATCCAACAGTACCGTTTAGTGTTAGCGACTTTACAATCTACTTATCCGTGCATTGTGCCTCTACCAATGCCGTTTTGCGTGCCACATATTTAAATGCTACTATTATAGCTGTCCAACAGTATATAATGTGTATGTATCTTATTAACTGCGTCTTTATGTACTTAGAACCTATCTCTTTGTGCAGGGAATAATTAATTTGAATGTCAGCTGTCTAATTACGTTCCTTCCCTTTCCTGTATCTCTTTATCACATCCCTGATGGTTATATTTTAGATCTGTATCTCTTTATCACATCCTTGATGGTTATATTTTAGATCTGTATCTCTTTATCACATCCTTGATGGTCATATTTTAGATTTGTATCTCTTTATCACATCCCTGATGGTCATATTTTAGATCTGTATCTCTTTATCACATCCCTGATGGTCATATTTTAGATCTGTATCTCTTTATCGGTACGCGGAGGTTTGACCACAGGTGCTTTGACCATAGGTGGTTTGACTATAGGTGGTTTGTCCACAGCGGGGGTTTGACCATACGTGGTTTATCCACAGCGGGGGATTGACCACAGGGGGCTTGACCATACGTGGTAAGAATAATATGAAAAGACTATGATTAGTTGTTGGAGCATTAGATGTAAGTATATTTGGGGATTAAAGTAAGGGATTAAAAGCATATCTTCAGGGATTATAAGTAGCAGCAGAGAGGGTGAACCCTACAACGTTTTGAGACAAAATTTGATTGAAATCCTAAAACGATCCTTCCTATAATCTCATTTTAACCAAAACGAGGGTGAACCCTACAACGTTTTCAGACAAAATTTTGATTGAATCCTTAAAACGAGCCTTCCTACGATCTCATTTTAACCAAAAAAAATGTCTCAGGGGCAAACCCTACAACGTTTTCAGACAAAAAATTGATTGAAATCTTAACGAGCCTTCCCTACGAAATCTCATTTTAACTAAAAAAATGAAAACGGAGACTTTTACGATTTTTTAATTAATTTTGGTCGCAACTTGTTGTCATCCACCCTCTCTGCTGCTACAGGTTAACAAAAAATAATAAATGATTTTAACCGAATATTTGATCCAGTCTTTAGGACTTTACAAACAAACTAATCGCTAACACCTCTTCTTGTAAATCAATCAGATTATTTGACTGGTCGGTAAGTCGGAAATTAATTCTCGTTAACGAATTATTATGGCATCGCATGTAGACAGGATTAATTGGGTTTTCAATAATTAGGAATCCTGGAGGAGCTGTTGGTGCAAAAGAATAAAGAATATATCCCTGCTGAGCTTGATTTGATTGCTCTAGATTAATCTGATAACTTCCTTCGATAACATCACATACTAAATTGAGCGCAATCACCGATGAAATATTCACGTTGAACGGAGCGATATGCCTACCGCCACCATCTGGATCATTATTATATTTGAGGAGGACAGTTGAATCTGATTTTTGTAGCGCTTTGATATCGGTTTTAACAATTCTTGCTAATTCATCAGCATTGTATTTCGGAAACTTGAAATTACGCAGATTGTCTTCTGTGATATTGTAATCGGTTAGGAATCGTTGTTTATTGTCGCTGTTGTCATTAATTATTGTTTGAATAATTAGTTCATAGATATATTCCATGTCCGATATAAGTTGATTTATTATTTCAACGTGTTTTTGCGATCTTGTTTTCCGTAGTTGTTCTAGTTGTGTGTCATATAATTGTTTAATCTCATTAAAATAACCACGGACGTCAGTTAGCGTAAATGAAATAGTAACAGATGAGTCGGTTGTTCTTTTAATGATAAAATCCCATTGCAATGTGTCTTTGTTGGTGAATATAAATCTATCGGCGATTTTTCCTTTTCTTATATCAGATAAATTATCTCGATAACTGGGATTGATTTCATGATATAATTCTACGTCCGTGGTTAAGTCGGTGGTGGATTTTTCCGGTGGTTTTTCAGGCCATCCTAGTACGGTTCTAATAGAACTCTGATAGATATCTACGACGTATCCTTCTGTGCTTATCTCAATTGCGGATGATAGCGTCGGCTCATGAACTGTTATAGCGATTTTCGATTCTGTTCCAGTAATCGATTTTATTCTACGCGCGCATTCATTATTGATTTGTTCGATTTGGTATGATCCGGTTGGTATGGAAACAACGTTCCAGTCTGGGGTTCCGTCGGGTTTATTCTTATTTGCAAACACTAAAGAATTATTGGGTTGTTGACCACCAAATGATTTTGATCTGATATTAGGCCAACTGTGATACACTCGTAGTTTTGCTAGCGCTATCTCCTTCACGGGGACTGGGCTAGGGAAATTCACACTAAACTCGGGTTCCGTTGATGTTATTGATATCATGCTTGTTTGTACTGGGTTCGTGTTCTCCACTACTCGTTGAAGTAATTCCATCGGTGTCGTCATTGTTATTATACTCATGTTGTCGCTCTAATTTTGACACCGCGGAATCATAAATACTGACCATCACTGAGAACTCACAATTTGGTATGGTTGAGGTTATTGAGATCATTCTGGTTTTTGGGTTCGTGTTTTCTAATTCCATCGGTGTTGTCATTGTTATTATATTCATGTTGTCGCTCTAATTTCGATATCGCGGAATCAAAAATACTGACCATCGCTGAGAATTCACTATCTGATATAATTGTATTATCGAGTGACGACGATATCATCAATGATAATTGCGAGTATGCGGTTGATGCAATATGAAATTGAAGTAAGTAATTCTGCAGTTTACTCTGGCTGCATGATGATATCTTTTTTGCTATCCCGGTTGATATACCCCCGATTGTAGCCACCGCAGAAATGCAAATTGGAACTACGACCGGGGCAATCATTGTAACAGATGCTAGTATTATTCCGGCACCAGTGAGAACGCTTGACACCGAGTACACAGTAATATCAATTGCGGTGATTCTTCGTCGGTATTTCTTTATTTTTATTTGATACTCCTCGGCGAGGGTTTTGAGTCTAGTTTGAAATTCTCTGACCTGATCATAGCGACATTGCGTTGATGAAATCATTTTTATTTTAAAAACGCTAGCGTTTTCAATTGTGAAATTTAAAGGATTTTCCTTTCAATTGAAACCACTAGTGGTTTTATTATTTACTTAAATCCGCTACGAATTCTAAGCACCAGGTGATTTCTTTTTTAATGGTGTTATCAACCGCGACAATCTCAAATTCTTCTTCATCCCGGATAATTACTGTTGCGGTGCCACCAAAGTAGGTTTTACCGCTTACGATGATATCAAATTGCTTGTCAGAGATTAACGTCATCCTGTAGATACCATGAGGCCACTTCTCGATATTGACTTTCAATTTAGCATTAGATTCTTTTACCCAATCAAAGGTCCAATGCTTTACCCTTTCAGAGGTTTCTTTTAGTTTAAGAATATCGTCGTAAACGTCGAGATAGGTTTTATTGATTTCGGTATATTTCATCATCGTTCCATCGCGGCGTTTAAAAAATGAAATCAAAAGGAAGTCGGCTCCAATGCCCGTTAAGGTTAGATAATTCCCGTTGAGTTGAGAATATGTCGTCGTGATATTGTAGCTTTCAGAGCCCTCAAAGAAATTTTTAACCATTTTGCTGATGCGTTTTTGTTCGTCAACCGCGCTTTTAATTTCAGCGAGAGTCGGGCCTGTCAACGATGTGGTTTCAGATTCATCACGTGTTCTCCCCAAAAATCTATCCACGATGGTATTAAGTGTTGTTTGTCTCACCATAAACCTAATAATATCGTTGAGAGTCATCGTAGATGTAGCGGGGACACCAAAGAAATTATTAGCGACGTAGGCATTGTGAGTATGCCTGATAATAAACTCGCTGATTTCAGCGAGAGTCGAGTCTGCCACAGGTGGGGATCCAAAAAACCTAACAATGACGTCGTTAGTGGGTTTTTGTACCCGCTCAACATTTTCTATTAGTTTAGAAATATCATTGTAAATCTCGAGATAATTTGCCTTAATTTCATTTTCATTCATCATCCTTCCCGCGTCCTTGTTAAAAAAGAATAGCGATAGATAGTTTTTAATTTCAGCGAGAGTCATGCCAACCAGAAGCGGGGTTCCAAAGAATTTATGTACGACATTTTTGCGAAAAACTGAAAACTGTTTTCGTGTTCTTCAATTTTAGATTGAAGTGTTGCTAGTTCTAACAGATAATTATCCAACTCATGGTCGTGGGCGGCAATCTTGTCGGTGATCGTAGACACAAGTGCACCTGGTTTAAGTCGTCCGTCACTGGAATACAGCGCAATAGAGTTTTCAGCGGCGTCGCGCTGCCGTATCAAAATGTCATTCAATGACACATCACTGGATTTCAATTTACCCTGTTTGTCTTGAAATACAACTATTTCATTAGGATCAACATTTGTTAAGTTCAACGTCTCAGCGATTTCATCTTCAATTATTTTTTTTATATCCTTGACAGAATCAGGTGGTGCAGTGCCATCGGGTTTGGGTTTCAAAGATCTCCCCCAAATATCAATCATGTTATTGTAAAACTCTTTCTCTCTCTAAAATCGTTTTTGACGACTTCGTTGAAAAATCTTCGATTTTCTCCAGCGATTACTAGTGTATTCATTCACGACAACATGTGGTGGTTTTCCGCTTGGGTTACTCAAGGAGTTAGAAATAGCGTTAAGGACATTTAATACTTCGCTACCACATATTGGTGGGTCATTCATTTGTTGTGTTGGTAGCGTAGAATACCAAGTCTTCATTGGAAGGGTTTTTATATAACGCATAAACTCTTTTGGTGGGGCTAATCCATATGAATCGAAATAAACAATCCCACGTGGATCAATAGCGTATGCAACCCAGTGAGTTCCAGGTCCGGTGCTGTTATCTAAATTAATGATTCCGGTTTCAACGCTGTTTGGTTGATGTGGTAATTGATCTTTCATAAAGACACCTCTGAAGTTTTTAATCGCTAGTTTTTTAGCAGCATCCATTAAATCTAAATTGGACATGGGAACCATCGAAGATTTGGGAACCATAGGTTCCTCAATTAATAAATCGTTCCTGGTAGTCTTAGACCCTTTCCGCTGTACCACGAATACGGGGTTCCTGGTAGTCTTAGACCCTTTCCGCTGTACCACGAATACGGGGTTCCTGGTAGTCTTAGACCCTTTCCCTTTTTTTTTATATCCTTTCCCAGTTGCTTTCTTTAGTGCCATTCCTGCTGCAGTACCAACGGCTCCTAACGCTGCCGCTTTAGCCACCGCTGGGGCTGCTGCTGCAATCAATGCTGGAATCGCAGCTAACAACGGAAATATACCGCCTGTTTTAATCATATTTTTGATAGCAGCCGCAGAGAGAGTAATCTGAACACCCTTTTTTGCTACTAGTGCATCATTGAAATGTTTCACCTGACGAGTTGTCAGCGATAGTTTATTTGAACCACCAGTCATTTGGTTGGGTTTCAACGTGATTGTGGTTCCACATTTTTTAGCTGATTCCGATTGCAATTTTTTTAATTGACCGGGAGTTAACGCAACACTAATCGCACTATATGACATGTTATACATAATTGATTGATTCTAAATCGTTTACAATTTCAATTACATGTTTTCCACTGGTGCATCTACCACTCTCATTCTTCCACCAACACCTTCAAGTAGCATTGATTTATCACTGAGAATGACAGCAACCGCTCTATAATCAGCAATAGCACCACGAGTCACATTAGCTCTAAAATGTATATCAACAACAGATTGTCTCATCAAATCGAGATGTTCCAGTGAGAAGTAATAGATCGGATACAGATTTTTAAAATCCAATTGTGATATTTGCAAACCAGTATCCACATTTTGATCACGTGCCATAAATGACAACAGACGATGATAAACTCGTGCAATATGATTTTCTGTGTAATTAAGTTGTATATCCTCGGATGGTTCCTGTTGGCCGTTTATTCTCAGTGAGACGTTTTTTACACCTAATTGATCAAATATCATATGACTGAAACGTTGATCGCCAACTCGTGTGTTATCCTGTAGCGCTACAAATATATGACGTGGCGCAGAAACGCCTTGTTTTGATGCTAGGTTCCAAGTGAATAACCCGTTGATATTTGATTGCTTCACATCTGTACTCACGGTTAGCCAACTCAACAACGACTTTCCTCCTTGGTCCATAAATGATAGTAATCGTTCTTCTGCGGTGATTGCTGGAGTCAACACTGGCATCCACAATGATATTTTTGTTAAATTGACTTTACCGGCATCAGCATTTGGATTTGCATTGTCTGCTGGAATCCTCCAAATTGCGTCGTTATCATCACTCTTTCGTACAAGCGATACTGTATGCTTCGCTCCATAAATAACTTTTCGGACGTTTCTACAGAATCCAAATATATGATGCAGTGAAATCGCGCATGAAAATGATTTACGCGCTCCTTGCAACATTGAAATACGTGTTGCAGCTCCTATATTGAAATTAACATCATTGTTTATAATCATGTTCTCGACATCAGCATCACTATTATCACGTTTTTTTGGTCGTCTTACAACAAATTGATTTCCACCAGCGGTATTTGTAACATCTTTTGCAAACATCATAGAGGGTCCTGCTGATCTTGTATAATCATCGGAATATCTCGCTAACCCTATTATTGTTGTAGCCACATCAACATCGCGATCTATCGACTCGATTTCTTTTCCATCAATGAGATATCTAGCACTCTCAAATAGCGCCATGATACCATTATTGACAAACCCGACTTGAGTACCAGCTGGATACGGTGCTGGTACAGCAGGAGTATCATCAGCTGTTACAAGTTCTCCTTCGATTTCGATAAACGCTTCACAGGGTAAAAAGTATTTACTGGTATCATGGACTTGAAGATCAATTCTTGCTCGACTATTTGAGTCTATGGCATGATAGGCGTAATATTGATAATCGCGAACAGAATCATCCTTGCCAACTGGGGCGTCTATATCAAATGCTGGATCACGTGACTGTTTGAACATTTTATTCTATTTATCAGAGTCTAAATCGCGATTTTCCATTTTCATCGTCGTAGTTTTTTAAAGCCACTTCCTGCTATCATATTTGCAATATTGCTTTGGTCGGGGCTTAAAACCATCGACGCTAATTTTTCATCTACTGCGTTATTTATAATTCTACTAATACTTGCAGGCATTTCCGCTGTAGACGGTAACGGTTTTGAAAATCCTTTGGATTTCATCCGTGATTTCACTAATGATGTTAATTTATTCTTCGCAGTTGAAAACGCTTTTCCAGCAAGATCTCCAACAGCACCAATACCCTTATCACGAATAACATCAATTGCTTTCATTCCTAATTGTTTAGCCAACGGCATCACTTTTGGAGCCATTCTCGCAAATAACCCTAAAATGGTATTACCTAAACCATCTCCGTAGTATGCTCTATAAACCGGAAACCGTGAATTAACTACGTAGACGGGGGTTGGTTTATCATGATTGTAGTGTATGATCATTATTTGAAATCAGAAACAATTTTTCAATTGTTATTTATCTAATCAATTGACTTTTCAATTCAGTCACTATGATACCCACTTTCCACTAACTCGCCAATGAAATCTCGATATGTGCTGATATCCATGATACCACCCTGAAATAATCGTCTACAGATATCAGCTGCTTCATTAATTATTTCCGGTGAGTTATTTCCAGCTCGTTTCCCTCCGATGAGAACCTCTAACCGTGATATATCACTGAGAACACTACCAGGACATGAAACGCTAGCGTTTCCAACTAGACCACTCCCCAGAAATTTCTTCTCATCGTATGGCTGTCTTATTTGGAGTTGAAATTTTCTCTTGAAGTCTCTGTATTCCTTCATCCTTCTATCTAAACCCCCAGTATTTATTTCATACACTATATCAGCCCATTCATTATGTGACATTCTATAATCCGAATAATTGTCCGTGAAAAACTTCTCTTGTGAATCATAGCTGTTAGCAGCGACATCACCTAAATTGTCTATATCCTCGTTGAGAATTTGTTGTTTAGCGCTCTCGGTAAATATAATTGATTTAGGTAGTCCACTAACTAGTTCTTCCTGAAATCCTTTAAATTTTCGTTTCGAAGCGGTTGATATGTCCTGAGGAAGTGATTGCAAGGATTTTTTTGTTTGTTTAGTTCTTTTTGCTATTTTTTCTAACACAGGAATAAGACCCTCTTCTTTTCTTTTACCGTCAGGATCATCTCCCAGTATAGCACGCTCTATCTCCTTCGTTGCTGTGGTTACTGGTTTAAACAATTCTTCAGATCCCGCAGCAAAATCAGTCTGAAGACTCTGTCGTTGTTGTAGTTTACTCCGTACAGAGTCACGAATTGGTACAAATCTCTTAATTGCATCCAGTCGTTCACGAGTCAATCGGGTTGTTAATGCTTCATTGACCATTATTTAAAATCAGAAACAATTTTTCAATTGCAAAACAATTTTCCCGAACCTGACCTAACAGACGAAAACATTTGACATGTCGGATTTTGAGGGCGAAAACCCGAGGTTTTTTACACAGGATTTTCGAGATTTTTTATCAAAAAGGGCTAAATCAAGCAAATCCTACATGAATTTCCATCAAAAAATGCTAAAAATAAATGAAAATCTGATACGAATTATGGCTAAAAAGTGTAATCTGATAAAAAATCTCGAAAATCCTGTGTAAAAAACCTCGGGTTTTCGCCCTCAAAAACCATTAAATGTCAGACATGTAGGATGATTTTTAACACGATCATAGAAGCGTTATTTCATCCTATCAATGATGAAGGAAGTGTGGAAACTGCTATAAAAATAATTAATATCACACTTCCTTCATTCTATTTTTGATCAATCCGAACCAGCCATCAATTTTTTTATTCACTGTTTTTGACATTATCAATCAAAAAATGCTAAAAAAAATTAAAATCTCTATGAGGGACGGTCACAATCAAATAATGATAAATGGTCGGTCAATCAAAATTGTTCATTTTCTTGAATTAACGCCCGTAGGTTTCTAACTTTAGAATTAACCTCCTTTTTCAATTCGTATTCGTAACCCAATTCCTTTCGTATTCGTTCTACGATGGTATACAACGGAGCGAACACACTTACGTCACTGGAAAATGCGAGAGAGTCCCGAATAGAATTCTGAATTCTCTTGATGAGCGCATACTTCTTTGGTAGCATATATTTATTGTTGTTAACTCCGTATTCAATATCCTGAAAATCAGACATGATTTGATCAGGATTTAACCCATCTGATAGTTCAATATCCCAACTTTTCAATTTTGAAATCTCGGATAAAATGCTATTCATGTTTTCAGAATTCATTATTCTATAATAATGATATATTTCTAAATGAAAAATATGACGCATTAGACATAACTAAATTGAACTTTTTGTCCCGTCCTTTTTGAAATAGCCGATCGATAAATCCCCTCTGCAACGAATCGTACTGAGGCTCTACAAATATCGAAATACTTGCCGGCTTCATATATTGATTGAAATATTTTTTCTTCGTTAGTTATTGTATTCAAAGATTTTACTGGTCTCGCTTTTTTTGAGCATTTTCCAGTCTCTCCTCGTTTGGTATTCTCACTTTGTGTGATAGCCTGCAGATTTGATAAAGAATTTTTCTTTGGATTAGAATCGATATGATCAATAACAAAATCATGCTCGATCAATCCATAAAAGCATTCATACACGAAACGATGATTGCGATAAGTTTTCTTTCCCTTAACAGTGAACACCAAATACCCCATACCATTGTCAGCACCAACTGGTTTCTTCAGTCTACAGTGCCTTACAATACCATCACTGGATGCTTCATAATTTGTAATCAAGGGATGGTGTCTGAATTCTTGGTTCATTCGTATGCATAATACTATTGTTTGTCTAATTCATTGTTTGGTTTAATGATGAATCTTTCGATGTAGTCTTGAGGAGTTCTTATGATTTTGTCAGGGACGTTGTCAGTGTCAGGGACTTTTTCAGGGTCATAATTTCTGATTGATTGTCCATTTTTTATTCTTTTATCGTAATAACGCTTCAACTCCCTGTATCGCTTACCACCGCAATTCAAACACAACTGAGATTTTCCCCTGACCCCAACCCCACATCGTATGCAGGGTAACGGGCCAAGGCTTCCACGTCGAAAGCTTTGCATATGATACCCACAAAACTCATTTCTGCATGATTTGTTACACGGGGTTACTGATCCAATCATAAGCCACTTGCAGTGATTCATTATATATAAATCTTTCATTTAAATGCTTGTTTTAATTATAGCATGAGGGAATTAAGGAGAACGCCTTCGAAAAATGCTGAATTCAATGCTGATAAGGAGTTTAAGAGATTATTGAAAATTAATCCTAAATTTAATATCGATAGATCCAAAAAACGTAACAAACGTCCAAGAGACGGAAATATGAAAGAGTTTAAGAGATTATTCAAAATTAATCCTAAATTTAATCTCGATAAACCAAAAAAACGTAACAAACGTCCAAGAGACGGAAATATGAAAGAGTTTAAGAGATTATTGAAAATTAGTCCTAAATTTAATCTCGATAAACCCAAAAAACGTAACAAACGTCCAAGAGACGGAAACATGAAAGAGTTTAAGAGATTATTAAAAATTAGTCCTAAATTTAATCTCGATAAACCAAAAAAACGTCCAAGAGATTACCCTGGAAAGATGCTCAATTCAATCTCGATATAGTTTCTAATACACCAAAGAATACAATTCTTGATAAAGCCATGATTAGTAAAATCAGAGACTGTTTTAATGAATTCAAGCGTGATGGAGCATCTTATTGTTGGTCAACATTTCGAATTGATGGTGTTGTTGACGCTACCATGAATGATGAAAAAGCAGCAGTGATAATTTCACGTGTTGGGGAAAAACGGCATATTTTCCGAATCAAATTCATTATCGAAGTCGATGGCAAATGGATTATTAGGGATAAATTTGAACCAATCCTCAAGAATAAAAAAGCTGTCATTGTGAGTAGAGATTCCAAACCAGGAATTCTAACTGGAATCGACAAACCATACTACGAAAGATCTTATCCCGTAACAGCAATTGTTTATGGGATATATATCTGTTAAATGATAAACCCGATATCGCAAAACTAGCTCCTATGAAATATTCGTCAGGGCTTAATTGTGTAGCAGAACGAATAATAGAACACTTCACAAATGCATCCCGAGGAAATAAACTAACTGATCTGCGACGTAGGAAAATAACCGAGTGGGAACTGACAGTGAAACAGCATGGTGCAAAGATTTCTGATATAGCTAAATTAGAAACATCATTAAGATTTCCAATAACCGTTATGACGATAACCGGAGAGGTTTTATACGAACCGAAATATAACAAAAATGGAGCGCCAATACAGATTATTGATCATAACAAACACGCGTGGACACCTGAGGTAACATTATTTCCACGAGAACGAACCGTGAAATATATCCCTAAGGAGTTCGTCGGGGATGTTTTCTATGAAGAGAGATTATTTGATGCTATTCATGCGTTGTGTAAAGATGATCCTGTGTCAGTGTGGTTACTTAGAAGTGATGAAGATCCCGAAATAGGATTTGATCAATTTGTAAGACCGAATGGCGAATTATATCGCATTGAAGAATTAGATAATAGAATGAGAAAAATCGCTAGTGATTTTTCACCGGAGAATTCCCATGAAAAACTACTCACGGATAGTTTTACTATTCCATCAGTGGTAGCTCACTTCGCAAGAGAAAAAAACTCATGGCGTCCAACACGAAGTGATTTTCTCGAGGATGTTAAATTGAGTTGCGTCAAATTTGGTCATGGAGGACTGTGGAATACGAAATACTCACGTGATGGTATGATTTCAATTGATATATCCGCGTGTTATCCCGGAAGTTTTCTCGGATATGGGGAATGTGCTGAGTACTTCAAACGATTTGGACACCCCACGCATGAAATGACTCGTGTTGCGATTAATGGACCATTGCCTGATTTTGATTTAACCGGATTCGCTCGTGTGATATCATTTGAATTAGCGTCAGGATTACATCCGTGTAGTTATGTTTGGCTCGGTAGACACCTATCTGAAAAGGCCTGGATGCCAATAGTGTTAATACGATAAATGATTGATTGTGGTATGCTAATATCGTTGATTGTTTCCGAGGCTATTATATGCTATCGAGCTCAGAAAGAAGTTTGGCTACCACAACCCGATCTAGATCGTATAATCAGCGAACTACGAAAACAGTGTCCAGATTTCAGTGAAGAAGAAATCATAAATTGGTCTAAGAAGTTATTTGAAAGTAAAAAAGAACAAGCAAAAGATCTCGGACGAAGAATAATCGGTAAATTTACCCAGGGTGGACGATACGACAACGCAAAATATTCTTCGCGGTTGATCATAGACGTCGCTGAATACGATTTTATTGTAGCGGATTTAATGAAACAGGGAAAACTTGTATCCCGTAAGGATGCTTTTCTATCCAATGGTGAGAAATTAGGTACGGTTGTTACCTACTGTGATGGATATAATTCCCAGTACACACATTTGAGAAGTTCAATGCTAGCCTATGCTTCTATTAATCTATTTTCGATGATAAATAGATTTCCTAATACCGCGGTTAGAGTGGCCACTGATTCGATGTATATACACAATAAGTACAAATCAGCTGTAGCGGCCGGCATTCACAGATCCCGAAGAAAATTGGGGGCGTTGGCGATTTAAAAAGGAGATGCTACATGAGTATTGTGAATCCGCAGAAGTTGCCATGGATGATAAATATCTTTGTTGTAACCGTATTGAAATTCAATCAGAATTTTCTAATGCACCACCGGTATCTGATCCAGTATGTAGATACAAGACAATTTATTTAAACGGTTGTGGTGGGTCAGGAAATACAACTCGTGCAATTGAATTATTTCGTCGGTCAACCATGATTGTGCTAACACCGACTCACAGACTCGCCAGAGAGATGATACAGCGAGGGGTAAATGCTTGCACTTACCACAGTTTCTTTCGATGGAAGGGTGACAAATGGACTCCTGAGCGTATGGGTGATAAATTCATTCCTGAAATCATAATTTGGGATGAAATATGCACAGTGTCATTAGATGTATTACAAACATTTCTTGAGTGGTTGTTAAACAAAAACACAAAAGTCGTCATGTGCGGTGATCACGGCCAACCACCACCATTTGTCGGTGCATCTCCACATGAATGGCTAAGGGGTTTTGTAGACTATTATGAAGAAATTACCACTGATTATAGATCAATTGATGAACGATTACGAGAATTTAAGAAACTAATTAGATTACAACCGGATAGAATCCAATGCGAAATAGCGCGTGAAGTGATTTCAGAAACTCCAATGAATGATTTCTGGGAAACATGGAGACCAAATGATTTGATAATTGCAAGTAGAAAAATAGTCAGGGACACACTTCAGATGAAGCTATTTGAATTGCATAAAGAAAAATTTGCAACGCTTCCCCTTTGTTATAGGCCATCGGATACACGAAAACAGAACATTGAAGTTGATATTCCAGGACAGAGTGAAAAACAAATTCTCGTATTAAATGATATTGTGCTGGTTGATATCAGCGTCGTCGAAAATGCATTGCGTGCTAATAAATCCCCGTGGACGCTAGGATACGCAGCAACAATACACTCTTCACAGGGATTGACTATATCGGATACAATTGTTTGGATGGTGGATAATCACATCGAATGGTCGAATTTAGTCTATCTCGCAGTATCCAGAGTACGAAAAATAAACCAACTTCGAAGAGTTGTTTTCGATGATAATGACACAACAATAAGTGATATTGATGTTAGCATCATTAATAAAAAAACTCTCCGGTTACAAACAACAGGACAAAAAAAAACAACGAGAATTTGATATTGATGCTAAATTAATAATTACGCTGAAACAACAACAGAATAATCACTGCGCGAGTTGCAATTGTATAATGCGTTGGCAGTATTCGGATAAGGATCCTCGCCAATTCACCGTAGACAGAAAAAATAACAATCTTGGTCATGTCAGAAACAATGTGATGTTGACTTGTCTTGAGTGCAATAGACGCAACGGCGCTAGTTAAGACCACGCGGTGGCAATTGAGTATCCTCGGGAATTACCTGTAGTTGTTGTCGAGTAAATCCACGTTGAGGGGCAGTTGAATCCAGTTTATAGACTGGAGGTCTACCAGTTGATCGTGTTATACTAGATATCTTGTGTGCAGTAACACTCCAAATAGGATCAGTAGCCCTTTTTCTACCCCCTTCAAGCTCTCCTGGTTCATATAAATACCTAACAGTGACATTACTACCAAGAATTGGTTCTTTGAAATCTTTTTGTGGTTGTACGGGTATAGACTTCTTTTTAATAGCGTTGATAGGTTTCATGTTGATTGTTCTAGTAATATCGTTATTCAGTGCAGTAATCACAGATGGTAACCTTTTAACCCATTCACGGGATCTTTTTTCTTGAATGAATTCTTTTGCGTATTGATATCCAAATAACCGCTCAGCAATTGTCCGATTAAATCGTTCTACAATGGCCTGATCGCGATGTAGCGCAGTATGCCCTCGTCGTATGGTGACATTATGATGTTTCATTGTAGATAACACTGCACCCTGAAATTCCTTGCCAGGATCAACCTGCAATAGATTTGGCCAGTGCAGAGGACCTCGTCGATAAATCCTCTCAAATGCAGAAGCGACTTCAGTGGCTGATTTTGTTTTTAACGGTTCTGCTTCTTTGTATCGACTTGCAATATCAACTACGGTTAAAGCGTATTTGTAACCACGATCATGTGGCAGAAATAATATATCAGCCTGATGAACTTCATTAGGAACTGTCACATCAAAATGCGAGAATTGAATTTGTTTAGGCGGTGGTAGATAAATTTGTCATAGTGCCTGTTTGGATAACCAATTAGCCGCAGTGGTTTTTTTCACTTTTGCAGCGCTAGCGAGTTTATGGACTGCTGATTTACCCCTCCAGTATCCTCTTGGGGAATAATAAATTGATTCCATATTATTAATTACCGGCACCTAACATCAATTTACTTTTCATAGCCGATTTTATCAAAAATGAAGCCAATTTTTCTTTGAAGGATTTATCAGGAATAGCATTTAACGCATGAATTAATTTCACATCTGCTAGATGCCTGTGTTGCAAATTGCTGCTTTTATAAGCAACATCATGAAGGTGACAGGCCTTATCAATGGCGTTTATTGGTTCTTCACCGGGTCGGGACTGATTTTGATCATTGAGTCTGATATCAAGTCTTGTTCCCGGTCCACAGTAGCTATATCCTGGAAGGTGCTTTTCTCCGGGGTATTTTGCCCATGGGGTTCCAGGGAGCTTTGCCAATTTGGCTGCGATATCACCTCCTCGTTTTTTTTTAAATCAGATCTCATAGACACAAATCTAAATTTCTTTGTACCACATTACACGCATTTACCAGAAAGCGCTGATCGGTTATTTCTGGTTGTAATCGTTGTCACGCCATCTGTGCCAGTACGCGTTTTACACTTCACACAATATAGATCCATAATTTATGTATAGAGATATGGATATAATTGATTTTTCAGCGACTAAAACAAGAGAACCAGTTAAGCATCATGCAGCGCTACCAAACTCTATCCGGATGATTATAATCGGGCCATCTGGATCCGGTAAAACGCAATTGTTACTCAATTTAATAATGAGATGGATGAAGTGGGATAAGTTGCATTTAATTGCCCCTAGCGTAGATGATCAACGATGTTATGAAGTGCTAAAAGATTTTAACGACAGCGCGGTAGAAAAATCCGGAGAGGGTATTATTGAGTTTATAACCGATATCGATGAAGCACCGAGCATTGATGATATTGATGGAGATATTAACAATTTAGTCGTATACGACGATATAATGTTAGATAAACAAAAAACTCCTGCTAGGATCTTTTCCCGGGGGCGTCACAAAAACACTGACGTGATATATGTCACTCAACGCTACACT
Source organism: Unio delphinus (assembly GCA_029339505.1). Taxonomy (NCBI): domain Eukaryota; kingdom Metazoa; phylum Mollusca; class Bivalvia; order Unionida; family Unionidae; genus Unio; species Unio delphinus. Next base: position 2,805,654 of record JAQISU010000015.1, read on the forward strand.
CAGGTTCCAAAAGTCATCGGAGATAACTGCAATATTCTTTCTGTATTCAACGGAGTTGATACACATACGCTACGAAATATTTGGCAGACATGGTGTTCTGATATGGACTTCAATCAATTTAAAAACTTCTTTAGTCATGCTCAGTCAACCCCGTACGGATTCGCAACAATAAATTTGCATGATCCTCGGACACGATATCGTATCGGACTGGATCAAATATTCGGTTAAAATCATTTATTATTTTTTGTTAACCTGTAGCAGCAGAGAGGGTGGATGACAACAAGTTGCGACCAAAATTAATTAAAAAATCGTAAAAGTCTCCGTTTTCATTTTTTTTTAGTTAAAATGAGATTTCGTAGGGAAGGCTCGTTAAAATTTCAATAAATTTTTTGTCTGAAAACGATGTAGGGTTTGCCCCTGAGACATTTTTTTTGGTTAAAATGAGATCGTAGGAAGGCTCGTTTTAAGGATTCAATCAAAATTTTGTCTGAAAACGTTGTAGGGTTCACCCTCTTTTTGGTTAAAATGAGATTATAGGAAGGATCGTTTTAGGATTTCAATCAAATTTTGTCTCAAAACGTTGTAGGGTTCACCCTCTCTGCTGCTTAAGTTGCGGCATTTAGTTCACTAAAATTTGTATAGTTGAAGGATTATAAGTTGCGTAATGTATATCTTAACTTTATCAAGGGATTATACAGTAAGCTGCTTAATTATATCTTAAGTTGCGGCACTTAATCCAATGCGTGAAGCACTGTGCCTATTGGTTGCAAACAAACATCCAGATGACTTGTATTTATACATGATGTAATAATATGATTATGTATAAATGTATAATGTATACATTATTTATTTAACTAAATGACAGATGTGCAATAGCACGCAAATATGTCAGTACATCTGTTTGACCATATGTCTGAACATATGGTAGTAGAGGTAGCAACAATCTCTGTTTACTTTGGTACTTTACATGTATTTATGTATAAATACAAGTCATCTAAACAGTGACAAGAGCCTTCGGGACGAGTCACTTAAAGCAAATTTAGTCAGTCAGTCCACTCAAGTCAAAATCATTGAGAATCTTGGAGAGTATATAGTACGTCAAAAAGAGGTAATAGAACTTTATTGTATCGCGGACATGAATTCTGGTTTCATAGAGAACTGAAGAATGGGTCACGCGTTTGGCGCTGTACGAAGAATCGCACTTGTAAGTGCACAGCTACAAGCTACAAATCGAGTAGGCCTGGCACCAGCCTTTATGTGGACCGAAAACAAGATGTTATTGACTTTTATTTATTATATGTTAATTACTGTTTAGCATTCACTTATTGGCAACTCAAAGGAAACTTGTCACATAAAATTTCATTAATTGAACCATAATTTTTAACTCTAAATAACAGTTTATTATTATTATAAAAACCACATGTGGACAAACTACCGGAATTATTGTGTATAAACGAAAGTGGGCAAATTAGTGGTCCATAGATTACTAAAAGACCATGTAACAAGCTGAAAACCAAACTCAGAAACACATACATACATACATACATACATACATAGTATATTGTTGTACTATGGGAATAACTGGCATTAAGGCGTTTTTGGGAATCTAACAATGCAACGCAATTTTGAAAGTTTAGCTCTGTGGCGATTATGGGAATGTCATGTTAAAATGTGAAAAGGTTCAAATTAGCACGACATTATGGTGGTTATGGGAGCTTTACAACAATTTAATATTGACCCAGTTTTGCAATGTGGTTCTATAGCAGTTGTGGGAAATGCAATGTTCAAAATGTACACAATATTTACACACTGGGCCGTTAAACGGACAAAACAAATTATACGGCTAAGGGAACATTTAAAGTTAAAACAACTTCTATTAATCAAAACTTCCCTTCATTAATCCGCATCAAATCATCTCTGAGCAAAACATATGCCTGCTAGCCAGCGATAACTTAGAAGTACTGGCACGTACACAAACATATTATCAATACCTTCTGACTCACCAGCACCTACTAACCAATATGCCGTTTTGACTGACCAACACCTACTCACCTACTGACGAACCAAAAGAGTTAAAGTGCTTATAAATATACAGACATATACCACTTAAAGAATACAACACGTACACAAAAATACCCCTATTTACACAAACAGACATATACCATTTAAAGAATACAACACATACACAAAAATACCCCTATTTACACAAACAGACATATACCACTTAAAGAATACAACACATACACAAAAATAACCCTATTTACACAAACAGACGTATACCACTTAAAGAATACAACACGTACACAAAAATACCCCTATTTACACAAACAGATTTATACCACTTAAAGAATACAACACATACACAAAAATACCCCTATTTATGAATATGAATGTTTAGGAAAAAACGGGGTAGCTCTGAAAAAGACGGTTGGTTTTAGCCCTAAACAACACATCATTTACACAACACATGATTATGCATTTAAACAATGCATGATGATGCATTTAATCAACCCATGATAATGACTTTAAACAACACATGATAATGCATTTACACAACCCATGATTATGCATTTATTCAACCCATGATGATGAGTTTAAACAGCTCATGATAATGTGTTTAAAAAAACCATGGTAATGACTTTAAGCAACCTATGATGATGCATTAAAACAACACATGATAATGCATTTACACAACCCATGATTATGTATTTAATCAACTCATGATGATGAGTTTAAACAGCGCATGATAATGTGTTTAAAAAACCTATGATAATGACTTTAAGCAACCTATGATGATGCATTTAAACACATCATTTACACAACACATGATTATGCATTTAAACAATGCATGATGATGCATTTAATCAACCCATGATAATGACTTTAAACAACACATGCTAATGCATTTACACAACACATGATTACCAGTTCAAACAGTGCATGATGTCTTTAAAAAAACATGATGACACGTTGAAACAACTCATTTTGATTAATAAAAACAATACATGATGATGATTAAAACCAACACAAGATGCAGAGTTTAAACAAAACAAAATTATGTGTTTAAACAACACACAAGATAATGAGTTTAAACAACACAAGATAATGAGTTTAAACAAAACAGGATGATGAGTTTAAACAATGCAAGAGTTTCAAAACACTCAAGATGATGCTTAAATAAAACAAAAAGATAATAAGTTTAAACAACACAAGACGAGAGTTTAAGCAACACAAGACGAGAGTTTAAGCAGCACAATTCGAGTTCAAATGCAAGACGAGTTTAAAGAAATAAGATATTGAATTTAAACAAACCATAATGATGTGTTTAAACTATTGTTTAAAATGTGGTAGAGTGCTCATATTCACAGTCTGGAATGAGGCACACCATTCAAATAGTATACTTAAGAGCATGTTAAACCATCTTTTGAAAGTATGTTTAATCTAGACTGTGTATCTGATTAAAGTATGTTTAATCTAGACTGTGTATCTGATTAAAGTATGTTTAATCTAGACTGTGTATCTGATTAAAGTATGTTTAATCTAGACTGTGTATCTGATTAAAGTATGTTTAATCTAGACTGTGTATCTGATTAAAGTATGTTTAATCTAGACTGTGTATCTGATTAAAGTATGTTTAATCTAGACTGTGTATCTGATTAAAGTATGTTTAATCTAGACTGTGTATCTGATTAAAGTATGTTTAATCTAGACTGTGTATCTGATTAAAGTATGTTTAATCTAGACTGTGTATCTGATTAAAATTTTACTTTATAGCTAAGTGGTGTCAGAACTGCTCACGTCATTGAAGCAGTTGATCATTGTGGCAGACAGTGCATGACAGATAACAGATGGGGCATGTTGGTGACAGGACTATACCATAAGCTTGCATCAATTTTTTTTATGCACATTTGGACAGCCATATTTAAGGTCAGATTGGCATCATCTCATTCAGGTCTTTGATTAGACTTTTCATTTAGGAGTAGCAAGATAGCTGCCATCATGGTCCTATTGGATTGTCACCATTTTAATTTAGTACCACCTGGACATCATGCAAGTCATCTGATGAAAACCCCATGCAAATATGATTTCTGTTTAGATAAAAAAGCAATAACAAGGTTTGCAAGATGGCTGCTGATCTAGCCATACTGGATGTCAGATTGGCATCATATTTATTTAGTACCAACTAGATACTATATCATAAGATGTTGTGAAAACTCATGTTGATATGATCATTGTCTGATGGAGTATCAATAATAAGACTTTCTACATGGCCACTGTGGTAGCCAATATAGGACATTCAATTTGAACTGTTTTCATATAGGACCAACTAAACATCATAAGAAGACTTCTGGTGAAAACCACATGCCTTCCACTCAGGACGAGAAACAAGAACATTTTTAAGATTGCTGCAAGTGGCCATAGTGGACCTCAGATCAGCACCCTTTTCCTGTGGAACCCAAAATGAGTCTAATAGTAGAACTATTTTATGTGACCATCCATTCAGGAGTTATAGTATTCTGACATAAGATGGCCAATGTGGCTGTTATATCAGATGTTCAAACAGAATCATTTTCATTTAGGACATCATAAGAAGATTTTCTATGAAAACCCTACTTGATTATGACTTTTCAATCAAGAGTGATAACAAGATTTTTAAGATGGCTACTGTGGTGGCCATATTGATAATTTGAATGGCACCATTTTCATTTAGGCCCTATCAGATATCACAAGCAGTTATTTAAAAAAAACTGCCTTGTTTATATGACCATCCATTCAAGAGGAATAGCGATAATTAGATAACTGTATACAGGTCCAACCATTTTCAGAAACAAAAAAGACAAAAATGAGATTCAAACTTTCTTTATTAAAAAATTATCTAGGTAAAACACTTTTACTATTCATTCCAAATGTAATCTGATACAATGTACAAAATGCATGAATCACTGTCTTCAAAATTACATTGTTTTTTAAAAAAAAAAGTAAAATGAAAAGGTTTTACATAAACCCTTACACACACTGCTACACTAATTAGATTTTCCAGTGAAGCCAAGAAAGTTACCAACCATCACCATAAATATAACAAGAAATTTCTGTTTATTGTAAGAATAAGAATCCACAGTACAAGTATCGATTAAATATACTCTATTCCAACATTTGCTTTGTATAACACAACGTAACTAATACGTTATTTAATAATATATAAACAATTTTATATACATATTATGTGTTGTTGTACAGTTTAACGCGGTTTTTCAACACATGATAGGCTATACATGGCAGCCATTATTAATGGTGGAGGAAGATTCTGGAAAACCCCCTGAAACAACCACCAACCCACTAAAAGATACTGGCAAGCTTTCTCACATACCAGCATTGGCCAAATCAGAGACTCGAACCCACGCAGACAGAGGTGTGATGGCAGTGATCCGTAACGGAGAGCACTTTAAAGCACTCAGCCACTCGGGGTCACCATATTATGTGTAATAATGGCTCATCACAAATGATGTCATCCCTCGTGCAAAAGTATGGTGACCAAAATCCCTCGTGCAAGTATTTGAAATCAGTATTCTTCATCCAGCAATCAACAAAATCATAAATGAAATGAAATTTATGATGCTTTTGGTCACCAAAAATTGAAATTAGTAAACTAATACATAGATTTAATTTTTAAAAGAGCACTCTTGCATGAATACTTAAAAACAAAGTTAACTGTTCATAAAATATAGAATACCCTAATGATGTACTATTTCAACACTAAGAGGTCAAGGACAGCAGTTTAAAACCCACTCAAAATTTCCAGGTATTCTTTTATCATGATTATTATTATTATGGGTTACCTCCATCATTACACAATCATTATGGCATAACCTAATGTTACGAACAGGAATTATTCTGCCAGAAATGGAATGGCTGGTGTTTCTGTCAGACTTATCCTAAATTGAAACTACTAAAAGACAGGATTTAAATGGAGAATGAACTCAATCCTGTCATTTCTCCCAAGCTGTGGTAATGAACAGATAGGCTGCTAGTTGGTCAATTATGTCTATGTCTTGTGGTCAAAATTGGTCTGACCTCTACATTCAGCCACCTGGTTTCAGACTCCACTCTTTAAGTCCAACTGCAAATTACATAATGTGCTGGCAGATCTGGGTCTGTGTAGTTTGATAGGAGTAAGCAATAGAACAAACAAAATCAATCCTCATCTACACATGTACATTATGCAATGGCAGATCAGGATCTTTGTTGTTTGAGGTTTCAACTTATAATCAAGTACATACAGTACTTGTAAATCCTTGCTACAGAACATACTGATAGACACTTGTAAATCCTTGCTACAGAACATACTGATAGACACTTGTAAATTCTTGCTACAGAACATACTCATAGACACTTGTAAATCCTTGCTACAGAACATACTCATAGACACTTGTAAATCCTTGCTACAGAACATACTGATAGACACTTGTAAATTCTTGCTACAGAACATACTCATAGACACTTGTAAATCCTTGCTACAGAACATACTCATAGACACTTGCACTCTCAAGGCAACAGCAACTACCATTACTTCTTAAGGCAACACAGTCCTAGAAATCTACACACTCTCTCTACTTAGCATATTACATTCTTTTCTACCATTAATAATTATTAAGCACCGGTTATAAATTAAAGTAGCATACACTGGACAGTATCTCTGATTATAGCTGTTATCCTGGGTCATTCATTGCTATGAAAGAGAACTAGGGCCAGGTGAAAAAAAGTAAGTGAAAGTGTAAACATGGCAAGATGACTCTGTGAACATGTACTAAACTAAATAAAAATGAATAAAAAACAAAGCAAAAGTAAAATCAATAATATATACTGTAGCTTAATAAATTTAGTTATATTTTAGCCAAACATCACGCATATTATGACATCACAGTCCAAATGATGTCAATAACTGTTGAATGATCAAAATATATCTGATGTAAATGATTTAAATGTATCAATTTGATGTAAACTATCAAATTGTATCCATTGGATGTAAACAATCAAAATGCATCCATCTGACATAAACTACCTGCTAGAAGCATTTTTAATGTTTTTCCTACTGATATGAACATTTTAAAATCAGATACAGTTTGGGCTGGCTAAGATTTGACAGTTGTAATAAACTAAGATTATAAAGCACTACTTTATCAGTTTTTATATAAGTTACAGACTGCCATGTATCTTCTGTCCCTTTATCAGTTTTTATATAAGTTACACACTGCCATGCATCTTCTGTCACTTTATCAGTTTTTTATACAAGTTACAGACTAACATGCATCACATGTCACTTTATCAGATTTTATATAAGTTACAGACTGCCATGCATCACATGTCACTTTATCAGTTTTTATATAAGTTACACACTGCCATGTATCTTCTGTCACTTTATCAGTTTTTATATAAGTTACACACTGCCATGAATCTCCTGTCACTTTATCAGTTTTTATATAAGTTACACACTGCCATGAATCTCCTGTCACAATCAGAGGGGGGATGGGATGAGTAATCCCAACATAATGCGATTGGAGAAAAGCTACCTAGTACAAATCTACCTGGACCAGGTATCTGGGAAGATTTCCTTACCTGTTCATCCATAGTACATAGATTCATAGAGCTATTTTTAATGGTTACTTCTGAATAAAATTGGGAATGATCGATATATAAATGTACATCCAAATGAAAAGAAAATGATAAAAATATAGAAACTTAAATATTGTTAATAGCAAAAGGCACATCTAAATGAACCAAATTTCACAGAAATATTATTATAGGTTTTGGAGTCTGCTCCTAACAACAAAAGCATAAATAAAGGTTGGTTGGTCAAACAAATGGATACAAAATTTTAAAATATTGAATCTGAAGAAACAGATATAGCAAAACAAAATCTACATTGGTAGTATTATACGTGTAACATATTTCAGTAATGATTTTATAGTTTTGCCTGCAGAAATCAAAGTTGATAATGGCTAGTTGGCTGGTTGGTTTCTAAATGGCACTTTTAACATTATTGGCTATGTTATGCTGAGGAAATGAGAGCAATATGTCATTCTCAAAGACATACAGAGGTAACAAACCAGCCAGCCTGGAAGGGTATCTAACTTGCATTCTTTGGATTACCTGACTAGCTCTCTTCTGAGCTATTGTGACTCCCTTGATAACAAATGGTTGCATAGACAAACAGAAAAAAAACAATAAAAGTATTGAAAATGAAGAAATGTAAATAGCAAAAGGTGCATCTGTACCACTATTCTAATAGGCACACATAATTGTACAAGATATATTGAACAGTTCTGGATTAAGTGTCTGGTCTGAAAAATGTTAATGATAGAAGGATAAACACACAAATGGATGATTGTTGGTTGGTTGGATCGTTTATAATGGCATATTTAACACATTATTGCCTATATCATGCAGAAATGGAAGCTAAGCATTTTCTGCAAGACACATAGAGACTGCATACCCAGGTGGGTATCAAACCGGCAATCCTGGTTTTACAAGCCTGATGCTATACCAATGGAGCAAAATGCCATTTGCTTTAGAAATTATTTTGACCAATGACATTGTGAACTCAAATAGTCTTTGCAAAGAATAAGTCCAGATTATTCAATTTTGGTTTCTAAATTATTAGACTGCTTGCAAAGATTGAAAAACAATGAAGAATATTTAAAGTTTACCTTATCACTGAGACAAGTTGAAAAAACAGGCTTGCTTGTTGTGGTCATGAGCTTCTTAGAGTTTTATACCTGAATCCATACAAAGAACCATATATGCAAATGGGCAAAACAGATAGCATGTGCAGTAACTGCATTTTTTAAAAAAATTAATATAACAAACTGGAGATGAGGGGAAAACAGATAATGCATACATGCCAACCCCTGACGAGGAAAAAGTGTAATCCAAGTGGTCAAAAAGAGGAATCCAAGCAGAAAAAGAGTAATCCACATATAACATACTACAATTACAATTAACAATGATTTATTTGCTTTTCTCGTCTTTTATCATTCATTAATGGTTCAAGTGTTCATATGTAGCTCTTTTAGCTTTAGAAAGCAACAGATTGTTATGTTGCATTTCAAAACATTTTGTACCAGCTGAGGCCATGAATGTTTTGCATACCAGTAGAGCACTCAGTACCGGGTTACTTAGCCTGGACCTGAATTCAGTTTTATTTTTGTTAACAACACTGAACAATAACTCACAGTCAGCATTAGAATGGTAAAGAACCAATATTCCTTTCATAACCTGACAAAGAAGAGGAAATTTATTTCTTCCAGTGATAGAGTCTTTTAGCTGGGAAATAAGGTGCCATTGCACATCAACTCTATCTGCATTAAGTATATTGTCAGGTAGAATCCCAACTTGATACTTCAGGAATTCTTCTTCCAGATGATCCAAGTTAGACAAGGGTGGCAATAGAAAGGGATATCTCTTGACAGAAAATCTAACACTTTTGAAGCTTTTTGACTGTCAGCTGCAAACCCCATACAGTTCTGCCAACTTATGTCATGTTTCTTCAAAACATTGTCAAGCAAATCAAAAATGTTTTGTCCAGTGGAATCTACTGTTAATTCTGGTAAAGAAAGAAGAACACTCATGACTTTGCCTTTTTCACTGTCAAAGTATCTAACACATACTGGGTACAACTTTTTATCATCATAATCACAACTCCCCTCTGTGGCAATACTAAACAGCCCAATTTTCATTGCTTCTGCAATTTTAAGTGAAGTATCTTCTGCTAGGCACCAAACAATGTGAGATGAATTTGTTCTTGCACAAGCATATTTTTCCGCAATTTTCGAATCAGGAAACATCCGCTTGAACAAGGGACCAACATGGTCTGCTACCGCTAAGGGTAGTCTGTGTTCTATTAAAAACTCGGTAAATAACACCTCAGCATTTATAGTATTCAAGTCTGCACTTGAGCTCTGCTGTAAATAAGAAGTTACCTTAGTATTAGAGTTCGTAATGCGAGCTAATTCGATGTGTTTCCTTGTTTTCATGTGTTTTTCCACATCAAATTTACCACCATGACCAATGCTAAAATCGTTTCCGCACAGTCTGCAATGAGCATGATGCTGTCCTAGAATGGAACGCTGTATTATGCCATTCATATATTCATCTTTGAATCTTTGGAGGACTTGTTGTTTTGCTTTTTTCTGATCCATCTGCGAAATTCTTGGGGAAAAAAATGTGCTCTAACATACACAAAGACTAGAATCCATCTTAACATCTGAAGCCATTTAGCGCCAACGATTAGACGTCACGTGATGATGCCCTCGTCGTGTTTGGAGGATTGATTACATTTTGCTTTGTTTATTATTGACTTTTTCTAACCCATCTGTGAAATTATTTAAGAGATATTTTTTGCACTCATAAACGCATTGAGAATTTTTTAATACTTTTTAGCGCAAAAAAACTTTTAGACTGGTTCTGCACTATACAAAATTAGAACAAAGAGTACGTGCATAATGATTTAAACAAAATAGAAACCAGTCTGTTCTCTCCTCACTAAGCCGCTATAAATAGAATATGAGGTCGAAAGTTTGAAAGTATCTTAGTAACATGATAGTTGCTATAAATAGAACATGAATATTAGGAAAGTCCACGGACAAGTATACTCGTATATCGTAGTTATGTAGAAGCAGGGTATTTTTTAATTAAAAATAAAACAGTATGTAAAATATAAAGTAATGCTAATAAAAAAGAAAAAAAAATATTTTTTTTTTTTGCAAGATGGATATATCGAAAAAGCGTAATCTATAAACGTTAACGCGTAACGCGGAATTTAGTGGGAAAAAGCGTAATGATTACGCCAAAAGCGTAATGGTTGGCATGTATGGATAATGTAATATACAAAAAACTGAACTAACCTACATCTTTTCTGAATTTCATGCAAAATCATTTTCTTTCAATGACATGTCTGAATAGTAAAATGAAGAAAAAAATGTCCAAATAAACATGCAGAACCAAAATCACCCAGTGAAAATATTGCACATATTATTCAGAACCGAACTCAAATGAGAAAAAAATGTCCAAATAAACATGCAGAACCAAAATCACCCAGTGAAAATATTGCACATATTATTCAGAACCGAACTCAAATGAGAAAAAAATGTCCAAATAAACATGCAGAACCAAAATCACCCAGTGAAAATATTGCACATATTATTCAGAACCGAACTCAAATGAGAAAAAAATCAGCTGTTTTGATCTTTGGTCCAATGATATGCATCATATACTTTGGGTTTTCTTGTGAAGAAACTCTTAAACACCATGGTCACTCCTGCTTCTCAGTCTTGGTTTTGTCCTTCTTCCCTTTCAATTGCTGCTTACATTGTCCATACAAGTTATTCAGGTCAAATTCTTGGATAATGGACTCCTGAAATTTAGGTGATTAAAGATCATATACCAAGAAAAAAAAGTGAATACAAATGCAAGCCATGTAATATGTATACAGTTCTATGCTAGTTCTTAAAATCATATCTGCTTTGTAAAAATCTTCTTGTTTATGTGCAATAACAAGAAGTCAATACAAATAGTACATAAAAACACCAAATAGGGTCTCATTCATAGGAGAAAGATTTTTCCCATCCAAATACACTAACAAAACCCTGAATACATGTATTTAATAAATAAAAAGATTTATACAATTCTGCGACACAATAAATCAATGAGGATGCTTGCAATTGTGATGAGGTTTGCAAGGGTCATTAATATAACTAAGTATTAGTGTCAATATTATAATTGCAAGTTTAAGTGTCAATATTATATTTGCAAGTTTAAGTGTCAATATTATAATTACAAGTTTAAGTGTCAATTTTATACACAACAAAACACATGTTCAGTTAAGTTTTTATTGATAATTATACTCTTTGGCTAGGAGGACTATCTGCTGCTACTTATGAAGCCGTTTTGGTTCATTCTGTCAGTGAGTGATTCAGTGGCTACTGAATGGCACAACGTGGTTGTACAGAAGTCACAGGTGGTCTGTGAAACTCCCTGACAGAATGTTATGGATAACCCTTGAGTAAAGTTCCTTCAGCGGAAACTGAAGGAGCCCAGCGAAGACTGGGCTGTCCAACGTAGGTTGGGATGACAGCGGCAGCTGTGTGGACTTCACTCAATGGTTTAGTATGAATACACCATATAGTGCTGACATTAGATTCTTGGGTGAATAACGAAATGGAATGAAGTGAATGCCCTTTTAGGGTAAGCAACATGCAGCAGCAGACATTCCCTTGTCCATGGAACACTGTAGGCGTTGAGGTGGGGATGGCGGCGGGTTTTTCCAACCGAATTAAGCGCGCTGTCGCTTATCAGCTCTAAACCAAAACAACTGAGAACAAAGGACACTGTACTTGACAGCTGGGTCTGTTCCGATTGGCCGGCAAGTGCTGTATTAATACATCTAATGCATCTCAATGCGGACTATTTGCGAGAAAGGTAGCGAGTGGGTCATGTATTGCTGTGCATAAACCATGCCTAAGTAATCACTTAAGCGACAATTTATACACAACAAAACACATGTTCAGTTAAGTTTTTATTGATAATTATACTCTTTGGCTAGGAGGACTATCTGCTGCTACTTATGAAGCCGTTTTGGTTCATTCTGTCAGTGAGTGATTCAGTGGCTACTGAATGGCACAACGTGGTTGTACAGAAGTCACAGGTGGTCTGTGAAACTCCCTGACAGAATGTTATGGATAACCCTTGAGTAAAGTTCCTTCAGCGGAAACTGAAGGAGCCCAGCGAAGACTGGGCTGTCCAACGTAGGTTGGGATGACAGCGGCAGCTGTGTGGACTTCACTCAATGGTTTAGTATGAATACACCATATAGTGCTGACATTAGATTCTTGGGTGAATAACGAAATGGAATGAAGTGAATGCCCAAAGAAAACATATGCGCAGCAGATGTTGTCCCCCAAGAATGTAAATAGTGGGGAAGCCTTCAGTGTTCCATGAAAAGAAAAAAAAAAAAAAAAATTGATATATATATATATATATTTTACACAATCAGCATAGCAACAATAATGTATAAAAACGGACACCTGCATATAGAAAAGTCAATGAACTATAATCAAAAGTCCAGAATGTCCCAGAGTGGTGCCGAGTACATCTTGGAATACAGCAAAGATAAACTTGCGAATGAGAATGACGAAGTTATTCCATCCAATTCGGAGAGAAGCTAGATGATCACATCCATGAAATTGGTGAGAAGAATAACCTGAGAATTTCCAGGAATAAACCACTGAATGCATGTATGGCTATGAAATGATGGAAATGCACAAGTGACACACGAAGAACACGAGCAACACACGCGTGCAGAACTCCCATCTAATGGACATGCACAAGTGACATCCAAATAACACTGGTATCACACCACACAATTGATAGGCACAAGTGCCACACAAATAACACTGGTAGCACACGCGTGCAGACACTCCGAACACAATGAATATAGAAACACAATGCACGATTATATCACACCACACAATTGATAGGCACAAGTGCCACACAAATAACACTGGTATCACACGCGTGCAGAAACTCCGAACGCAATGAATATAGAAACACAATGCACGACTATGGAAACTGGAACCCCAGGAAATACTTCCCTGGCACAGTAGCGTTGAACTAGATCCAAAAACATGATCTCTGTTGAATGCAGCATGATCCTGATCAATGTGTAGTACCATCCGCATCCATTGCCATGGCCCTCTGCGCTGACCTAAGAGTACCCCGGGGTGTGCGAATGTATCTAGAGTAACAATTTGAAGACCACCGGCCGAGAACGTGAAGCATATGATCTTCCAGATGGGCAGCTGCTGCCGAAGTAGCTGAAGAAATCCCTAATAGTGAATTCCCCCACATCTGAGAAATCCGAAGAAAGCAAATATGCAAACAGTCAACAACAACAAATCTGTGTGTGCGTCAAACACTCCTCCTCGCAACACAGTACAAATGCTTGTCAGAATATTGTATGTAATAGGCTTCCTTAGTTTTGCCGATGTACCTTGGGTTATTTTGATGGCCTTTAGGATGGTGGCAAGACGTGGCATATTATTTTTGTCTGTCGTGAATGGTGATTGAACACCAGCCTGCATGTACTTGAACCTAATGCCACATAAGTATAATTTTATTGTAGAATGCTTCAAGTTGAGGGCTCTTGCACAATGTGTAACGAAGTATATTAAGGTGTTCTCCGTAATATCTGGCCATAGTTGCATGTGCGAGGCAAAGCCATACATCAGCATGAAGGTCCTAAACACATTGAATGCCGAGTTGTAGGCGATTTGTGTCGCAGGGCTAAAGCCTGGTTCCATAACAAGTTTACCTCTTCATCCAGGTCCATAAGACCTCCGAGGGTATGGGGCATTTGCAGGGTTGTCGATCTGCATCCGGAGCCAGTGCATGAAAATTCTGAAATTTGAAGCGGGGCAAGGCATCGGCTTTAGTATTGACAATTCCCGGAATGTGTTTGGCAGAACTATGAAAGTTGCAAGTAGCAGCACACTATGTAAGTTTATGCATTAATTTCATTATATGCATACATTTTGATCTCCCCTTTTGAAGTATATTCACTGTGGCCATATTATCACATGTAAATATTATGCGTTTGCCTGTCCATTCTGCACCCTATATAATGGCAGCCACAACAATGGGACACAAGTCTCTGAAGGCCATAGAGAAATCATCCTCCACAGAAAAAATCATTTGAAGATCATCCGACCATGCAGCTGCAAACCAGTGAGTTTTGAAATAACCACCATACCCTACTTTAAATGAAGCATCAGTGCACAATTCAAAATCATCTGCTGTAGTGGACTGATTGTCAAGAAATACAGAAACCCCATTCCATGACGCTAAAAAAATGGTGCCACATGTATAGCTCTTCTCTGCAATTTGCATCCAAGTGAATATAATGATCTAGTTCCCTAACTTTGGTAGACAGTCGTATGAGATATGATACAAACGCACGCCCAGGTAGGATAACACGAGTAGCAAAATTAAAATGGCCCAGTAACTGGAGCAATTCTCGCTTGCGGACACTGAGTTTGTTAAGAAATTGATTAATGTAGTTTACAATGCGCACCACTTTAGTATGTGGTAAACGTGCTTGCATTTGCTCAGAGTCTGGAATTATTCCCAAAGATTCTATAACTGTACAGGGGCCAATGGTCTTGCTTGGAGCTGTAGGAATCTTCAATCTGTTGAAAATGAGAGTTAACAAAGCCATCGTCTTCTCGCCACATGCAGAAGGAGGATCTATTGTAAGAAAATCGTCAAGGAGGTGCAAGATATTGTCAATATCATAATTATGCTTTGCTATCCAACAAATCACTTGAGACAAAGTATCAAATAATTGTGGACTTGAACGTGATCCAAAAAGGTAGGTGAACACAAACATAATAATTTCCTCTCCATTTTACACAGAACAAGTGCCAATGGGAAGGTGCAATGGGAATCTGTTTGAAAGCGGCTGAAATATCATTTTTTACACATGATTGCTCCCTGACCCAAACTCCGAATAATTCTAATAGCATCATCAATTTATAGGTAGCTTAGGGAGCATCTATCCTTGTCGATGATATGCACATTATTTTAGCCAATAACTGATCCCCAATATATGGTTGTTTACATGCCGAAAGCAAGTTCTTGCACTCTTTTGTAGGCAAGCTAGTTGTTTTCACCATAAGTGTCGAAACCGTGTTTCAGACCGGAAGATAAATATCGAAGTTCTGATCTGGATGATGAAGTAGTTAATGTTGCAATCGGTTAATATCAATGGGAGTGGAAGCATATGGCGTGACAGTCTGTCAGATTTGTTTCATCTTATCTGGTGCTGATTTACTAGGGGCATTGATATTGCGTGTACCAGTGCTAGGAAAACTTTTTGTGTATTGTTTGGGCATGCAGTTGCCCCAAGCAAATTGGCCCTGCAGTGATGGCAGGTATGCAAGATCTGGCAATTAGTACGATGGCAACCGCGTATGGAATTAAAATTATTACAAAGTTCTTTCCCATCTATCATCTGTCTAGGCCGACCGTACTTGTCAATATCTGTTTTTCTCCTGTTGCCAAGATTCACCATGGGTATTGCAGTGCGCGTTGTTTGTGGACAAAAATCGGTATTGTGAGCGACAGAATTGCAGATGTTACACGACTTTGTTTTTCGGCCGCCAATCAACAGCTGAAGAGTTGCCTGATCCCTAATAGCCCAGTTGACTTTTAGTTTGTAGTCACGAAGTGCAATAGCAGCTTGACTGGAGTAGACATTATGGTAGTCATAGAAAATGTCCCCATACACATTTGAAATTTTTATAATGGCGGCCTCGTACATATCCAAATTGTGTCGTCTGTTGGGGTAAACTGAACAGATGATACGTTTATATTCCCCGAAAGCCGTTATAAACTCACTTAGACTGAGATGCTTAAGTAATCTAGGATCATACTTCGCGGCCTTGTCGTCCGGATTTGATATATCCAGTTCAAAGTGGGGTATCAAAGTGTAGCAAGATTGAAGTGCGTACCCTCGGAAATCTGTTTTCTCTGGCTTTCGGACACTAAGTCGATGGCTGGTAGTATTTCTGGCGAAACTCCATGGGATTGCATCAGCTGATCGAGCGCCGTCACAGGCTGGGCTGTTGGCAATGTCGTGAAATGTGCGGAGTCGCTGAAGGAAACCTCCGAAGAAGGCGTCTGCTGTCGTGCCATAATGGTGGTAAGCGAATTTGTTAAGTCAGCGATAGAACGCTGCATGGAGTGGATAGATGTTATTATATTGTCCGAAGATAACCGGTTTTCGGCAACGTCGGCCATATTTGATGTAGCCCTTACTTCCGGAATACAACATTGAAACGGCTGTTCCCGCTGCATGAGCAACCTCTGCCGCATTAGCATGAACAATTGTCGCGCTACGGCGACCTCGACGTGTAGTTGGCTGAGGAATGGGGGATGCTACTTCTTCCAACGGACGTACGCTGAGGTAAACGTGAGGTGGTGGACTGTCCCTCGATTGTCTCTGTACAATGATCAGCAGGCCTCGAAGTAGTGGAAGGCGCATTATCGATGTATAATTGTCGCAAGGCGTGCTTCGGGAGAACAGATGACACCTGAATACCTATAGATTCCAGTTTCCGCTGCAATAAAGTGTTGTCCAGTCGTACGGATTGTCCAGATCGTATGGTACTGACCTGTGTTTTGGCGAGCGTGACGCCATTGTTTCTAAACAAAGTAAAATGGCGGATGGTCCAATGAAATGGCAATTAAACACTAGCTGAATCCCGAAACAGGAAGAGATAAACTGGGAATTATATCTCAAGTACGAATAAGTATATGTTGCTGAAATGAATCAAAGTGCACAGAGTTTTTCAAACGAAATAAGTTTTTCCAACCGAATTAAGCGCGCTGTCGCTTATCAGCTCTAAACCAAAACAACTGAGAACAAAGGACACTGTACTTGACAGCTGGGTCTGTTCCGATTGGCCGGCAAGTGCTGTATTAATACATCTAATGCATCTCAATGCGGACTATTTGCGAGAAAGGTAGCGAGTGGGTCATGTATTGCTGTGCATAAACCATGCCTAAGTAATCACTTAAGCGACAAATTATAATTGCAAGTTTAAAAGTGTAAATATTATATTTGCAAGTTTAAGTGTCAATATTATAATTGCAAGTTTAAGTGTCAATATTATAATTGCAAGTTTAAGTGTCAATATTATAATTGCAAGTTCAAGTGTCAATATTATAATTGCAAGTTTAAGTGTCAATATTATAATTGCAACTTCAGGTGTCAGTATTATAACTGCAAGTTTAAAAGTGTCAATATTATAACAGCAAGTTTAAAAGTGTCAATATTATAAATGCAAGTTTAAGTGTCAATATTATAATTGCAAGTTCAAGTGTCAATATTATAATTGCAAGTTTAAAAGTGTAAATCTTATATTTGCAAGTTTAAGTGTCAATATTATAATTGCAAGTTCAAGTGTCAATATTATAATTGCAAGTTTAAGTGTCAAAATTATAATTGCAAGTTCAAGTGTCAATATTATAATTGCAAGTTTAAGTGTCAATATTATAATTGCAAGTTTAAGTGTCAAAATTATAATTGCAAGTTCAAGTGTCAATATTATAATTGCAAGTTTAAGTGTCAATATTATAATTGCAAGTTTAAGTGTCAATATTATAATTGCAAGTTTAAGTGTCAATATTATAATTGCAAGTTTAAGTGTCAATATTATAATTGCAACTTCAGGTGTCAATATTATAACTGCAAGTTTAAAAGTGTCAATATTATAACAGCAAGTTAAAAAGTATCAATATTATAATTGCAAGTTTAAGTGTCAATATTATAATTGCAAGTTTAAAAGTGTCAATATTATAACAGCAAGTTTAAAAGTGTCAATATTATAACAGCAAGTTTAAAAGTGTAAATATTATATTTGCAAATTTAAGTGTCAATATTATAATTGCAAGTTCAGGTGTCAATATTATAATTGCAAGTTTAAGTGTCAATATTATAATTGAAAGTTTAAGTGTCAATATTATAATTACAAGTTTAAGTGTCAATATTATAATTACAAGTTTAAGTGTCAATATTATAATTGCAAGTTCAGGTGTCAATATTATAATTGCAAGTTTAAGTGCCAATATTATAATTGCAAGTTTAAGTGTCAATATTATAATTGCAAGTTTAAGTGTCAATATTATAATTGCAACTTCAGGTGTCAATATTATAACTGCAAGTTTAAAAGTGTCAATATTATAACAGCAAGTTTAAAAGTGTCAATATTATAAATGCAAGTTTAAGTGTCAATATTATAATTGCAAGTTCAAGTGTCAATATTATAATTGCAAGTTTAAAAGTGTAAATCTTATATTTGCAAGTTTAAGTGTCAATATTATAATTGCAAGTTCAAGTGTCAAAATTATAATTGCAAGTTCAAGTGTCAATATTATAATTGCAAGTTTAAGTGTCAATATTATAACTGCAAGTTTAAGTGTCAATATTATAATTGCAAGTTTAAGTGTCAATATTATAATTGCAAGTTTAAGTGTCAATATTATAATTGCAACTTCAGGTGTCAATATTATAACTGCAAGTTTAAAAGTGTCAATATTATAACAGCAAGTTTAAAAGTGTCAATATTATAATTGCAAGTTTAAGTGTCAATATTATAACTGCAAGTTTAAAAGTGTCAATATTATAACAGCAAGTTTAAAAGTGTCAATATTATAATTACAAGTTTAAGTGTCAATATTATAATTACAAGTTTAAGTGTCAATATTATAATTGCAAGTTCAGGTGTCAATATTATAATTGCAAGTTTAAGTGTCAATATTATAATTGCAAGTTTAAGTGTCAATATTATAATTGCAAGTTTAAGTGTCAATATTATAATTGCAACTTCAGGTGTCAATATTATAACTGCAAGTTTAAAAGTGTCAATATTATAACAGCAAGTTTAAAAGTGTCAATATTATAAATGCAAGTTTAAGTGTCAATATTATAATTGCAAGTTCAAGTGTCAATTTTATAATTGCAAGTTTAAAAGTGTAAATCTTATATTTGCAAGTTTAAGTGTCAATATTATACTTGCAAGTTCAAGTGTCAATATTATAATTGCAAGTTTAAAAGTGTAAATCTTATATTTGCAAGTTTAAGTGTCAATATTATAATTGCAAGTTCAAGTGTCAATATTATAATTGCAAGTTTAAGTGTCAAAATTATAATTGCAAGTTCAAGTGTCAATATTATAATTGCAAGTTTAAGTGTCAATATTATAACTGCAAGTTTAAGTGTCAATATTATAATTGCAAGTTTAAGTGTCAATATTATAATTGCAAGTTTAAGTGTCAATATTATAATTGCAACTTCAGGTGTCAATATTATAACTGCAAGTTTAAAAGTGTCAATATTATAACAGCAAGTTTAAAAGTGTCAATATTATAATTGCAAGTTTAAGTGTCAATATTATAATTGCAAGTGTCAATTTTATAATTGCAAGTTCAGGTGTCAATATTATAATTGCAAGTTTAAGTGTCAATATTATAATTGCAAGTTTAAGTGTCAATATTATAATTGTAAGTTCAAGTGTCAATATCATAATTGCAAGTTTAAGTGTCAATATTATAATTGCAAGTTTAAGTGTCAATATTATAATTGCAAGTTTAAAAGTGTAAATATTATAATTGCAAGTTTAGGTGTCAATATTATAATTGCAAGTTTAAGTGTTAATATTATAATTGCAAGTTTAAAAGTGTAAATATTATAATTGCAAGTTTAAGTGTCAATATTATAATTGCAAGTTTAGGTGTCAATATTATATTTGCAAGTTTAAGTGTCAATAGTATAAAGTCTTCACTGCAAATTTAAATATGCTCTTGTGACTCCTGTTTCCACTAAGAAAAATAGTCATTTGCAATTGTATGGCATACTGAAATTGTGAGTTTGAATTTGTGGCAGGCAGTCTTATAAGTTAGACCTTGTTTCTGCCTAAAGATTCTGACTTCAATTGGGATTCCCCTATCCAATAGCATTGGGGATTCCCCTATCCAATAGCAATGTATATGATGGATTATGTTGGTCTAAAGCAGACATTAATCAAATCCTAATGATTTGCTTCTCCACAACAGAAAAATATGGATCAGCCATTCTTTCTTTGTCTTGATTTATTTGTCTCAGATTAGATATCATTAATAAATTTTTATATAATGGCTTATAAGATGTCATGACATGGAAAGGTACATATTCAACATGACCTAAAGTTTCGAATTAAAACTAACCAATTAAATGACTGAATAAAGATTAAATATTTTTCAGTGAAATTCTTGAGCAAAAAAATAAAAGGAGAACATCTGACATTTGTTCTTGTGATACAACTTTTTGGACTATCTTACATTTAATTTTGAATATTATTGGTTCTTTCTAAATTTTCACTTTGTATTGTAGGAAGAAAACTATCTGTTGAATTTTATGAACCTCAGTTTTCGCACTTTTCTGTTGCTTACTGTATATATTGGTACAAGATAAAATAATTATTTCTTTCCCTGTCCCAAAACATATGGTGGAACTTTTCTCAACAAGGTCATATGTCCCAAGACTTAAAAACCTAAATAAATTTGTATTGAATCTGTGTTTCCCACCCTCACTGCATGTTGCAATAAAACTGATAAAACAAAACATTTGATAATAAAGCAAATTTTGTAGTAAATTATGTTTTTCCGAGAATACTTACCCAATCACATTACTTTAGGATATTAGCCTGCTACCTCGCGAATCCAGCCCTACCAAAAGACAAAAATTTGTCTTTCCTGTCTATGTCATATAGACAAAGGGCAATAACTCTTGCCCATTACCTCCCCTTGCCGCCCGTTAGGTGTCGCTTCTTTAGTTTTTAAGCTGAGCGATATATAAAACACGAGGATGCTCGCGTGGCGGGGTGGTTGGGAGGGTTTCTTAGTAATGTGATTGGGTAAGTATTCTCGGAGAAACATAATTTACTACAAAATTTGCTTTCTCCTTTGAATACGTTCCCCAATCACATTACTTTAGGAGAATAAGTAATAGGAGGAGGGAATGCGGAGCATCCGACCTCCACACGGGTATCCTCTAGGGAATGATGGTTGGATTCCCCATGTGAATGATAACCCGGTCTCCTAATTTTCAATCAGCAACACAGCCCAGGGTCACGTGATATGTGACCCTTTTATACGGTTAAGAAGATAGATATTGAAATCTTCTTACCTACGAAAATTTATCTGGCGAATCCAGCGAAGCTAATAGGCTGTGCTGATTGTTGTACATGAGTCTGGTGGGCGTTTGGGCTGCCCAACACCGGACCTACTAGAATCAATGTTTGCCTCTGCGAGTACAAACTTGAAGATAAAACTGTAGAAGGTTGACTCTGCATGTCAGCCAACAGCTTCTATAAGGTGACTGATTTGCGAATTCTCAGAGTACGCCGAGCGTATAACCCACTACAGCCATGAAGCAAGGGCTTGAATGGTGATGTCTCATATCCCAGCTATCACCAGAAAAAAGAGGTGCTTGTATGTGACCTGACTCACCTCTATGCATTGAAATGGTGCTAGAGTGCCCAAACAGGATCTTACATGGCTGTTGATCCTGACTTATCTATAAAGAAAGCGAGCTAATGACGACTCGTTGATCGCCAATGTATGGTAATCTATTTTGGACTACGAAGCCTGGCTGCGTCAAGAGGACCATCAAACCCTCTGATCGGAACGGAAGAGAGTTCGGGTCACTAGAAAGGACATGTAACTCGCTCACCCTGCATGCTGAAGCTAAGGCTATCAAGAAACCCAATTTGTATGATAGTAGCTTTAACTAATCGTGGGTTAAAGACTCAATACTGTCTGAATTGAGTCATGTTAAAACCCAGGACAGATTCCATTTGGAAACAGGGTGAGGGATATAAGTCGATTGAATTTTTTTTTTTTTTTTTTTTTTTTTTTTAAATGTCTAAAAGATCTGACAAATCTTTGTCATGTCTGATAGCACATGTACCAGAATGGCGGAATGTGTCTGATATCATGGAGCGGTAACATTTGAGAATAACTGGAGCCAGATGTTTCTCCTTGAAAAGCCAGAGAAAAGTTGGCCAGTTGAGGGATTGTGACACTCAGAGGAACAATGTGAATGATGTGGTACCAGTCTCTGAAAACATGCCACTTGCCCTCGTAAACCTTCAGAATAGAGGGCCTTCTTGCTCTCGAGATTCTCTCCGCAATCAAAGATTTAAATTGTTTGTCTTGCAAGGCTGTCTGGACAAGAGCCAAGCTTGAACAAAAGACGGTCCGGACAGGGGTGGAACACCCCTGGCCGCGGTTGCTTGTGAATACTTGTGCTGACTGTAATCTTCCTGGGTAGATCTATCGCCTATATTGAGTAGATCGGAGACCCAGTAGTTGTTCCATCTGAGAAGGGTAATCAGAACCATCTGACAATTCTGACCCCTTAACTTCTGGATTAATTCCAGTACCAAGACCGTGGGAGGGTAGGAGAATGACCACAACCCTTCCCAGGTGATTGATCGAGCATCCACGACCCAAGCTTCTGGGTCTGGAACCTGTGAGATGAAAGGTGGAGAATTTGCTATTCCACCTTGTTGCAAAAGATCAATCATCGGACGTCTCCAAAGTGTGTCGATTGGAAGAAAGTCCGATTGATGGAGTGACCATTCTGTGTGTCTGAATTGTACATTGAGGTGGAGATTGTCGAACCAATGTAGAAACTGCCAGTTCAGATTGCACAGGTCTGGTGATTGGTGTCCCCTTGTTTTGAGGCAAGGCACCACCACAATGTTGTCTGACATAATGAGGGCAGTTTGTAATAAGAGTTGATCCTGCCCGAAATGAAAGGCATTGATGACAGCCGTTATTTCTGAAAGGTTGATGTGGAAAGGGCTCGCCCCTGGCACCCACGTGCCGCTGACAGTATCTAAGTCCGGCAACAGGTGGGCACCCCAACCGTAGGTATTAGTGGCGGAACATACCGTTATCCCCTTGGGGTATCTCCAGAGTAATCCCTGTGGACAGCCTACAGGGGTTGTGCCATTGACTCAAGAATGATCGTATCTCTGGCGTGAGCATGACTGTTTTCTGGGATCGAAGGGACTTGAAAATGGCGCAATTACGCTAGCAAAGTCCTTTGTAAAGGGCGCCTAAAAGGACGACTGAGAGGGATCAAGTCTGCTCCCGCATTGAATAATCCGAGGATCTGCAACTCTCTCGCTAAAATGCGCATCCTGTCGGAAACGGACTCTACGAGTGCAATTATCTGGATGATCGCAAACTCGAAGAAGCCTTACCAGATTCAGATCGGGAGAAACTCCACACCCAGATGGACCAAAATCCGGATTGGACAGAGATCAGACTTTATCCAGTTCACGAGAAAGCCTTTATGACGTAAAGTGATATAAGATCGTTTCTGCCTTTGAGCAGAGTAGAACTTGACAGATGTTACTGGAGGATGTCGTCCAAATATACTGCCGACGCAATAGATGAAGTCGAGCGGAACAGGGTGACGACGTAATCCATAACCTTGGTACTAGCCCAAGGGCTTAAATTTAGGCCAAAAGGTATGACATGGAACTGATAAGCCTAGTCCCGACAAGCACAACGGAGAATGTCCGCAACTCGTGGGATAGGGACGTGAAATGTGCGTCGGTCATATCTAGCCAGCATATGATGGGGTTTAAGCGACGTGCCCTTCAGACATGCATCACGACGTATCAGGTCTAGGTTGGCAGAAGCAGTCAGCGCATTGGCCATGGAATGGTGAGCTGCCCTGTTAAGAACCCTAGCTAACCGGGCCGTCGAATCCCAAGCATGTTCATTGCCAGATTTATCAGCGATCCTGAAAATGGCTAGGGAGGCTAGATCTAACAGTGAAGACGTAGCGACTACATTTCGAACCAGCTTGGACTTGGCATTGAACACCGTTTAGTCCACTTTATAAGACAATGGAGCAGACATATGGACTGCTGCCATATTTTTATCCAGAGCCGGGACCTCAGTACTGAACGCACCGGAGTGAGTTTTGTACCATCGACCTGAAAACGACGCTGGTACTTGGCTTTCAGAAAAGAAAAACCTTAGCAATTCCTGGATCCCCTATACGTGTCGACAGACGGTCATTAATTTCCTTAATTTTGTCGACTGGGGAAGGAGGCGGAAGGATAAAGTCTCTTCCCCCTCATCCAGATCGACCGACGCTCTAACCTTATAGTCGGTAATGGCAGCAGGAGGTGGAGGGCATTCTGAAGGGGCCAACACCCTATAAATTTCCTCCACTGCGGCTTTGAAGCTGAACTCAGTCCGTTCCATAGTTGGATCTGCATACCGCTGATTTGCCTGCGACTCATCGCACTCACTATGTGCATAATCTTGCTCTGATAAAGCATCCATATCGGGGTAATGCATACCAGGTGGCATAGATGACTCGATTCCATCATCTCTGATAAAGGCATTCACTCTCCCTTGTGGATGAGCTGTTAGCCTATGGACGGCCGCCAATGCCGAATGAATTGATTGGCATATGTTTGGCCTGAATGACTGCGACGGGCCGGCTATGACCGGCACCGACCGCTCGAATGGTCGGGTTGGATCGAGAGATTCCTCGCCAACTATCTGTGTCATGGTAGTGATATGTAACCGGTAGTACGGATTGACAGACGGAAACATCATTAGAATCTTCGTCAATCCGATTTGTGCGGATTGCGGTATGATAAAAGTCCCCGTGCTGGTACAGCGGTATAGTCGGATGGACTGGTATAAGACTAAAATCTCCATATGGTTGGACGACCGGTGCCTGTTGGGCTGGACGGCCGGAGCCGGATGAACGGTCAGTGCCGGCAAGTGTCGGCTGAAAGCTTGGCTGGACGACCGGTGCCATATGGGCTGAACGGTCATTGCCGGATCGCCCGGCGCCGGTTAGTGCCGGCTGGAAGGTCTGCTGGATGACCGGTGCCATATGGGCTGAACGGTCATTGCCGGATGGACGCCCGGTGCCGGATGGTGCCGACTGTAAGGTAATAACAATTACATAATGCTTATGTAGTGCGTCCAGCACTGCGCGCCCATCTACCATTCGCTCAGAGGGAATGTTGGTTCTGGCACAGCTTGCATATCTGTACAGCATACAAGGTGACTTAGATGACGCAATTCTGTCATAATTGACACTTTCACTAAATCTCCCTTGTGGAGAAGCCGTGAACATATGGACGGCCGGCACTGCCGGCTGATTGAACTGGCGGATGGTCGGCCTGAAAGACCTGTTCTGGTAAAGCTGTCATATCTGGGTAGCGCATACCAAGTGGCATAGATAACTCAATTCCGTCACCTCTGATAATGTCACTAATTCTCCCTTGTTTTAAAATCACACCGTCACGTATTTGACATGACGGGAGGTGTACACCGGCAATACCGACTAATTTGTCTGGTATATGGTCGGCCGGAATGTCGGCGAAGGTCCGGCTATGACCGGCACCTGCCTCTCGAATGGTCTGATTGGAGGGAGATTCATCTATAACATTTCTCTCATGGTAGTGATATGTAACCAGTAGTGTAGATTGACTGACGGGTACATCACTATAATCTCCGTAAATCCGATGTACAGCCGTTGCAGGTTGATGCCGGCTGGAAGACCGGTGCCATTTGGGCTTAACGGTCGTTGCCGGATGGTCGGCCGGTGCCGGTTGATGCCGGCTGGAAGGTCGGCTGGACGACCGGTGCCATTTGGGCTGAACGGTCGCTGCCGGATGGACGGCCGGTGCAGGTTGATGCCGGCTGGAAGGTTGGCTGGACGACCGGTGCCATTTGGGCTGAACGGTTGTTGCCGGATGGACGGCCGGTGCCGGTTGATACCGGCTGGAAGGTCGGCTGGACGACCGGTGCCAATTGGGCTGAACGGTCGTTGCCGGCTGGACGGCCGGTGCCGGTTGATGCCGGCTGGACAACCGGTGCCATTTGGGCTGAACGGTCGTTGCCATATGGACGGCCGGTGCCTGTCGACGCAGGCTGGAAGGTCGGCTGGCCGGCCGGTGCCATTTGGGCTGAACGGCCGGTGCCTGTTGATGCAAGCTGGAAGGTCGGCTGGCCGTCCGGTGCCATTTGGGCTGAACGGACGGTGCCGGATGGACGGTTAATGCCGGTTTGCCTGCTGAAGTGCCGGCTGAACTGACGGTGTCGGCTGGACTGACAGCTGGAAGGCCGGCGAAAGTGCATATTAAAATGGATCCAATTAATCCAGCATAGACTCCATGCGTCCGGACTTACAGGCCCGAAAGCCATGCACGGATCTGCGGTGAAATTTACACCCACTGGGCAGCCTAAACCATGTCAACATAATTTCCTCCATTTCCACATTGCCAACACCCATTTTGCCATTCATGCCTTCGTTGTCGACTTTGCTTACTGAAACGACAAAAGAAGAGAACAAAGCACAAATTAAAAAATTCAGCATATTATTAATTCGATAATACTATAACCGTTATTAACGGAGTAGTCAAATTATTCCGTGCCATGTTAGCTCTTAATGACAACACTAGTTATCGCCGTGAGCGTGTTGCAATGGTTCGTTCAAGACGAAGTCTACTGAAACGAAAAAGATGATAAACAAAGCACAATTAGCAATTCAGCACGCTATTAAGTCGCTATTACCATAACCGTAACTAACGGAGGAAGTGAAATGATTTAGTGTCGCATGAACTCGTGACTACAACATGAATTCCGCCAAAGCACAAATTAAAAATTCAGCATATTATTAATTCAATAATACTATAACCGTTATTAACGGAGTAGTCAAATTATTCCGTGCCATGTTAACTCTTAATGACAACACTAGTTATCGCCGTGAGCGTGTTGCAATGGTTCGTTCAAGACGAAGTCTACTGAAACGAAAAAGATGATAAACAAAGCACAATTAGCAATTCAGCACGCTATTAAGTCGCTATTACCATAACCGTAACTAACGGAGGAAGCGAAATGATTTAGTGTCGCGTGAACTTGTGACTACAACACGAAATTCCGCCATTAATAGTCGCAACTGGTCGTTCAGAGACGAAGTCTACTGAAACGGAGAAAAAGATAAACAAAGCACAAATTAAAAATTCAGTACGCTATTAAGTCGCTATTCCATAACCGTAACTAACGGAGGAAGCGAAATGATTAAGTGTTGCGTGAACTCGTGACTACAAGACGAAGTTCACCATTAAAGTCGCAAATTGGTCGTTCAAAGACTTTTTTGAAGTCTACTGAAACGTCAAAGAAGATAAATAAAGCACACATTATCAATGCAGCACGTTATTAGTCGCTAATATCGTAAACATTACATACGGAATAAGCGAAATTATTGAGTGCTACATGTATTACATGCTAGTACCGCCATAAGCGTGCTTTGACCACATTGCAACCTGGTCCGAAGTCTAGAAAAGGTGACAAAGTCACTCAAATTGGAAAATATTGTAAAATAATGTATACGACCTGTAGAGGAATGATTATCCAACACAGTAATTCCAAATTTAACTTCGGATGGTCAGAATTTACACTAAGATGGCTTGGATTCATTGGAGGTCTAATTGTACGTGTTTTCGCGTACAGCGAAGCTAAAAAACTAAAGAAGCGACACCTAACGGGCGGCAAGGGGAGGTAATGGGCAAGAGTTATTGCCCTTTGTCTATATGACATAGACAGGAAAGACGAATTTTCGTCTTTTGGTAGGGCTGGATTCGCGAGGTAGCAGGCTAATATCCTAAAGTAATGTGATTGGGGAACGTATTCAAAGGAGAAAAAGAAAGAAACTAACCTTCTGCAGTTATTATTTATTCCTTTTTTTCTTCATGAGAATTAAAGACTAAAATACATCCATGTTAACTCCACATCTCCATAAATGTAACACAGGCTTCCATACTGTACCATGTATCGCTTATGTCTGATAACTTAGAAGCCCAGGTAGAGAATAAACACAACCGGCAGCGAGCAGTAAACTTATTCTTTGAACTTACCAACAGGACATAAAAAACAAATGTTATTTTTATTATGAAGCAGGCCATAACCAAGACTGAATTATATCCAGGTCAACTATATGATAGTATCTTGCAAATAAAAATCATTATTTAAAATTTTCACTGGAGTACAAGTGACAATCTTTTCGCTAGCATGGGTTACAAAAAGTTTCATTAAAGCAAATTTCAAATAAGTACTAAACCAAATACAGTAATATAATATTCAAGGAAAACTCACTTTTGTGAACTTGAATCTGACAACAGTTCCTTTGACAGATATAAAAGGTCTTCTTTCTTTCTCTTTTCCATTTTGAAACAAAATAAGCGTTGGAAGTTGCTTCGACAGTGAGCCAGCGTTAACATTAAATCTGAAATAAAACAGACACAAAATGTAATACATCTGGTAAAATAGAAATTTTATGAAACTAGAGTATAAATCAAGTAAGTACTAACAAATTTTCAAGACAGTCTAAGGTTAGCTGATTGTTACAACATTATGGAATTCATCTACTATTCATATTTGCAGGTGTACAACATTACATTTGGACTGTTCTTTTCAGAAAATGCATTCAGATTATAAACTGCTAAAAAAGGGTTCTATTAAAATAAGCTTTGATAATTATCTGTAAATTATAAGAAAAAAATTATATATCTACATTTGACCTACATGGCTAAATGGAATATCTGAATTGTCTAAAACATAATTGATTAAATAGACAACATTTCAGTTCCATTTCAATAAATCACATCAAACTTTTCTATTCTTTCGGAGTTTGAATATTTTCTGCAAAGAATGATCTATTTCCATGATAAATAAAATACCAATTTGTATTGGTTGTTATGATACTTAATGATCTATTTCCATGATAAACAAAATACCAATTTGTATTGGTTGTTATGATATTTAATAAACCACTTAACATTAGAATGGTTGCTATGATACTGAATAACCACATAACAACAAAATGGTATGCCACATAATATTAGATTAGTTGCTATAAACGGAATAAAGTATTAGAATGGTTTTTACAAGTACTTACTTTTCTCCCACTTTTGAATATTTGCTGACATCTAACTTTCCAAATCTGAGATTGTCTAACTGATACCTGTAAAGAAATTAAAATACTATTAGTTTAAGAATATAAGAAATCAAAATATTTTAGGTAAGTAATTTACAAAACAGAAGAGCACACTTTTAATACTTATGAGGGGAAACCCTAATGTTTTCAACAGATACTCCCTAAGTTTCCCCAATGACATACTGCCCATGCATAATACATATCTGTACAAGCAACAGGGTTGAAACAATGTACCTGAACATCAAGTATGTACATCAATTATGTGTTAGCAATATGTTACAATGACCTACTTCTGACATGATGTTTTGTGCTAATTATGCATGCACAAACCAAGTATATTGTGTAGCAGCAACAGTATTTGTGTAACTTGCCTTAATCATAAAAATTATACATGATCACCGGAGAATTGAAAAAAGGTGAAAGTGATCTGCTTTTGGTATTTTGGCGTAATACTCCTTATGATCATGCAAAGTCATTTTTATGACTGTACAGGCAAGGGTTTCCCAGAATGTGACAAATATAAGAAGTATATGATGGCTGTAGGATGAAAAGGAACTCACAAGACCTTTTGTTATAATTGTGTTTGCTCCTCTGGATATATGAACATATAAAACAATGGTGTCCAAGAAACTGACCTAAACATAAAGTGTACATAATTTCTGAACCATAAACATTAGGTCATAGTGACTTATTTATGGTATTGTGGTGTATACTCATTGGGATGTATACAAATACAAGGTTTTGTGACTGTACAAACAAAGTGCCTGAAAAACTGACCTAAACATAAAGTGTACATAATTTCTGAACCATAAACATTAGGTCATAGTGACTTATTTATGGTATTGTGGTGTATACTCATTGGATGTATACAAATACAAGGTTTTGTGACTGTACAAAGTGCCTGAAAAACTGACCTAAACATAAAGTGTACATAATTTCTGAACCATAAACAACAGGTCACAGTGACTTACTTATGGAATTGTGTAGTACTTATTTGAATGAATACACATATAAGGTGTCTGAGAAACTGACATAAACATGAAGTGTATATTTTTAATGCAGATGCCAAATTGCAACACTGACAGTACAGTATAAGCTTTCCTGCGTTTAGTGCAAACTCAGACTGAATCAATATCAGATTAAAAACTACACATCCTCAGCTGTAACTTGTTTACTGGTTCCCTTTCACTATCCCCACCCCTTTTAATGTTCGGCAGGTTAGAAATATATTTTATGACCAATCCAACTCCTACTATACCAAAGTTTGACGTATAACCTGCCATACTTGCTCCTGTAGCACACATGACCAGTGATAAATAGCTTAAATTAAATCTGCTTTGAAATTCCCATATGCCACTAGATCAGTGACAACAATCATGTACAGACCAATATAGTTACCCCTGTATAACATACCAAACAGTGTTCATGATTTATATATTTTCTATGTAAATTAAACAATTCAAGTCATATTGCTACAATGTCTGCAGCATGGTAGCTTATAGCAACGTCTAGCACTTAGGCATCATGCTGAAAACCTGTGGCATCATGTCCCACCCAGTCATATTATTCTGACATCAGGCCGACCAGTCCTAATACTAACCTCTTAATGTTGAGCACCAAAGGAGACAGCTGCTAGTATCACTGTTATAAGTCCTTAGTATGACTCTGCCAGGATTCAAACCAATCACCTCCTGAATCTGAGGTGGATTCTCTAACCACTTTTAGGCCACCAGAGTAGTCATACAAAACTGTAAAAGGTGTTAATCTAAAACTGCCATCCCATAATGAGCTGCTAAGTTTACACACAATGCCATAATGTGCTTATAAATACAGTCTCATAATGTGCTTATAAACACAGTCCCATAATGTGCTTATAAATTTAGACCTCTGTGTGGGTTCAAGTCTAAGATTCGGCTAATGTAGTTATGTGAAAAAGCTTGCCAGTAGCTTCTTGTGAGTCGGTGGTTCTTTCCGGTGGTTTTCCCGGGTTCTTCCTCCACCAATAATACTGGCTACCATGTATAGCTTATCGTGTGCTGAAAAATGGCATTAAACCCTACAACAACAAGAAGTCCCATAATGTGCTTATAAATACAGTCCCATAATGTATTAATAAATACAGTCAAATAATGTCTTTAAACACAGTCCCATAATGTGCTTATGAATACAGTCCCATAATGTGCTTATAAATACAGTCCAATAATGTGCTTTAAACACAGTCCCATAATGTGCTTTAAACACAGTCCCATAATGTGCTTTAAACACAGTCCCATAATGTGCTTATAAATACAGTACCATAATGTGCTGATAAGCACAGTCCCATAATGTGCTGTTAAATACAGTCCCATAATGTGCTTTATACACAGTCCCATAATATGCTTATAAATACATTCCAATAATGTGCTGATAAGCACAGTCCCATAATGTGCTTATAAATACAGTCCCATAATGTGTTGATAAGCACAGTCCTATAATGTGATTATAAACAGTCCCATAATGTGCTTATAAACACAGTCCCATAATGTGCTTATAAATACAGTACCATTATGTGCTTATAAACACAGTCCAATAATGTGCTTATAAACAGTCCCATAATGTGCTTATAAACACAGTCCCATAATGTGCTTATAAACACAGTCCCATAATGTGCTTTAAACACAGTCTCATAATGTGCTTATAAATACAGTCCCATAATGTGCTTATAAATACAGTCCCATAATGTGTTTATAAACACAGTCCCATAATGTGCTTATAAACACAGTCCCATAATGTGCTTATAAACACAGTCCCATAATGTGCTTTAAACACAGTCCCATAATGTGCTTATAAACACAGTCCCATAATGTGCTTATAAACACAGTCCCATAATGTGCTTATAAGCACAGTCCCATAATGTGCTTTAAACACAGTCCCATAATGTGCTTATAAATACAGTCCCATAATGTGCTTATAAACAGTCCCATAATGTGCTTTAAACACAGTCCCATAATGTGCTGATAAGCACAGTCCCATAATGTGCTTTAAACAGTTCCATAATGTGCTTATAAAAACAGTCCCATAGTGTGCTTATAAATACAGTCCCATAATGTGCTTATAAACAGTCCCAAAATGTCCTTATAAATCAGGGTCAACTGCAACAATAATTCTTTATCTAAAGAGATATCAGATCAAATACAATAATTCTTTATCTAAAGAGATAAAAGATTAAATACAATAATTCTTTATCTAAAAAGATATCAGATTAAATACAATAATTCTTTATCTAAAGAGATATCAGATTAAATACAATAATTCTTTATCTAAACAGAAATCAGATTAAATACAATAATTCTTTATCTAAAGAGATATCAGATTAAATACAAATATATCCAGTCTGCTACTTTCTAGCAGTATTTGTATTAGATTGCAATGCTCCATCTATTGTTGCTGTTATTGTAAGATTTAACACCATTTTTCACCACAAGATAGGCTATACAATGCAGCCAGTATAAATGGTGGAGGAAAAACACGAAAAAAACTCCAGAAATAACCACCAACACACTAGAATCAACTGGTAAGCTTTCTCAAATACCAACATTGGCTAAACTTGAAATTAAAACCCTGCAGACAGAGGTAAGATGGCAGTGATCCATAATGGTGAGTACTTAAGACCACCTGGGCCTCTCCCTGCTCAGTCTATGTGTATTAAATTACTATCACCAATCACTCATAAAAGTTGTTTATATTTCTTATATTGGAGTGTAGTACAGAGCAGTACCTAAAGATTTCAATGCTCAGTCTATTATTACAAAGTCGCATCCTCTAAGGAACACATTTGATTATTTCTATTGAGCTACACTAAACATTACTCATGATGATTTTGTGTCCTGTCACACAGATATGAACCAGTTGAAAATGTTAGTATCAAAATTCAACACATTTTAGCTATGATAACATGTTAGAGTCCCCATTGTTGACTTACTTCTTGCAGCCAACAAAGTTCTTTTAAAACATCCCTTGAAAAGATTTTTTTCTTTGTGAAAGATAATGCTTTTAAGTAAGCATACATTTTTGATTAGCAATCAGTTTATCAATGATATATAATTTCTCCCAAATGATTTCTAAATAACTGCAAAGTTAAATAGCCAAAAAAATAAGAGTTTGATATCTCGATATGGTTTGATTTTTTTTATAATTTAAGAAAAGAGTTTGTTTTTCTTTAAATATATAAGCATTTTGAGGTATCTATGAATGTTTGTTTCAAATATGCTATTGTACATCAATGCGCTTTGATAATAGCTTGTTACTTTTAAAACAGATGTCAGCTTTCACAAGATGTGATAATTATTCCTCATATTTGCATTGAACCACCAACAATAATGCTAATAATTTTCATTTTTATTGCATTTTGTAAACTGTTCAATTATTATGCAAACAATAGACCCTAATACCTGCTTTATGCCAATACATGCTCTTGCCATTATTGATTTTTTTTGGCAAAGATCACTATTTATACATGAAACTGAATGAGGTCATATTTTGCTACATGTATTTACAGAGGAAATTTTGCTATTTTAATATGATATATATTATGGGATAAAATATACACAATGAGTTTGAGCTAATTCATTCTGATTTGTCTAAATATAAGTTCCTCATTTTGCAAATGATAAGTGTCCATGTTCTGCATTTTTATTGTTGGTAACAAAAAATTTTCCATTAGGAACATCTTGTATAGATAAAAAGATAGTCCTGTAATATTTTATCCAGCTAACTAACTTGTCTTGATACTGCACATTACATAAGATTTTATCAAGTTAACTGACTCTTCTTGAAACTGCATGTAACAAAACATTTTATCCAGTTTATTGACTTGGCTGGCTGGACACTGCATGAACAATACATTTTATCCAATTTAATGACCGGTCTTGACACTGCATGTAACAAAACATTTTATCCATTTTATTGACTTGTCTTGACATTGCATGTAACAAAACATTTTATCCATTTTATAGACTTGTCTTGACACTGCATGTAACAAAACATTTTATCCAGTTTATTGACTTGTCTTGACACTACACATAAGATTTTATCCAGTTAAATGACTCGTCTTGATACTGCACATTGCATAAAATTTTATCCAGTTAAATGACTTGTCTTGACACTGCACATTGCATAATATGATGAACATTGTGGACCCAAGCCAGTGTGGTTTGTTGTCAGGTAAAGCATAGCTGCAACCCCCCCCCCCCATCCCCCAAATACAAAAATACTGAACTGGTTGTGACAAAAATACTGATTTTTAAGAACAAATACTGATTATTAAAATATGAATGCATATGTAACTATTTACAACAAATAAAACCATCAGTAAAGTAGGACAGTTCCTTACATAATTAATTATTGTTCTATTTGGGTGTCCATTCTGAAGGTGCAAGAGTGCAACACACTTTGACACAGGATGCTTATAGGAGTCTTTTCACACCTTGTTTTTTTTTCATCAATCATTATCGATTCCAATGTACCAACTTTCATTGATGATCTCAATTCTGTGATTTCTTACTGAACTGTTTTCAATCAAGCATAAGAGTGCTCCTTTGCTATTTTACTGTCTTGAAAATATGTGCAAAATAAATCGCCACCAACACTAGTAAGAGCAGGAAATCTGTTATTTTATTAAATACTGTTTTTTTTATACATGTATTTAAAATAATTGAGAATTGGGGAATTTGTGAATTTTTTACATGCAGCATGAATTTGTGAATCGCTGAAAAAGTCGTGAAATTTAGGCCAAAATTGTGAGGGTTGGCAGCTATGAGTAACTAAAAGAGGAAGGTTGATTTCTAAAAGAAATCAAATTACATAAGGTTCTCTCTCGTATTTATGTACGTCAAAGGTTTAGGCTGAGTTGTGTGTGATGAAGCAGCAAGCTGATGTTTGTGACAGCGGATAAAGACAGGTATGGTAGCCTCAATTTTAAATGACCCAGTCATAATGTAGAACTGTATTCCTATATACATGTGATACATTTCTATCAAAATGGAACCAAGTACCCATTTTAAACTGAAAATTCCAAGGATTTTTTTTTTAAATTAAAGAAGTAATTTTTGCAACAAAAAAATGTACACCTGTATTCAGGTCCAAATATGTAAAAAAAACTGGACAGTTGGCCGCAATAATAAAGTGATCATGGTAGCAGCTGTGCATCATTACATATAAACACAATAATGCACACATTACATATAAACACAATAATGCACACATTACATATAAAACAATAATGCACACATTACATATAAGCATAATAATGCACACATTACATATAAACACAATAATGCACACATTACATATAAAAACAATAATGCACACATTACATATAAACACAATAATGCACACATTACATATAAAAACAATAATGCACACATTACATATAAACACAATAATGCACACATTACATATAAAAACAATAATGCACATATTACATATAAACACAATAATGCACACATTACATATAAACACAATAATGCACACATTACATATAAAAACAATAATGCACACATTACATATAAACACAATAATGCACACATTACATATAAACACAATAATGCACACATTACATATAAACACAATAATGCACACATTACATATAAAAACAATAATGCACACATTACATATAAACACAATAATGCACATATTACATATAAACACAATAATGCACACATTACATATAAAAACAATAATGCACACATTACATATAAACACAATAATGCACACATTACATATAAACACAATAATGCACACATTACATATAAACACAATAATGCACACATTACATATAAACACAATAATGCACACATTACATATAAACACAATAATGCACACATTACATATAAAAACAATAATGCACACATTACATATAAACACAATAATGCACATATTACATATAAACACAATAATGCACACATTACATATAAAAACAATAATGCACACATTACATATAAACACAATAATGCACACATTACATATAAACACAATAATGCACACATTACATATAAACACAATAATGCACACATTACATATAAACACAATAATGCACACATTACATATAAAAACAATAATGCACACATTACATATAAACACAATAATGCACACATTACATATAAACACAATAATGCACACATTACATATAAACACAATAATGCACACATTACATATAAACACAATAATGCACACATTACATATAAACACAATAATGCACACATTACATATAAACACAATAATGCACACATTACATATAAACACAATAATGCACACATTACATATAAACACAATAATGCACACATTACATATAAACACAATAATGCACACATTACATATAAAAACAATAATGCACACATTACATATAAACACAATAATGCACACATTACATATAAACACAATAATGCACACATTACATATAAACACAATAATGCACACATTACATATAAACACAATAATGCACACATTACATATAAACACAATAATGCACACATTACATATAAACACAATAATGCACACATTACATATAAACACAATAATGCACACATTACATATAAAAACAATAATGCACACATTACATATAAAAACAATAATGCACACATTCCATATAAACACAATAATGCACACATTACATATAAACACAATAATGCACACATTACATATAAAAACAATAATGCACACATTACATATAAACACAATAATGCACACATTACATATAAACACAATAATGCACACATTACATATAAACACAATAATGCACACATTACATATAAACACAAGAATGCACACATTACATATAAAAACAATAATGCACATATTCCATATAAACACAATAATGCACACATTACATATAAACACAAGAATGCACACATTACATATAAAAACAATAATGCACATATTCCATATAAACACAATAATGCACACATTACATATAAACACAATAATGCACACATTACATATAAACACAATAATGCACACATTACATATAAACACAATAATGCACACATTACATATAAACACAATAATGCACACATTACATATAAAAACAATAATGCACACATTACATATAAACACAATAATGCACATATTACATATAAACACAATAATGCACACATTACATATAAAAACAATAATGCACACATTACATATAAACACAATAATGCACACATTACATATAAACACAATAATGCACACATTACATATAAACACAATAATGCACACATTACATATAAACACAATAATGCACACATTACATATAAAAACAATAATGCACACATTACATATAAACACAATAATGCACACATTACATATAAACACAATAATGCACACATTACATATAAACACAATAATGCACACATTACATATAAACACAATAATGCACACATTACATATAAACACAATAATGCACACATTACATATAAACACAATAATGCACACATTACATATAAACACAATAATGCACACATTACATATAAACACAATAATGCACACATTACATATAAACACAATAATGCACACATTACATATAAAAACAATAATGCACACATTACATATAAACACAATAATGCACACATTACATATAAACACAATAATGCACACATTACATATAAACACAATAATGCACACATTACATATAAACACAATAATGCACACATTACATATAAACACAATAATGCACACATTACATATAAACACAATAATGCACACATTACATATAAACACAATAATGCACACATTACATATAAACACAATAATGCACACATTACATATAAACACAATAATGCACACATTACATATAAAAACAATAATGCACACATTACATATAAAAACAATAATGCACACATTACATATAAAAACAATAATGCACACATTACATATAAAAACAATAATGCACACATTACATATAAAAACAATAATGCACATATTACATATAAACACAATAATGCACACAAGCTCATGCACATGGAGGGACAGCAGTGTGGTCCACACATTTTCCTCAACAGCATGGGAGGAAAGATAGACACAAATATAATAGCTCCCTTACTGAAACTTACCATTGCAGGGCATCAAGAAGATGTTATCAAAATCTGTTTCTTAAAAAAATCTATTGAGTTGTCAAAGAATTAACCCAATATCAAACTCCTCAGTAATTTTTATGCTAATCTGATGAAATTTTGTCAACCATATTTTTGAGATTGCCAGAAAAACTTACTCAGCTGATATCTCTGCGAAAGTTGGTGCCAGGGCAACACAAGCTGGGGACCAGGCAGCATAGAAAGCTATTAGCCATGTGATTCTTTTATCCCTCTCAAGCTCTTCCTGAAATATTGTGGCAACATTCATTACATTATTAACTATCAACTAATCATTAAAACGGATTAGCTTGTCATCATTTATATCATTCTGACAACATTTGGCAAATATTTTTGGTAGATTGGGGAATGTTTTTAGTGTCTCACTACAACATCTGTTCCTCAGATGGCATCAAAATGCACTCAAAACATGACTCATAGAAGCAATGCCTTACATTTCATCAATATACCGGGTCAATTCTTCCATACTTTCTCAATCAAGACCAAACAACTTACCTTATCTACCCATCCCTTAGAAAAGTTAAAAGTGACAACAACCCATTTAGCATCCCTTTTTAAGGCATTTAAACACAAGTAGTGGTTTCTGTACCATGCCATTCATTAAACAACTTAATACCACATCAAAATGTTGTTTCTGTATCATGCCATTCACTAAACAACTTAATACCACATCAAAATGTTGTTTCTGTATCATGCCATTCACTAAACAACTTAATACCACATCAAAATGTTATTTTACATTTCCCAAACTATTTTTCTAACTGTACATACAGTACAATTTCCTATTGTATTAAAATACATTGTAATTATTGGCTGGAATACAATCATTGTTTCTTCTCTTTTATAGTTAATTTAAAGAAATAATGTCCTCATTTTAATCAATACCAACAAGCATTATCAGCTATGTGCATGCATAATTTGATGTGCAAGTCATTGATGTCACATGAATCATGTACAGCATCCAGCTGAAATTTTAAATGATTCATCACTAATCACCATATCAGGATAAAGGGTCATCAGTCTAATGGAGTTTCTAGTGAGCGCATGCCTATTTTGATGCTGTTCTGAAGACACACAATCAAACTACCCTCCCATTTTGTGTAAGGACTATCTATTACTATAATTTTCTTCAAACACACTCTCATAAATGGCTGAGTAATTCTTGCATAAGTCATACTTGTGTTTCTCTGACACACCAAATTTATGTTATGTAGCAGTTATTTCTCTGAAGAGTTTTAACCTTTTAATTTGTATGTTCCAATGTAAACATTATAGTTTTTCCCCTATATTGGTGAAACTACCTAAGTGTAGCAATTCATGATACATGATATCCAAATGAAAAGGTACCCTTTAACTGACAGAACACAGGCAATTCAGACACATGGTCATTCTTTATGTTGAGACAATCTTGGGTTCTGTAATTTTTGAACAGATATCAGTTGTGTGCCATGATCTAAGAGTCGAAATAAGCTTCTCCAGTTAAAAAAAAGCAAGTTCTTTCTTTACAAGCTAAGGATTTAAGATCACAATTATCAAATTCATGGATCAATGGAAAGATTGCAAAATAGGAAAACAAAGCAGATGCTATCTTTTACAAGCTATGGGATATAAGATATCTCAAATATTTTTTATGCTGCACATATAAAATTTTCAGTAAAAAGATCATTAACTTATAAGCAAGTATGATTGGTAATCAATAAATTCATTTACAGCCCCAATCCAAAACCATATCCGACAAACTACCTTGCAGTGTTAAAGAGTTTTGGAGGCAAAATGTGTTCTTGGGATTATATGGGGTGTCAGTTCATGTGACCCAAATAAGTAATGTCATACAATTGATAATAAGCTATTAACTCATATAAGTACTGAGAAAATGAAATTCAAATCTGAATAAAGAATACAAAATGATGCAATTAATAGTTTTAAACAAAAAGACCATATAAGGAACTTATACTTTACTGACTGAAAAGAATTTCCAGGTATTC
The DNA here is from genome assembly GCA_029339505.1 of Unio delphinus. Lineage (NCBI taxonomy): Eukaryota > Metazoa > Mollusca > Bivalvia > Unionida > Unionidae > Unio > Unio delphinus. Next base: position 2,846,387 of record JAQISU010000015.1, read on the forward strand.
ATGATGAAACCATATGATATACTGAATGTGAACACCAATAACTTTTCTTGAATTTCCAGGTATTCATGATGAAATCATGATATAATGAATGTTAACACCAATAATGTTTCCTGAATTTCCAGGTATTCATGAAGAAATCATGATATATTGAATGTTAACACCAATAACATTTCCTGAATTTCCAGGAATTAAGATAATTTCTTTTTTATAACTACCAAGGACAACTAACTGATCATTGCTTAAAAAGATGCCAATATGCAAAGAAGTCTTATATGTAGTGTAGATTTACTAGATACTCATAAATTGAATCCAGGTAACCCTATCAAAATATGTTGCATCTCATGAATTCATGGGGGTCAAAACTCTTGCATCCTGGCAGCTGTTTGCTGCATCAGGGACATGGGGTCTCAGTCAAGTAAAGTCCTAAAACCCCATCTAGTTGTAACTATCAATTCTAGAAACGTAGTGATAGAAAGATTTTAGAAGTGGAGACCATGGCCTGATGGTCTGACTTTTACCATCTTAACTAATAAGCAACAAGACAGCATAAAGTCTTTTAGTGAAAACCTCCTATTAATATGACAATCTTCGCGAGTTGGAGTAGAGTTTAACGTCATTTTTCAACACGCGATAGGCTATACATGGCAGCCAGTATTATTGGTGGAGGAAGAACCTGGGAAAAACCACGGAAAGAACCACCAACCCACGAGAAGCTACTGGCAAGCTTTCTCATATACCCATATTGGCCAAATCTGAGGCTTGAACCAATGCAGACAGAAGTGAGATGGTAGTATTCAGTAACGGAGAGCGCTTTAGACCACTCATCCATTCGGGGTCCCCTCTTCTCAGGTTGAGTAGCAATAACATTTTAATACTGGATGGTAAAGCAGCACATTTACAATTCAGATCAACTAGTTTTTGGGATAAAAATGTAGTGTTGTCAGTGCTAATCTTGAAGTAAATTAATAATTAAAAAAACAATAAAATCTTATTGGACGACAGATGGACAATCAGAATATAGAGAACAGGCCATCACAAACTTTTGTGGCCTATGAACAGTCGAACAAAATCAAGAGTTTCTAAATGTAACTTATGCTCTAAGGGCAAAAAGGATTCTTAAGATATGACCATTTCGCTCCTTTTAACTGTGTCTTGAAACCATCTTTGTTATTTTTCAGCAAAAACAATATTTTTAAATTAGCTGATATGGATGTCAGATTGAAATCAGTTTCACTTAGAGGTCACACAGCATCATTAAGGACCAAAAATATATCATAAAATGACCTCTGATAGAAACCCTATGATCATATAACTTTCTCTTTTGGAGACATAACAACAACATGATTTTCAAGATGGCTACAATGGTGGCCATATTGGAGATCAGACTGCACCATTAGGATCAACTAGACATTATAAGAAGTCTTCTGAAAGCACAACATCAATACGACCAGCCATCCAAGCTATGTAGCTATAACAAGATATTCAAGATGATCGATGTGGTGGTCATACTCAAGTCAGATTGGCACCATTTTCATGTACAATCATCAACTAGACATCACAAAGAGGTTGTATATCCAGGAGTGATAACAAGATTTTCAAGATAGCCACAATAGTGGTTATAGTGGATATGTAAGCAGTACCATTTTCACTTAGGACCAGACAGACATCATCAGAAGTAATTTAGTACCACCCCCACCACATAGTGATGCAATCATCCATTTAGGATGCATAGCAATAACAAGATTTTCATGATGGCTTCTTGGGTGGCTATATTAGACATCAGATCAGTACCATTTTTTCATTTAGGACCAACAAGACTTGTACAAGGTATCTCTGTTGATACAATTTCTGTTTAGGAAGAGTAGCGATATCAAGGTTTTCATGATGGATGTTGTGGTGGCCATATTGGCTAACCATGTGTCACCATTTTCATTTAGGATCAACCAGACTTTTTTTTATCCATATGTGTGTAAATTCTGATGGTAATTCTGTAAGTCGTATAAGTGATAACAAACTTGTGCTAACAGAGAGAGATATGACAGACTCTCCCATAACTTCTTCTGGTCTGTGACCAGTAGAGCTAAAAATTATGACTGAAATTTTAAAAAGAAGAAAAAGTCTATTTATTTTCATTGGCAGAGACCTTTATGCATGCTTACAATGGTCTAAACAAGATCTATTTAATAATAATAATATAAATAATAATTAAAAATGAGTTAGGCTCCTTTTATCATTCTCTGTTCAATTGTCTAAATTTCTTTCTTAAATTTAAAATTTTTTCCTTGTCAAATAATAATTTAATTTCAAAATTATGAAGCACACAGGAACATCATTATTAAACCCAGATATGCCATTACATCACGATCAGGAGAAAGGGTCTATTCTGCTTAAAGTATTTTCCTGCCTATAAGTTAATACTTTTTTTTACTTGAAGTCAGGTCTTCGTGTTATATTCTAAATCGACTTGTATATGGATTATGTCATTGAATTGCATCGACTTATATATGGGATAAGGTACTAAGTATGCTTTTAAAATTGCTCTATAATTAGAAAATTGAAAACCGATCATAATATACCGCTCCGGTGGCCTAGTGGTTAGAGCGTAAAATAATATGACTGCATTTGTATTTACAAGTTTTGTCATTATTTAGTTTGCATTCTGCATGTATTTTCTTATTTCTCAAACAGGAGATAAAAGTAAACAATAAATGGTAAAAAATTCACTGGGCTGCATAACACACTTACAGTCTATACTATATAGTGTACTGTACTAATTTGTTTCTTCCTAAAAAAGGATATGAAGTAATTTTGTTTTGTTCTTCCTTTGTAACCATACCTCATTCTTCCTTATCACATTTTAGCAACTGATCCATTGATATTTTATTTGGACACCATAGCTGCCAACCCCCGAGTACAAAAATACTGAATACTTTAGACAAAAATACTGATTTTCAGGAACAAATACTGATTTTTAAATTTCAATGCCTATGTATCTATTTACAACATATACAACCATCAGTAAAGTTGGACAGTGCCTTACATAATTAATTAATGTCAAAGATGCATGTGTTGCACATTTGTACCTTCTAGAGTTACAACATGTTCCATTTGGGTGCCCATTCAGAAGATGCACGAGTGCAACACACTAAAACACAAGCTGTTTATAGGAGCCCTTTCCACACCTTGTTTCTTTTTCAATCATCAATTCCAATGCACCAACTTTCATTGATGATCTCAATTCTGAGATTTTCTTTTTGAACTGTTTTCATTCAAGCATAAGAGTTATCCTTTGCGATTTTAATGTCTGGAAAAAGTTTGCAAAATAAATTGCCAGCAATACTAGTAACTGAAAAAGAAAGGTTCATTTCTAAAAGAAATTTAATAAATCAAATTTCAATCAATGGACATTAAGGTTCTCACTGGCATTTATCTAGGTTGTAAGTTCTGGCTGAACTATGTGTGATGAAGCTGGAGGCCGATGTTTATTAGCTTTTTCATGCTCTTGTACATTCATGGGCTCCTCCATGCCCAATAGCGAAATCACGTTACACAATTTGCAAAACGTCAAGTTTTCTCCTTTACTATATGGTTTTATAAATCTATACATGATGGCACAATTGTCCTTCCAGTTGTTTCCTTCTTTTTTTCCTGGAGACAATTCTGAATATTCCGCTTTCCTATTTAACATGATTAGAAGCTGAATATTATGAAGACAAGATACAGCAACAGCAGTAACTATTGTGAATTCCAATCTGGCGGATAACAACTGGCATGGTAGTCTCGATTTAGAATGAAACAATCGTATTGTAGAACTGTATTCGGATATACATGTAATACATTCTATCAAAATAGAACAGAGTGCCTGTTCTAAACTAAAAATTCCAAAGAAATTTTATTATTATTTTTTTAAATTAAAACTTATTTTTGTTGCTAAAAAAAATATACATTTGTATTCAGGTCCAAAATACGGGACAAATACAGAAAATACAGGACAGTTGGCAGCTAAGGAACATGCACGAGTGATTACTGGCATAGCTTTTTCATGGATCTAACTGATCATACAAAGGGATGTAATCCACATTAACTTGAGCGTTCTAGGATTATTTATAAAATACTGTAGATTATGCTTTCTACTGAATCTTCTAAATCATATATTTATAAATGTATTTGACAAACTTTCCCAAATAAATATGGTTTAAACTAAACTAAATCCAATATACAAAAATTAAGCAAAGATCATCATATATCCATTTTTAGTTTCGCATTTCAGTTTAAAGCAAATTGTAATGTCAACACATCATCTATATTCATTCTTAACAAGTGGTCATTTTGGTGTCTCTCTTTGATTATACCAGTAGTTGATAAATTGTTCTTTGCTTTCCAGCAAGAATCAAAGCCAGTTGCTGCAATAGTTGAAACCCTGATATTGGCTTTACCATATTGCCAGTATCCCATTGTTACCATATTGCCATTATCCCATTGTTACCATATTGGCAGTATCCCATTGTTACCATATTGCCAGTATCCCATTGTTCTTTATCATTAATCTGCATCAGTTATGCTATCAGTTTTTAATATCAAGTGGATTAAGAACAGCAGCAAATGATGCCCACTCCCTTCTCTGGATGTAAACAATGAACTTAGCCATGGGCCTTGTTTTCATTGCTATAGTACTGGCACATTTTAATGAACTAGTTATGTTTTGATCAATCTTTTCAGTCATAATCATTCATATAAATATCCCCGTACAAATCATACAACTTATCTCACAATGCCTCCATCAAATCATGAAATTCTTTCACAGCGACATTGAAACTGGAAGTTGTCAAGTTCACGGAAGAGAAAGGTGGGAATATGGCTGCTAACAAGAAATATGGTGTCAGTGAAATATGCGTCTGGGATTGGCAAAAAGCTACAGTTGCATTATGTGCTATGAAAAAAAAAAAACAACAAAGATAATAAATCATGGCTGCAAAGCAAGATGAATTAATATTGAAGATAAATTAGAAGAATATGTCTAGACACAACGCACAGCATGTCGTGTAATGAAATGGCGACAGACGAACATTTCCAATGATCTGAGCCCTAAGATAGCCACCATATTTCATTCCGATATAAAACTATTCTTTGTGGAAAAAAATTGATACTGCATTTCACAGATATGTTACAAGTATAATAAAAAGTACAGTGGAACCCCGCTATAACGCACCCCACCATAACCCGAATTCGGATATAACGCTGTCACGGTCTGGCTCCCGAAATTTTGTATATTTATTCGCACATGATTTTTTTTTTAAAAGTGTTATGCCAAAATAAACATAATGTGGTCTTTGTGGTTTTCTTCGAATAATTCTGTATACAATCGTTGCTCTAACAATAGCCGACGTATGTTTCTTTAGCTACACATTCAACCAAGCAACAGACAATGCGGTGGTTGATAAAAGCTTCTCAGTTTAATAAACATCAAAAAACGAAAGCCGCCAACATGTTTTTTTGGGCTTGGCGGTGTTATTAGATGCAATCAGTTGACCAGTAAATAATGTTTGCTTCACTAGCTGGAAATTTAGAGGGTATGAAATTGACATGCGTTCAACTTTAAAAACAATTATAAAAGTGACTTGTGACCATTGTAGACCTACTGCAGTTAGTTCTCGGGTTTTACATGTGTATTGGGTTTGCTTATGAAATGGTTATTAGTTTCCCCCCGTCTTTCTCTTCATAAATATTTTACCATTACGGAAAAGCAATACAAACATAAGTCGTTCAATGCACTTTGCGCCAAAAACATTTATTATGATTTTGGGGAAGAGATCGTGGATGAATTCTAATATAATACAATATATAATACGATAAAGTACGAGAAATAGTGTGTAAAACGCGGCTTCTGAAATGTATTAATTTCAACAGGTCCTTGAATTATTATGACTAAATAAACATCGGAAATAAACTTATTATTAATCCAAGAGTAAAGACACGTGTTCTTGAACTGCATAAACAACAATGCAGCCGACAATGTAGTGGTTGATACAAGATTCTCACAATTTAACAAACATCAAAAAGTGAAAGCCGCCAATAAGTTTTCTGGGCTTGGCGGCATTATTAGAGGAAATCATTTGACTAGTAAACAGTGTCGGCTTTGTTAGCTGGAAATTGTACATGCGTACAGCTGGGGGGAAAAAACCTTTATATCAGTGGTGCGTGACCATTACAGACGCGCGTGTTATGATTTAGTTCTCAGAGTTTATGTGAATGGTGTCTGTTAATGAACTCGTCATTACTTTCCTATTTTTGTATATAAAAAAAGAATATTTTACTGTTACGGAAAATCAAGTTTACAATTTGTATAGACACCGTTCATAGACCCTGGAACGTAATGAACGTACACTTGCTTCGTCATTCGTAACCTAATTTTCTGTTAATTTTTCTCATTGAATTCAGACATAATGATTTGTGACAAAAATATTCAATAGTTTAAATACATTTGCAATTTTTGCAATGGAATTAGGTACAGGTATTATGGATTAGCTGCATGCTATGACGGTACTATATCAGACGGTAAGTAAACGGTGTTAATACTCTGTACATGCTATATATTAGACATTAAATTCAGACATAACGAGCTTGGACAAAATTATTGAATATTTTAAATCTGTGCCATCTTCCAATGGAATTGCATGCATTATGTACGAACGGCGTGCCACGACGGCACGATAGTAAACGATGTTATTACCCTCCCTATTCATTATATAACGTCAGTTGGGGTGTTATTGATCAACGTGTATTTTCTGGGGAAAAACAATGAAAATTAGTAAAACTATCAAACGCAAAGTAATAACCAATAAATATATAATCCGTCCACATTTTTTAAAATAAATCTTAATACTGCATTCCATTTAATGTTCGTCTGATAATACTCAGATTTGTTACATTAGACACGAGTACACGTATATACGCCAATTCGGTGTTTGTTGGAATTTTTAAAAAATACTGTATAACCCCGCGATAACGCGACCCCCGATTTTAACGCGATCCAATTTCATGGACCCCGATTATCGCGTTATAGCAGGGTTCCACTGTATTTTCATTTATTTTTCGTTCATAACTTTTATGTTTCCTATCTCTTAATTTTCTTCACATTTCTGATTTCTCTATGGATATTCTCATTTCTCTATTGTTCGCCTCACTAATTTTATCTCATCTGATGAATCTTGCACTCAAGACAGGAATAATTGGGTTAAAGCTTTAGACCTTTGATTAACATGTACATAGTATACACAGCCATGTGGCTCTTGCTGCAATGGATATCATAATTAAAACAAGCACGGACTATTTATTCATCTATGTCAATTTGAATACAGAATATAGTAGTACCTTGTACAACATCAAAATCAAAAGCATGTTAGCATCGGTGATGCAATTTCATGATTGCCGGTAATATGGAATATCATATACTGATACCGTTAATAATCCTGAAACTGGAAGTTACTAACTTAAATATGAAGCAAAGTTATTGACCTAACATCGTCTTACACTCCGAATCGACTTATATATGGACAGAGGATGTAAAATGTACAAAATTAGTGAATTCAACTTATACTCCGCATCGACTTATAGGCCAGAAAATAAGGTATTCTTCTGATCATTTCATGAAAACATCATGGACCTTGACCTGCCAGCATATCATGTAATGCAGATCTGGGTTTACATCATTCATAGTTGGGTGTTTAGTCACATGTAATGTAATGCAGATCTGGGTTTACATCATTCATAGTTGGGTGTTTAGTCACATGTCATGTAATGCAGATCTGGGTTTACATCATTCATAGTTGGGTGTTTAGTCACATGTCATGTAATGCAGATCTGGGTTTACATCATTCACAGTTGGGTGTTTAGTCACATGTAATGTAATGCAGATCTGGGTTTACATCATTCACAGTTGGGTGTTTAGTCACATGTAATGTAATGCAAATCTGGGTTTACATCATTCATAGTTGGGTGTTTAGTCATATGTCATGTAATGCATATCTGGGTTTACATCATTTAAAGTTGGGTGTTTAGTCACATGTTAAGTTTGGTGTGCAGTTGTTGCCAGCATGTCATGTAATGCAGATCTGGGATTACATCATTCATAGTTGGGTGTTTAGTCACAAGTTAAGTTTGGTGTGCATTTGTTGCTATTTCTCACCTCTAAATGTGGTCCACGGAAATAGGTAACATACTCTGGACCTCTATATACCGGCTCAGGAATAAACACAAGATGAACTGAAAGAAGACCAATTTCAAAGATTTATTTTGGACTGTATTTCACTTCAAGCCAAACCAAAAGACTAAATAATTTTGTACTGATATCCTAGTCTAAGTTGAAGATACTTGTTTTTAAGATACAAGTTTCTTTGTAGATAAATGCTCTTTAATTCTGAAAAATATTAGACTGTTCAGGTACTGGGAAATTGAGTGCAGAAGTTCCTTTGTACTCCACATAAAACATTGATATTATCTGTCCATTAATACAAACAAAATCAATGTCAAAATTTTGTATATGACATTAATAATTACTATGCGTGAATGTTTGGCATGGAAATGATAAAAATGACACATTTTAACATGACTGCATATTCAGTAAACAAAATGTTTCCTTTCTTAGAATTAAAGTTAAAACTAAAGTCATATATATTGGCACATATCACTAAAAACAAATAGACCACTCTTCTACTTAACATTTACATCAACTATTGGCTAGGTTAAGGCAAATAACTTTAAAAAAGTAATTATAATATCTCAAAAGAAACATACTGACACAAACACCTACACTGGGAAACTAACTCAGGTGAACATGTTTAATATTTGATTCCGATGAAAATCATATGGGATACTATAGACGGAAATAAAGCTTCTAAACAAGAAAATTAACTCTTAATCAAAACTGGAGACATTTGTATTGCTTGTTTGGAGGGTTGCGTTATTCTGTGTAAGCATCACTTTTTCTGACATTTTTGTGGTGTGTGTCTCATAAATTTTCCGGTGTCTGCGTAATAATTGCTGAAATTTGATCTTTTAATTTGAAAACCAGACTAATTATGCTAATTTCTACTAAGAAAATAAGTCCTGCAAATCCAGCTTACAAAGATTTCACAAAACAGATATAGTTAAATAGATATTGGTTGTAACAGATAACAGCACAATCATTTTCATTTTTTTAAAATTACACATGTTTATTAGAACCAGTCAGATTGCATCTTTCCTAGGTAAATATATGTAAAACTACTTATTGAGCTTCTTGAATGTAATAGCAGAGAAAAAGATAATAAAAACGATATTTACCTGCCAATCCATAAAAGGGGCTTAATCAATTCATGATATTTATAAAACATAATAAGACACCAATATTTCAGCCAACTCCAAGTGCTCATCAATGGTTACAACCAGAACTATTATTAATTAATGAAATAAGGAAATTATATAGCTAAACTGCACTTACGTAGACATATAATACCATACACCATTCCATACACTGCATTTATTTTGAAGAACAACACCAAGTTCAACACTTTGCCAAACATGCATGCTGTACTGATGTATTCTTTTAATCCAACTGAAATATATATAAAAAAATCACAAAACATTTTACTGTTTCTCCAGACAAAGTTCATAGAGAAGAGTTGTAATTTTAAATCTTGACTTTTTATGGATTAAACTTTAAAATAAGATGCCAAAGCAAAGTATGTGTATAAAACTAAAAACTTCAAGGCTTACCTTAAAGAAATTCATGTACATGAAGATGTGATTTAGCTAGTTGCTGGAAAAATTTTAATTCCTTGAAATATCAAGACAAATCACACCAAAGGAGCTAGCATCTTTACATTTGTACATATTTCTAAGTATGTTAATAACTTGTATCTAGTAACTTCAATTCTTTGTCAGCTAGCATCTTTACATTTGTACATATTTCTAAGTATGTTAATAACTTGTATTTAGTAACTTCATTTCGTTGTCAGCTAGCATCTTTACATTTGTACATATTTCTGAGTATGTTAATAACTTGTATCTAGTAACTTCAATTCTTTGTCAGCTAGCATCTTTACATTTGTACATATTTCTGAGTATGTTAATAACTTGTATCTAGTAACTTCAATTCTTTGTCAGCTAGCATCTTTACATTTGTACATATTTCTGAGTATGTTAATAACTTGTATCTAGTAACTTCAATTCTTTGTCAGCTAGCATCTTTACATTTGTACATATTTCTGAGTATGTTAATAACTTGTATCTAGTAACTTCAATTCTTTGTCAGCTAGCATCTTTACATTTGTACATATTTCTGAGTATGTTAATAACTTGTATCTAGTAACTTCAATTCTTTGTCAGCTTAAGTGCACATAAAATTGATGTTCAATCATCATACACATACCTAGCATTTTTGTTACTATGACAACATAAACTAATAAATTAATGGCAGATTCAACTGACCAAGAAAGGAGTAACATATATACTAGGTTATAAGTAACTTCCATACAAACTGCACAGACCTGTAGTTGCCATCACTTGTGTGAGCAAATTTGGGTCAATGCAGTTTTCAGGAGTTATTAGGAGAACAAACAAAACAGACCTTATATAAGATGGCAGGTTGGTACGTATGTTGTCTGTCCTATGCTTGTGTGGGTATGTATAGTAGTTACCAGGGCTGCAGTGTCCAACTGACATCCTGACAAACTTTGTACCTGTCCCATTTTTCACTTCATAACTATCTTTATATTTTGATGTTTAAATGTCTGTAATGTAATGGGCAGATTTGGGTAGTCTCAGTTTGCTATGGTAGAGAATGTTAGTGAGCCAACTCTATGTGCCAAATCGTCAAGTAATTTTAAATGGCTTTTGCTTCAATAAACAAGTATATCTAGTACAAATATTGATCAAATTTATTACAAACAATTTATTATATGACTTTAATGTACTTATCATAATCTGCCTAAGTCAGCAAAATCTTGAGCCCAGTCCTTGACTTGCTGTGTGTATCAGTGTGTACAACCCTGGTCACAGATTGAATTCTGTTTGCATATGATACATGTAATAACCCAGTTGATCCAATCTACAGGTCACTTAATTGTCATTCCAGCAGCAATGTGTGATTTAATGGTTCTGGTGAAAAGTATGCTCCTAAGTCATAACTGACCTGCATATAAATATTCTAAATTGTCAAAAGGAGAAAACATTAAAATAAATTTTTTTAAAAATAAATTACACACAGAGCAGTAGATACGATTATCTAAATTCTGTTAAAATTTGTTTCATAAATGTATTAAATGTCATAAATACACCAATCCTCTCTATACATTTTTTAATATGATTTAGCTCTTATGTCTATAAACAAAAGTGATAATTAATGTGATCTGATTCTCTGGAATCTCATAATAAACTATCTACTTAAAAATTGAAGGTTTAGATGATTCAGAAACATTTGATTTGTAAACAAGCATAAATGGTATTTTGATTTTTTAGTCTTATCTCCAGCTATACCTTGCTTCCGGTTTTTCAGAACTATGACACATCCTAGGAATGTTAACCATTCTAATTCTCTCTGCAAAAAAAGATCAAAATTTACATTAAATTTCATCAAATAAATAACAATCCACCGAAAATTCAATATTTAAATTTTTGTTCCTATAATCCAAAAAACCAGCTAATATTATTGGTACCCCAGAATAAAGTATATGCTCCAGTCAGATCTAACTGTAAACTACACTGACCCAGATCTGTCATTGTATAATGCCCTAGCAGATTAGCATCTATGCAGTTTGTTAGGTGTAATCAGTAGAACAAAGCAGATCCGCCATTGTATAATGCCCTAGCAGATTAGGATCTATGCAGTTTGTTAGGTGTAATCAGTAGAACAAAGCAGATCTGTCATTGTATAATGCCCTAGCAGATTAGGATCTATGCAGTTTGTTAGGTGTAATCAGTAGAACAAAGCAGATCTGTCATTGTATAATGCCCTAGCAGATTAGGATCTATGCAGTTTGTTAGGCGTAATCAGTAGAACAAAGCAGATCTGTCATTGTATAATGCCCTAGCAGATTAGGATCTATGCAGTTTGTTAGGTGTAATCAGTAGAACAAAGCAGATCTGTCATTGTATAATGCCCTAGCAGATTAGCATCTATGAAGTTTGATAGGCGTAATCAGTAGAACAAAGCAGATCTGTCATTGTATAATGCCCTAGCAGATTAGCATCTATGCAGTTTGATAGGCGTAATCAGTAGAACAAAGCAGATCCGCCATTGTATAATGCCCTAGCAGATTAGGATCTATGCAGTTTGTTAGGTGTAATCAGTAGAACAAAGCAGATCTGTCATTGTATAATGCCCTAGCAGATTAGGATCTATGCAGTTTGTTAGGTGTAATCAGTAGAACAAAGCAGATCTGTCATTGTATAATGCCCTAGCAGATTAGGATCTATGCAGTTTGTTAGGCGTAATCAGTAGAACAAAGCAGATCTGTCATTGTATAATGCCCTAGCAGATTAGGATCTATGCAGTTTGTTAGGTGTAATCAGTAGAACAAAGCAGATCTGTCATTGTATAATGCCCTAGCAGATTAGCATCTATGCAGTTTGATAGGCGTAATCAGTAGAACAAAGCAGATCCGCCATTGTATAATGCCCTAGCAGATTAGGATCTATGCAGTTTGTTAGGTGTAATCAGTAGAACAAAGCAGATCTGTCATTGTATAATGCCCTAGCAGATTAGGATCTATGCAGTTTGTTAGGCGTAATCAGTAGAACAAAGCAGATCTGTCATTGTATAATGCCCTAGCAGATTAGGATCTATGCAGTTTGTTAGGTGTAATCAGTAGAACAAAGCAGATCTGTCATTGTATAATGCCCTAGCAGATTAGGATCTATGCAGTTTGTTAGGCATAATCAGTAGAACAAAGCAGATCTGTCATTGTATAATGCCCTAGCAGATTAGGATCTATGCAGTTTGTTAGGCGTAATCAGTAGAACAAAGCAGATCTGTCATTGTATAATGCCCTAGCAGATTAGGATCTATGCAGTTTGTTAAGCATAATCAGTAGAACAAAGCAGATCTGCCATTGTATAATGCCCTAGCAGATTAGGATCTATGCAGTTTGTTAGGCGTAATCAGTAGAACAAAGCAGATCTGCCATTGTATAATGCCCTAGCAGATTAGCATCTATGCAGTTTGTTAAGCGTAATCAGTAGAACAAAGCAGATCTGCCATTGTATAATGCCCTAGCAGATTAGCATCTATGCAGTTTGTTAGGCGTAATCAGTAGAACAAAGCAGATCTGCCATTGTATAATGCCCTAGCAGATTAGGATCTATGCAGTTTGTTAGGCGTAATCAGTAGAACAAAGCAGATCTGTCATTGTATAATGCCCTAGCAGATTAGCATCTATGCAGTTTGTTAAGCGTAATCAGTAGAACAAAGCAGATCCGCCATTGTATAATGCCCTAGCAGATTAGGATCTATGCAGTTTGTTAAGCATAATCAGTAGAACAAAGCAGATCTGCCATTGTATAATGCCCTAGCAGATTAGGATCTATGCAGTTTGTTAGGCGTAATCAGTAGAACAAAGCAGATCTGTCATTGTATAATGCCCTAGCAGATTACCATCTATGCAGTTTGATAGGCGTAATCAGTAGAACAAAGCAGATCTGTCATTGTATAATGCCCTAGCAGATTAGGATCTATGCAGTTTGTTAGGCGTAATCAGTAGAACAAAGCAGATCTGTCATTGTATAATGCCCTAGCAGATTAGGATCTATGCAGTTTGTTAAGCGTAATCAATAGAACAAAGCAGATCTGCCATTGTATAATGCCCTAGCAGATTAGGATCTATGCAGTTTGTTAGGCGTAATCAGTAGAACAAAGCAGATCTGTCATTGTATAATGCCCTAGCAGATTAACATCTATGCAGTTTGTTAAGCGTAATCAGTAGAACAAAGCAGATCCGCCATTGTATAATGCCCTAGCAGATTATGATCTATGCAGTTTGTTAAGCATAATCAGTAGAACAAAGCAGATCTGCCATTGTATAATGCCCTAGCAGATTAGGATCTATGCAGTTTGTTAAGCGTAATCAGTAGAACAAAGCAGATCTTCCATTGTATAATGCCCTAGCAGATTAGGATCTATGCAGTTTGTTAGGCGTAATCAGTAGAACAAAGCAGATCTGTCATTGTATAATGCCCTAGCAGATTAGCATCTATGCAGTTTGATAGGCGTAATCAGTAGAACAAAGCAGATCTGTCATTGTATAATGCCCTAGCAGATTAGGATCTATGCAGTTTGATAGGCGTAATCAGTAGAACAAAGCAGATCTGTCATTGTATAATGCCCTAGCAGATTAGGATCTATGTAGTTTGATAGGCGTAATCAGTAGAACAAAGCAGATCTGCCATTGTATAATGCCCTAGCAGATTAGCATCTATGCAGTTTGTTAGGCGTAATCAGTAGAACAAAGCAGATCTGCCATTGTATAATGCCCTAGCAGATTAGCATCTATGCAGTTTGTTAAGCGTAATCAGTAGAACAAAGCAGATCTGTCATTGTATAATGCCCTAGCAGATTAGGATCTATGTAGTTTGTTAGGCATACTCAATAGAACAAAGCAGATCTGTCATTGTATAATGCCCTAGCAGATTAGGATCTATACAGTTTGTTAGGCGTAATCAGTAGAACAAAGCAGATCTGCCATTGTATAATGCCCTAGCAGATTAGGATCTATGCAGTTTGTTAGGCGTAATCAGTAGAACAAAGCAGATCTGCCATTGTATAATGCCCTAGCACATTAGGATCTATGCAGTTTGTTAGACGTAATCAGTAGAACAAAGCAGATCTGCCATTGTATAATGCCCTAGCAGATTAGGATCTATGCAGTTTGTTAGGCGTAATCAGTAGAACCAAGCAGATCTGCCATTGTATAATGCCCTAGCAGATTAGGATCTATGCAGTTTGTTAGGCGTAATCAGTAGAACAAAGCAGATCTGTCATTGTATAATGCCCTAGCAGATTAGCATCTATGCAGTTTGTTAGGCGTAATCAGTAGAACAAAGCAGATCTGTCATTGTATAATGCCCTAGCAGATTAGGATCTATGCAGTTTGTTAGGCGTAATCAGTAGAACAAAGCAGATCTGTCACTGTATAATGCCCTAGCAGATTAGGATCTATGCAGTTTGTTAGACGTAATCAGTAGAACAAAGCAGATCTGTCATTGTATAATGCCCTAGCAGATTAGGATCTATGCAGTTTGTTAGGCGTAATCAGTAGAACAAAGCACATAGACCCTGATTTTCAAGCATAATTATACAACAGCAGATCATGTTATCTTTTCTTGCAGTTAGACTTGACTTGTAAGCAACTATATACTAATCTTTGTGGTCTAATAATTTCATTTAGATGCTGTATGACTGTAGCTACTTGATACAAGCGCGCAAAATATATTTGTGGGAATCCTAAAGTTTATTTCAATGATATAAAAATTAGGACTTCCTCTTTTTTGCCATTAGGAATGTGGTGTATATAATAGAAACATATGAACCTGATATTTTTGCATACAACTATGAGAAAAAACAAATAGTTTTTATTAATATTCTTACAAAAAAGAAATTAAGTACTTGAGTCTCCAAGTTTCACAAAATATTAAATAAAATAAAACAAATTTCATATTTGGTGTTGTGACATTTAACAAAAATAGATATACAAGTCAAGATGAGTCTAAATTTTTTTTTTACAAATCTTTCTAAGTCACTAAAAATTACACACAAGCCCAAAACATTTACATAATCATCGCTTCTATCTCCACCAAATACCTCTCTATTATTTTTCCCCTTTTTCAAGTTTTTTGTTTCTAGTTGAAGATTTTAAGCAATTTTATTGTCATTGATAATTACTATTTCATAGTAAAATATCTGAGGGCAGGCGGGTAACAATGTCATGTATTCACTGATTATGTGACCTCTTTTTGTCTCTGATGTCATGATCTATACCACCATCCCAGCATTCGATCTGAATGTTTGGATATTTGTTTCCGTAGTAAAATGTATAAATGAACACAAAAATGGAAGATAAAGTTCTGGAGTACTCGTATAATATTATAATAATCACATGTATATCTCTGGATCTTTACATCTCTGAATTCAGTTGTTGTAAATTTCAGCACATTTTCCCACCCAAGCTGCAAGTCAAAGTCTTTGAACTTGCTGCCCAGCTATTGCAACATGTTCTTTTGATGTACTCTTATAAATACAGCAGACACACCTGGGGACTATTTTAACCACTGAATTCTGTCATTGTCAATATCAGCACAGCTAAAATGATAAAAGTAATCAACATATTCTCAGTCAGTTGGTGTGTGGTCCCGAGTGGCTGAGTGGTATAAAGCGCTGTCCATTACGGATCATTGCCATCTCACCTCTGTCTGTGTGGGTTTGAGTCTAAGATTTGGCTAATGTAGTTATGTGAGAAAGCTTGCCAGTAGCTTCTTGTGGGTCGGTGGTTCTTTCCGGGTTCTTCCTTCACCATTAATAATGGCTGCCATGTATAGCCTATATTGTGCTGAAAAATGGCGTTAAACCATAAAAAACAAACAAACAAAAACAGTCACTAGGTTGTTGAAGCAGGGCTGGCAAATCTTTGAATTTGCCGACCAGCTATTTGCATGTATATGGAGGACTCTTACACGGAAAATGTTCTGCGTCCCAGACCATATATTTGCGTCAAAAAAAAAAATATGCGCAATTAAGTGTTTCAGAGACCTCTGTAACTACATATAAAAACATACATGGAAAAACTAGTAGTAGTATGCTATACTTTATTTGAAAATTTAGATGTTACATATGCGTGACCAGAGGTTTCACTAGGATTTTAAAACTAGGAGTTTAGGACTACCATTTTGGTAAAAAAGCCGACTAAAAGATTCCATACTAACGTATTTCATTTCCATAGCCTGATGCATAAACATTACATCTTTTCAAAGCTTATCAGCATCCCTGATCAAATATTTGCATCCAAATACACATAATTAAGAGTTTCCAAGAAATCTGTGTGACAACAACATTAAATGTACACAAAATGGTGTGCTCAATAAACTTGCATTGTTTTAATCAAATTTAACAACTAAAGGAGTAAAGGATACAAATTTGTTAAACAGCAAGCCACTTTAACAATCTTGTCAATAGTTGGAGCACTAAAAAATTCAAAATTTTCACAACACGAGATTAATAACATGTTCACATGAATTTGAACTTATGGAATTTTTCTAGTTTTCTCAACTTCTATTGCAGATAACTGCTTTTCCTCATGTAAATGTAGGCATGGCTAATTCAAAGCACACAGCATCTTCTATGCTGAAGCTTCTGTCAACCATCACCAGGTAAACTGATTTTTGTCAAGCCCTGATTTTTCTATCATATACTTGTCAGAGTTGTACCATCAGAAACTAGCCGCCAAGTATAACATCATTTTCTGAAAAGTGGCATTAAACCCTACAACAACAATGACATGAGAAATAAATTAAACAACACCTTGATGTGCAATGCCTATCAGACATTTCAGTCTATGTTTATAATTGGAATGTGTACACTTTGTTCAAAGCTTCTCTGTAAATAATTCAAAACAGTCTAGTACAACAAAAACTATCTTGCCACACTCTTTTCCATAACACTGGTTCCATCAAAAGTTCTTAATTTGGTCATTTCACTAGAAAGTCTAATGTAAAATAAATCCAGTTTTGTGAACAGTCAGCAAAGAAACATTCAAGTATGTCTTGGAAAAGATAATTCATGCAAAGTTTCACAAGACACAATAGAAATTGCTTTTCTTTCGACAGACTCTTACTGTTGTTATTCATATGTCGCTGTATTAAATTAAAAACTAGTTTAAATACACCAACAATCGTATATAAGAAAATCAACTTATCCACATTATCCTAACACCAGGCCGGCCAGCCCTATCACTAACCTTTTAATGCTGAGCGTAAAGCGAGGCAGATGGTAGTTATCATTTTTAGAAGTTTTTGGTATGATTCGACCAGGGTTATACGCACTTCAAACGTATGCCACCGAAGCGGTCGAAAGCAGGATATATATTATGATTCCTAGTGCAGTGTAAAAGTTGTATGTTAAAAAAAAATATTCTTAAAGCACATGAAAACAATTTTAGAAACATATCAGCATGTTTCACACAGAGACAGACACATGGTTCACACACGAGATCGAGAGACGGATGGATAGGGGAATTTTACCAGTTCGAGATTGCAGTTATCAAATAGGTAATCACAAATAGGACTGCACGTTTTCACTAAAAAGTAAATTGCAGCAAGTGAAATGTCCGTTATGTAGTGAAGAACAAAGACGGGTTTTAACGTCGTGTAGAAACTTTTCAAACGTTCCAGCATTGTGTGGTCTGGAGTGAAGGACGAAATGGGCAGTAAGTAAATTAACCGTGGTTAAAAAGAGCATCAACGCCGCCTGTCAAAAGCAAATAGACTGGATCCTTGAATTATTTCTTCATGTAAGTAATAGGCTTAAAATAGCTGGATACCAGGCTGAGATAACTGTCTAAACTAATTTATGAACAAATACATAGTAATTATATGGTGAGTTACGGAATTGTAATCGGAATCTGAATGTATATATTGCAGGGCCATTTAAGGCATCAATATCGGTGATACAAATATTTTAATATCATCACCGACTTCATTACACAGGTGCTCGACGCGAGCTTGATGTGAAATAAAAACAAAAACAAAAATCTAAAGGGAAAAAAATCATGCAGAGTGAGAAATTTACCTTAGATTACCCCCATGACCCATTCAGACATAGGACCCTCTCTATCATACTATATAAAAAGAGAAGGTTCGTAACTTTCAAATACTTGGTTCCACCCATGACCTTCGGTTTCATTCTGCTATTTCCTTATTTAAAAGCACACAACTATTCCATATGGTTTGTTTTACTCCTGAGATATTTTTCTATTCATCAAGTCATCATTGGCTTTTCTACGTTGTGCCAAACTGAAGTTATGGCTTCCGAAATGTGCGATTTTCGGGAATTTTTCATCTTGGGACACTTGCGAGCTCATGTGACAACCGGCGAAAAGAGCTACATGTACCATGTTTGCGGTTCTACGATACACGAATTTTTTAATTACAGAACAATGGTAAATACAAAAGTAAGTTTGTTTTTTAACTTAATATTAACTCGATTCAACTTTAGGAATCCTGTTCCATGGAAAAATTAGACATTTTCTCTTTCACTGCACATATCGTAAACAATCAATTCAAGTATTAGGCACACACGACAACGCCGAAATATGACTGGCTAAAAAGGTTATTCATAATATTTAGTATAGCCCAAGAGGATATTGGAGGGGTAGAGCAGCGATTAGCAAACTCGATGATTCAGCAAATGGTACACGGTCTGTTGCTGAAAATTGATTAGTACGACAGGGTATTTATCAATAGCATATTTATCTATTAACACCTAAACAAATTCAGCACATTTTGATGTCAGCACTCATAATGAAGTTCATCAGGCAGATATTTTGTTTTGACCACATGATACTATTCAAATTGGTAGACGTCAATACACACACAGATACGCGTTAACTGTCGCTGATGTTGCAAGTAGATATAGAAAAGCAGAACCATTATCAACTAATACGGCTGCTGAAGTTGTATTAGCTTTTAAACGATTTTATCAACGAGAACCATAGCGATGGCTACAACTACTACATGTTGATCCTGGCAGAGAATATTTTTGGTGCATTATCATCTCTGATGGAAAAAAAATTAATCGCAATCAGGCATTCGTTGAACGATTTAATTGAACACTTGCTGATAGGTTATTTATATATCAATATGAAAGGATATATTCATATACAAAGTTCAAAGTTCTCGTGAATGGGTTTCAATACTACCAAGTGTGATAGCTGCATTAAATAAAGAAATTACTCATGCGCTGTCTATACACCCTATCGTGAGGTCCCAAAAAAACATATGAGAACACAACGACATGACTATTCAAAGCAACCAGTATTAGGTAATATGACCGTAATATATTTATATGCACCCGGTAGACTTGAAGGCCGTAAACAAAGAACGACTAATTATATTTGAAGTGTCACTACACATACAATTTCCAAAATGGTATAATCTATGGGTAGACCTGCAAGATAATATTAGATTCGTTTGCTACTCAACGAGGATTTGAAAGTAAACGATTACAAGTAATTCCTGAAGACACACAATTACCGTCGTCTTTATTTAACTACCACCTTGACTTCGATTACATTCAATATAGGTTAGCATCACATTTTTACACGTGTGACCAGGACTGTATCATTTCTATCTACAGTGAATTGGCTTGGATCCTTATTTGAATATTGCCAGAATAGTAATGTGTTACAGCTCACACATGATTTTATGTCGTTGTTTTAATGTTATGATAAATTCAACATAGATATAAAAGTCACGTTTATTTATTATTTTTATATATTTTTTTTTTTGGGGGGGGGTCACATTGTTTATAACTACTATTTTTCTTACTAAGCCTTGAGTTTGATTCTTAATTTTTGCAAAGTGTACGATAACCCTCTACTGCTGAGATATTCTTCTGACTCAAGATCCTGCGAGATAAACTAAATTCGATCATTCGAAACGATCATCGACGATCCAAACAACTGTATCAGAAATCGTTAATCCTTGTGATGAATGAAATCTCACTGCGTATCCTAGCATCCATGGAGTTTTGTCCATAGCTAACACACTCTCAACAACACTGGCAGGAACTAAAACAATATCATTTACACAAGATTTTGATTCTCCGACGATCCTAGAATTTCAGCGTCAATATTTTGCCGTCCAGTATCTGCTGGGCGATAATATAACGGTACGTGTAGAATTGGAAAATTGTCTTTATGTAACAAAACAGTTGTTGTTGAAGTGTATCACGAACTATCGGTCATCTTGCAACTATCAAATCGTTTGGTCTCCATAAATTCCAACAATCTTTTATATTTGTTTCTGGAGTTATTTCACGCATTATTTCACATTGAACTTTATTTGGTTGTAGTCTGATTATTTGTTTAAGCGCTTTTAATTATGTATAAAACGCTCTATGATTATCAGTTATTTCTTCATAATGATCTATAAGACTCTTCAGCCATTCGTGTGGAGACAATTCAATAAATGGTGGAGGTTGACTTTGATCACCGCACATTATCACAGCAGTATTTTATGTCAATAACCAATCAAGCAATAGTTTTGATATATCTTTAGATACTGTGCATATTTCACCCCAAATGATGATCATCATGGGGGAATATTTTTTACCCATTCTTTCAGAAGTCCATTTATCTTCTTTTCATCGAACGAATTTGCAATAAGTGCTTGATTTAACTCTTAGTTCGCTCCTCTCTGTGTCGAGTCTGTGTGTAGGGGTTGAAACGATCAGAACAATATTTCCAAATAATTATGTCGCACGAGTTATTTTTCCAGAACCTCCAGGCCTGTTAAGATGAATTATTTCATGTCTAGTCACGTGATCATACACTGACAGCGCAGATGACAATTTTAATATTTGATTATTTTTTTTAAATAAATATCTTTAACCGTAACGTCGATGATTCAGAATTATTAAGTATATTTTTTTGTTTTTTCCCTCCATTTACCCCATGATGCATACCTATCAATATTTAATTTTTCCAACAATCCTAAATATTTTCTTCTGATATAGAATGAATCCATAGCGATTCTAACGGCAAGGTCAAGAAATTTATTTATCACCGATAATAAATTTTTCAAAACATACGCAATTATCGCAAAATCTTAGTTGAGTTAATTGCGGTGACTCGCCACCAGCGTTACTCATAATTGTACCTAAGTTAGTTCCGTTAGACAAGTAAGCATTACTTCTACTTATGAATATACTCATCGTTGTAACAGCAGTTATAAAAACTAGATCAGCAACGTCTGTAATTAATCCTACACAATGTCGTTTATGATCATATGATCCTTCTTGGGTAAATTCGCCAATTATTTTTCTGCCAAGATGTTTTGCGGTTTTATTTTCGTAATCAGTCATATCATAATGTTCATTATCAGAACATTTCTTTGCTGTGGTAACCAAACTTGTTTCTGTGAATGATAATGATATAATGGCTTCACTTACAACCAACGATATCAGTATTTTTCCATCAAGCATATTTCGTAACAATACAATTGGTGCCCATCTTTTTCTGAAAAATGTTTACCAAACGAGACATAAGAAATTCGATGATGACCTTTAGCAAACTCGAATTACTCGATTCATGCAAATCCAGTCAAGTCAAACTCCGTTTATCGTAACTCCGGTCATCTCGTGTGTTGAATGTCCAAATCGCTTAAAATATTCAGAACATTCTCCCATTCCAAGAAATCTTCCCGGATAACACATTACCGCATCAAGGAAGATAACATCTTTATAATCGTATTTAATATTCCGTAATCTGCTGTGTCCATATTATTAGCAGCTTACCTGCACGTCTTCAAGAAGATAAAGAGTTGGTTTCCACCAATGTTTTCTCTTCCAAAGTGAGCAGCAACTGACGGAACGGTAAAACAATTATTCAGTAATTTTCAGTATTGTCAATCTGCTATGAAAACCTTTGCGCACGATTTTTCATTTTTTCATAAAGATATCCTTACGATAAATATTTCCATAAGGTTGCAATAATTGATCAAATTTACTATATTTCTTTCATATCAATATTTACATCTTTTCTATTGAGTTCATCACCAGCATCCTCTTCGCTCTGAAACACCAGCGCTGGTGAAATATTATGTTACTCGTTCGGCTATTCAGTTTAGTTTAGAAAATTTCATCGGCGCTAAATCATCAACGCCGAGTTTATCATAAAGCGCATATATCCCATAAATAACCGCGGTTACAGGATACGCTTGTTCGTAATAGGGTTTATCAATACCAGTCAACATTCCTGGTTTGGAATTTTTACTTAATATAGCATTTTGTTCATTATGAAGGAGAGGGTCATGTTTGTCACAGAAAATCCAAGTAATATTGTCAGCTAGTACTTAGTACAATAAATGTTACTTTAGAAATGTATATTTTATCGTCGAAATATTTAATAATAGTTGCCGCTTGATGTTCCTTTATTATATATATATTATAGCATCGATGACATCATGGTCAACACATTTGGTGTCACATATAATTTTAAATGTTGATCACATATGAGATGCGCCATCTTTCTTGATTTTTTACCTGGCATCACGAATACTTTCAACTTGATTATTCGTAGTATCAAACAAAACTCTGCTCGATAAGTCCGATATTCTTCTGTCAAGATCAAATCTAGATTTAGAAGGCTTGATTGTTGATAATCTCTTAATTTCCTCCACATTTTAATTAAGACAAATATTTTAATTAAAACATATATTATATAATGATTCAAACTAAGACTATATGTTAATGATAGGCTCAACAACTCCTTGTAACCAAGGTTACGTAAATGAATTCTGCAGATCTCACTTACAAAGCGTACGTCTCAGAAGTTTATGCCCAAAACATTGTTGGGAATGCGGTGTTGGAATCAGAGGAGAAACACGATTATGTGTCAAATGTGGTGGTAAACATACAGAGAGCTGAAAAGAAAGATTTTTAAAAAAAATACACGGACAATTTTAAGTTAATAAGAAACGTTGAAGACTATATTTCCAGATTTTCCACAAAAAATAATTTAGACAAATAAATATCTGTATATTCATGTAGGAAAATGAATTTGCAAAACATTCTTTCATCAAGAATTACGAATCATAATGTGATAGTGTCGACTAGAGAATCATCGTTTGTACTGTTGAAAATGTCGACAATCTTAGATGTACTGCTGCAAGAAAGATATATTTGTCATAAATTCATTTACGAATGTTATTACGGATTAGTCGAGAAAAGTCCTGTGATTGATCATATTAATTCAGATCAGACGATAATTCTTTGGGTAATTTACAGGCTGTTACATAAATTAAGAATTCAGCGTGGCGAGGTATAAGATTATTGGGAAAAGAACGATTATTTTGTAAATAATAATAATAATAATAATAATAATAATAATAATGAGGACTTTGTATAGCACCTAATCTTTCGAAGCTCTAAGCGCTTTACACCATCAATAATGATATGACTACACTACAGAACAACAAATGACAAAAACAATGAAATTGGAAAACATAAAAACATGCTGAAAACATATAAGGTACAAAATATGATTACGTCGCTAAGTTTGCCTCTGCAGTCAAAACAGTTGAGTCTTAAGAGCACTCTTAAAAGGGACCACTATGTCTTTGTGTCTAATTTCAATGGGCAATTCGTTCCACCTCGCCGGGCCCTGGTGTGCAAACGAACGTTGTCCATATGACTTCGTTTTCACCTTGGGAACAATGAGTATACGATTATCAGAAGAAGAGCGTAAGGATCTAGCTGGTGTATACACATGGGTGAGGCTGGATAGGTATGTTTGATTGGAGTCTGTCATTGAAACATAGCATAGAGAACAAATTTTGTGTTTGATTCTGTATCGAATCGATAGCCAGTGTAGGGTACAGAGCAGTGGTGAGGTGTGCTCTGATCGAAGTACTCAAAAGATGATCCGTGCAGCTGTGTTTTGAACTTTTTGAAGTTTCTGGAGTAAATATTGTGACGAACCAGACAGAATTGAGTTACAATAGTCCAGTCTTGAAAATACTAATGAACACACAAGTGTTTTAGTAGCATCAACTGAAAGATATTTACGAATGGAACTGATGCGTCTCAATTCAAGATATGCAGCCTTGCATATGTTCATGACACGTTGGCGCAATGTGAGAGTACTGTCTAGAGTAACGCCTAGGTTTCGTACTGACTGTGAGAATTTAATGTTGGTGCTGCTGATATTTATTGTCTGAGGTAAAGGATGTGAATGAGAAAGTCTTTGTGTTGTGATCCGAATAGCATCAGTTTTATCTTCATTCGTCTGCAGCTTGTAACATGTAAACCATGATTTCACATCAGAAATGCACTTCTCTACTCCATGGATGGTAGCATCAACTTCATTTGGGTGGCTAGACTTGTATATTTGGGTGTCATCAGCATACAATTGGTGCGACACTGGGTGATGATCTATGACACTTGAGAGCGGCTGAGTGTACAATATGAAGAAAACAGGTCCAAGAACAGATCCCTGCGGAACATCACAACATACGTCAACTGGGCTGGAGTGTATTCCATTTGCATATATAATTTGTGTCCTGTTGACTAAGTAGGACTTGAACCACTATAAGGCTATATTCTTAATGCCAAATACATGCTGGAGACGGTGAAGTAATATATCATGGTCTATTGTGTCAAATGCTGCAGATAAATCTAGGAGAGTGAGGACTGTGATCTGTCCACTATCCAAAGCAGAGAGAATGTCACTAAATACTTTCAGAAGAGTAGTTTCCGTACTGTGGCAAGGGCGATATGCAGACTGTATATTGCTAAAAAGACTGTTTGAATTAAAATGATATACAAGTTGAGTAAGAACAACCTTTTCTAAGATTTTTTATATGAATGGGAGATTAGAAACTGGGCGGTAGTTCTTTAAATCGTTATGGTCCAGTGTTGGTTTCTCCAGCAGTGGCATTACGACGGCAGTTTTGAAAAATGATGGGAATTCCCTTGATGAGAGAGAGATATTAATAACATCAGTTAGTGAAGGCAATACTGGGTCTAAGCACTCAAGCAGCAGTGATGTTGGAATTGGATTAAGTTCACAAGACTTTGGTGCACTTTTCATCACGATTGTCCGTACTAAATCAATAGAAACAGGTTCAAATTCTCCTAACGGTTGTCGCTGAAATTCTGCATCATAACTGTATGGTGACGAATCAGTTGAAATTGTGCTGTCAAGCGAGTCACTAATAGTTATATTTTGTCATCGAAGAAATTTGCAAATTGGTCTGGTAGGTCTAGTGGACAGAAGGTTGTTGGAAGTGGTATACATTTGTTCCTTAACATTAGTTTGTTAGTTATCTCGAAGAGCTCTTTGCTTTTCAAACAATGAACGCAGGCAGTTATCAAGTCGTTCCGCTGTTGGATTAAGAAAGTTGTTAGGTTTCTTGGATGTCATGCATGAATTTGGTTCTATTTAGCATACGTAGGTTTCTCTTTGTAGCAAATATAGGTGGAGGGTTAGGGACTGATACGTCGAGATGGCATACAATGTAGATGTGATCCGATGCAAGTTCGTGGGATACAAGGTTGGAATGCAGAATATTATCATCAGGTCTATAAAGAAACCAGTCTAAAATGTGACCAAGTTTATGGGTAGGTTGGTTAACTGACTGTTTAAGATTGAAAACATGAATGGAATCTAGTAGTTTTGACGTGTATATGTTTACTAGGACAGTCAAAGTGAATGTTGAAATCTCCAAGAATAATTAGGTTGCCATCTATTGAATTTCCATACTCTAGAAGATTTGGAAACAGCTCAAAAATAGAGATTCAGTCAGCTTGTTTCTTCTACTAGGAGGAGGACGGTAGAGACAGAAAAAATGGACTGACCTTTGTTCCAGTGTGAGCGTTGTTTGGACTAGTTCAAGCGATGTGTGGCAGAAATTGAAATTTGTGTTGTACTTAAGGCATTTGACCATGGAATTCTTTGTAATTACAGCAATTCCACCTCCGCGGGAGTTGCGGGGGAATGACTTGATGGAGTTATCGCTGGGTGTTAAATCCGCACACTTACATTCATCACCTGCCGAATTTAACCAAGTTTCTGTCAGGAAAAAGACATCAATATTATGGTCGTTGATAAAATTAACAATTTCTGTGCGCTTTTCCGGTGATCCTACTGATACAAAGACAAGTGAATAAAAAATATTTCTATCAATAAGTGCAGCGGGCAAATATTTTGATATGTATCCGTTTTGTTACAATATGTCGCAGATAATGTAACCAAATTAGGATGTTTGAAGAAATAGAAACATTTTTTTCTTTTCATTTCAGTATATCCCATTGTGTTGAAGGGAAAGAATTCCGTCAGGGACACGTAGAACGATTAAAGAGTTATCTCTTCTGTATTGTAAAATAGGTTTTATTAATTTGATCCCATCGTGTTGCAAATAATATAACCAAATTCTTTATGTTCAAAGAAATACAAACAAAGGTATCTTACTCATCTTTATTCACGGAAAAATGTGAACATAAAAAAAGTCTTCCCAACTGAAAAAACTTATCCAACGGCACCATATTTACGTGATGTGATGCAAGTCTGACTCGAAAAAAGTTTCTTTACGTCTTTTATACAATCTAATGTCCCAAATCAAACACTGCAAATATCCGTCATAAATGCTTTACATTAAATATGTGCATTTCTGCATGCAGTAATCTTCTTTCCACAAAATATCGCAACAATGTAAGGTTTCGTTGTGATGTGAAATTTCAATTTAAACACTGTCAACGTTGTTGTGCTGGCCAACTCAAACCGGTACTGTGCACCTTATCAAACAAGGTGACATCACACGCATTGGACATTTTGTTCTGCACCTTCCGCAAATTCCACCTGAGACTCCTGACGCGCTTGTAATTTTTGTCTGACAGAATCACTGACGGGAAGATGTGTCAGCTAATTTAGCTGAATAAGATTCCATAGCTGATGCCATATTATTGATATAGAATAACCATTTAATTACTCACACATACATCAGCGGTTGGAGGAGGGGCGTCGACCTCAGTGAATCGCTCTAATGGTAAACATGACGTGCATTCAAATTTGAATAAAAGTAAGGACCGATAATGTAACAAAAACTAAACTAATACAATTAGAGAAAATATTGGTCAGTCCGAAACTTCGATTTGGCTTTATTGAATTTCTATTTTTTTTATTTTCGTAAGAAGCTATAGTTTTATAAAAATGACGCTCCAGCAGAAAGATCTGTCTGTTGGATATCTCTGCTGTTCACTAAGATGATTCCAGTCCACAATTATTATTACGAAGAAAGAATTTCTAAATTGTTCTGTTCTACTTTGGTCAACTACGGATATCTACAATTATTTGTTACTTGTTTTTCTACAATGTTTATAGTTTCAATATTAGGAAAAGATATATTTGGTAAAAAGAAGCTGACACTAACCCCTCAACTACCTTATAGAGTATGTGTAAGACGGATCCTACAACGCCGTTCTTGGCGTGTTGGTCAGTTAACATTTTGGTGACGCATACTACTTCACTCGTTTTGTAATCACCAAATACAAATCTGCCTGGTATCGGACTTTCTCGACTCTATCTATCCTTAGTATAGTAAGGATATCATACTACACAACCATCTGATTAGTGTTAGGTAGTTCGTCTACATGTCTGTCTATCGACTGTGAGGTTTCTTTTTAGAAATACCAATGTAGTGTTTGTGCTGGTATTGTTACTTTTCTTCAAACTTTCAGTGTATAAAGAAAACAGTGTGTCTATAAGGATACAAAAAATTCGAAATATTATCAAGATGGTTCAAAAAATGTTCAGCATATTTTTACACTTTTTACTGTATTGAGAAAAAACTGCATATTGTGAATGTTACTTGAATGTCGGTTTGTATCCAACTAGCTATTTCAATAAAGGAAATCTTCAATGTGATTGAAAGAATGCACAGAACTTAGTCCATTCATTCGTTGATTATAATTTCAAACCCGACAGTGACCAGAGTGGCCCAAACACTGTCGGCATTGCGCCTAGCAGCTGAGAGGGTGAACAGACTAAATCGAAACATCACCCGTTTTTATTACCAAATCGACTAATGGTGACTAACATAGAAGTCAATCAATGACTACACCTATATTGACCCAAACAAATGTTATAGTCTGCTGCTCTCTCCATGTGTTAAATTGTCAATCTGAGGATAAAACAATCTTGTATATAAATCAAACATAATGAATAATTCAGACAAACGATCAATCTGAGACTTTTTTGAACTTTGAGTAATATTTTTCCTCGGTTGAAGGGGTTTCTTTTCTAGGTATCAATACCCCTTCTTCGATCCTACGACGGTAATATGCCATCAAAGTTCTGTATTTATCTCCACCACATTCATTACAAATCCGATATTGTCCGCGAACGCCAACATTGCATCCAACACAATGTCGAGGATCAGCATGTGGATTTTTGATAGGTCATATTTATGTTTCTTGCAGTATTCTACACGACATTTTTTATTACATTCATCTGTGTTTCCTTGAAGCAGCCATGTACAATTTTTCATATATCAAATAGCATCTATTTAATTTAGTTAGAGGATATCGTTATTTTGTCAATCTGACGCGAGGGGCACCCTCTCTGCTGCTACAAATTAGCCAAATATTTTATCGATACCTACAAAATATCTTGTCCCGGGATCATGCAGATTTATTGTTATAAAACCATACGGTGTTGCTTGCGTACGCGAAAAAATTTTTTTGAATTTATTTGGAATTTGTGTTTACCGCTGAGTTACATAAATAACATCAGTATTTTTATGTCTTCCTCGAGAAAATATTCTTGCCGGATTTGATTGTTTATCTAGAATTACGTCATCATACACAACTAAATTATTTACGAATCCATCAAGATCATCGACAGTTGGTGCTTCATCAATGTCGGTTATAAAATCAATAATATCATCACCGCTCAGCAATCGTGCGTTTTCATTAAATTCCTTAAGTACTTCGTAGCATCTCTGATCATATACAGGATGGTGCACAAAAATACAGTTTATTCCATTTCAACCATCTCATTATCACATTAAGTAATAATTGTATTTTACCAGATTCAGACGGGCCTATTAGTATCATTCTGATCGAATTTGGTAACGCTGGATGATGTTTTACCTGTTCTCGTTTTCGTGTCGCTGAAAAATCAATTACATCTATGGTAAATAATTATATCATGGATTTATATTGTTTACGCTGTACAGTTAAAACTCCAACTACTGATTTATATACGGTTACAACAAAAAAAAAGAATAGCATACAGTGGAAAATGTTCTGTATGTGGCAGAAAGAAATTTATCTTTTTACCAAAAAAAAAAACGGTGGTGCCATTGCAACATTAATGTCAAAATTTCCAGGAACTCCGTGGACTAAATATCCCGGAGAAAAACATCTTCCAGGATATAACTACTGCGGTCCTTGCACTCGACTTGATATCAGACTTGATGAACAAGATCAACCAAAATCCGGTGAATATCTGGTACATGCAATCGATAAAGAGAGTCACGTTCATGATGTAGCATACAAAAGTAAAGATCTAGAACAACGACATATCGCAGATGTAAAATTGATTCATGCATTGAATTCCATAAAAAATAAAAAATCTCAAGGAAGGATTAGCCAATTGGTTAGTATAATCTGCGATGACAAATTAGCAATAGGTGCTGGGTAATTAATTATAATGGAATCAATTTATTATAGCCCAAGAGGATACTGGGAAGGTAGAGCAGCAATCGATAAACTCGCTAATGCAGCAAATGTCACGCTCTTCCGCCGCAGCGTGGTTAGCACGACAATTAATATGGCAAGTTTACCAAACACCGCCTAAACGAATCGAGTACGCACATTTTGATGTTAAAGTTCCTAATGAAGTTCATCAGGCTGATATTCTTTTTTTATCTCAAGATCGTATACGTAGAGTAACATTTAAATACATATTAACCGTTGTTGATGTTGCAATTAGATATAAAGAAGCAGAACCATTATCACCTAAAACAGCAACTGAAGATGCATCTGCCTTCGAACGGATTTATCGACGAGGACCCTTGCGATGGCAACAACTATTACAAGCTGATCCTGGCAAAGAATTTCTTGATGAAGTATCATCATTAATGAAGCGACATAATGTTAAAATTCGACGAGGACATACTGAAATTCATCGTGATCAAGCGATCGTAGAACGATTTAATAGAACATATGCTGAGAGATTATTTGGATACTGTAACAGAATTGTTACCGAGTGGATGGTGAATCAAATGAACAACACAAACACAATATGTGAAAGAAAATATAAATTTATGAAATAAATTATTAATGAAAAATAATGATGTATCAACACAATAACTCATGCGTTCAGCCCACAATTACACTCACAACCATTCACAATACATGAATAAATTAAATATTAATACAAAATAAAACACAGATACAAAGGAATCTCTTGGACTATACACAGATCCAAGGAACCTTTACAAAAGTTATATTAACACAAGTATAAATTACGATAATAAACACAAGCATCAAACTATACTATCGCACGTATGGATTGCGACAACTAGCACGAACATATACATGTATTTAATCAAGTTGCTAACTTTTATTGAGATTCATGCAATCCCTTGAAATAATATTGTGATCTGAAGTAACCATGTAAATACAACAATGTATTCAATTGTACTACAATTGCAACACAAACATGTGTCCCGACCCTGTATAACCGTACGATTCACCAACAGTTGAATCGCCGCCCAGTTTATCCGAAGACCTAGGGTTGACACAATACTTTTATCGGTCACTTGCCCTTCACGGATCCACCACAGTTATACGTACAGACAGCATACAACATTTACTAGAACTAACGTTCCTCAATACCCTAGATGTCACCCCGGATGTTTACAACTCTAGACAGCTCCGACACTCGGACTTCTAGATTTCCGTATATTTACACGTCACGACAGATGTAGACGGACAGACAATCCGACAAACAGAGATGCTCCGCTACAATATCAGCTACAATTTTAGCTACGATATCAGAGATGTTATCAGAGATGTTCCGCAACAAA
The DNA here is from genome assembly GCA_029339505.1 of Unio delphinus. Taxonomy (NCBI): domain Eukaryota; kingdom Metazoa; phylum Mollusca; class Bivalvia; order Unionida; family Unionidae; genus Unio; species Unio delphinus. The sequence goes on from JAQISU010000015.1 coordinate 2,878,220, forward strand.
TCATCTACAATTTCAGCTACGATCTCAAAGACGTTATCAGCTACAATAAAGAAACCAGACTAATTATAGTTGTCTCCAAAAAATAATCTAAACCTTAGATTACGCTATTGCATTTAAAGTCTAATAGTGACTAGTAATTCCAAATATTCCACAATTAAAATCTGCATTGTAATAACGGCATCATTATATGAAATGATAAACTGAATAAAATTCACAATAAAACGAAATATAAATTTAACACTCACCCCTTTGGCTAGAGATTGAATGACGAGCTATCTATCCTGTGATTAGATACTTTAGGTCCCGTAATATTGATCAGAAATATTCTGCCTTATATACCCTCAAATAGGTGAGCAGAAATCACGGCAAGATTACTGTGCACTACGTGAATCTAATGTTCCGGACTTCATGTAATTCAAAGTCAGGCACATGCAAATCGTTACACGCCGCTTACCTTGGAGAAAACCACTTATTCACCCCAGGTAACGCATGTATGACGAAACAAAAAATGGTGAAATTAGTTTGTAATTCAAGAAGAAAATAAATTAAATTTTCGCCTAATTCTGTGACAGATACCAATACGTGAAGGAATTGATTCAGGATACAAGATCTCGTGAATAGGTTGCAAGATTACCAAGTGTGATAGCTGCATTAAACAATGAGGTTACTCGAACAACTGCCATGAAACATATTAATGTGATTACAAGGAAATATATACCAATACAGCATAATGTTTCACCGCAGCCAATATTATGTAATGTCATCGTCAGGTATTTATACGAACGAGGTGAACTTGAAGGAGGAAAAAAAGAGCGACAGATCCTATTTGGAGTATTACTACACACAAGATATCCAGCGTGGTACGATCCACAGGTAGACCTGCAATCTACAGATTAGATTCAACTGCTACACAACGTGGATTCACACGTGAACAATTACAGGTAACTCCCGAGGATACACAATTACCACTACATTCACTTAACTAGCATCTCTACGCCGATTACATTCAAGACAAGTTAACATCACATTATCACGTGGATGACCAAGACTTTTATCTTTTTTATCTTCGGTAAATTGTCTAGGATTTTTACTCGAGTATTGCCACAGCATTATACAATTACAGCTTGCACAGTGATTATCCTGTTGTTGTTTTAATGTTGTGATAAATTGCACGTCCAGATCGAAGTCGCGTTTATTTTTTTTATCACATTGTTTATAGCTATCTAATTGTTTTCTTACAATATCATTGTCAACATTGCCAGTAGTTTCTGACGCATCCACGATAATCCTACGTTGCTGAGATATTTTCCTGACGCGAGACACCGCAAGATAAACTAAATTCGACCACTCGATATGATCATCCACAATCTAGACAACTGTATCAGAAATTTGTAATCCTTGAGATGAATGTATTGTCAATGTGTATCCTAGGGTCCAATCCGATAACGAGATATCAACAACATTGACATCAACTAAACACATATCATTCGACACGAGCTTTTTTTTCTCCGTCTTTCCTGGTATGTCAACGAGAATATTCTGTCGTCGTGTATCTGCTGGGCGATAACATAATGATACCGGCAACTCTGCGAATTTTTCTTTATGTAGCAGAAATAAGTTTTGTTGAATTGTGTCACGAACTAGCTTTCTACTTGCAACTATCAGATCATTTGGTCTCCACGTATCCCAAAAGTCGTTCAAAGATGTTTCTGAAATTATTTTACGCATTACTTCATAATGAATTTTATTCGATTGTAATCTGATTAATTGATTAATTTGTTAAACTCCCTCAATGTATTTCTTTTCGTTGTATCAGCGATTATAAAATTTAATTCAGTATCGTCTATGATCAATCTTGTACAATGTCGTTTATGATAATATGATCCTCCTTGAGTAAATTTACCTATTATTTTCCTGTCAAGATCTTTAGCAATTTTATTTTCAAAATCGGTTTTAACAGGATTTTCTTCATCAGAATATTCCTTTTGTTGTGGCAACCAAACTTCGGTCTGCATTCGTTATGATATATTCGCTTCACTGACAATCAACGTCAGCATTAAACAATTAAGCATATATCGTAACAGTACTATTGGAGCCCACTTCTTTTCTGAACAATGTCTACCGAACCAAACACAATTAATCGGATGAAGATTTTCTGTAAACTCGAATGATTCGACACATGCAAATCCGGTAATATCAAAATCAGGTAATGGTTCATTTATTGATACTCGCGTCATCTCGTGTATCGGGTGACCGAATCTTTTAAAATACCCAGAACACTCTCCGTATCCCAGAAAACGTCCCGGATAACATGCAACCATATCAACCGAGATAACATCTTTACGCTAGTATTCACGGTTCCACAGTCCACCGTGACCATGTTCAACACAACTTAATATTATATCATCAAGAAAATCACACCCAGTTGGTCTCCAAGAATTTCTCTCTCTAGCAAAATGAGCTGCAACTGATGGAACAGTAAAACATTCACAGAGTAATTTTTCGTCAAGGGTATATTTTCTCATTTTCTCGTGGAGGGATTCTGTTCGATAAATATCACCATTTGGTCTTACAAACCGATCGGATTCATTTTCAGAACTAAAGAACCACACGGATTCAGGATCGTTTTTAATTATTTCGTTAATAAAGTCAAACATATCACCGTTATAGAATTTAACCGTCCTCGTGCGTGGAAATACTGTTACTGCATTAGTCCACGCATGCGCATTATGATCAACAATTTATATTGAAGATGCCTTTGATTTATATTTCGATTGGTATAAGATCTCTCCTGTTATCATTTTTACTGTTATAGGAAATTTTCATTTCTTTTCTAGTTCAGCAACATCTCTGATAGATGCTCCGATATCTTTGACTATTCCTGCCCACAAATTTATTATATTACGTCGGTTATCCGTTAACCCCTTCCCACGAGTCGAAACAGTGACATGTTCTGTTATTCGTTCGGCCACAATATATCTTCGAGAATTACATCGGCTTTAGATCATCAATGTTGGGTTTTTCAAGCGGGTATATCCCACAAATAACCGCTGTTACAGGATAAGATCTTTCGTAATATAGTTTATCAATACCGGTCAACATCCCTGGTTTGGAACCTTTACTCAGTATGCAGTTTTTTCGTTATTAAGGACAGGATCACGTTTATCACGAATAATCCAATTGTCTGTCTCTGATAGTACGATAAATTTGATTTTAAAATATATTTTCTATCGTAGGTAGTTAATGATCATCGCTGCTCGTTTGTCGTTCATCGTAGCATCTATATTGTTAGTGTCACTTATGATCTTAAACGTCAACCACACATGAGATGCTTCATTTTTCTGAAATTCTTTTTTGGCGTCATGTATTTTATTGATCTATGTTTTATCTGTCGGATCAACCAGGACCTCAAATCGAAATTCAGCAGAATTATGTACACACATCTCACCATGATTCGAATCATGGTGGGTGATCGTTTAATTCACTCGGGTTTGATATCGGGTGGGGGGAAGGTACATAATCTGTTGAGACACCGTAATACGTAATTCACCAACCACGTCTACCTGAGGTTCTAGACTGTTATTTGACAGATTAGAGACTCACAACGGGGGATCTGTGTTTCTTGTCTTCGTATTATATTAATGTTGTGTTTTTCATGTGCCTATGAATCTGCTACGATACGGTGGTACCCTTTGGGTTCAAAGGTTGTGCTGTCCTCAATTTCCTTGAACCTGCTAGAACACTGGAACCTAGAGGTTAAAGGTTGTGCTGTCCTTAAAGGTCAAATGAAACGATTTTATATGAGTTAACGGTTTATTTAAAATGTTGTACAGTTTTGTGTTTAAAATCATTATTAACGTTTCCCCGATGGAAAAATATGATGATACCCCATTTAAATCGATCAAAATGATTGGGTACATATTTCCCGCCATAATATTTACATCGCTTACTTCCCTTTAGCTGATGACGTCACTTGTGTCACAACAATCTTTGTTTACAAGCAAGTTTACCTGTGTGAATCGATAAGCAGTGAAATGGTGTATTGCATCGTTTTTAACTGTAAAACTGAGTCCGGTCAAGGGGTAGGATTATTTGAATTTCCGAAAGACGAAAAGCGGAGAAAAGTTTGGATTTCCCGAATAAAAATGAAAGATTTTAGTCCATCGAAAATTTCGAGGCTTTGTGCAAAGTACTTTACCAACGACCAGTTTGGAGTTGATCCTTCATTAGCAATGATAATCGGCTACAAATTGAAAAAACTACAGCTAAAACGAGATGCAATACCATCAATTTTGCGATTTTGAATCGAAAAAAACAAGGATATGAAAACGCGGATTCACTCAAAAGAAAACAACGACAATCGGGAGCAGTAGCAAAAGAAAAAAAGAATTGAAGTAAGTAATTTTTTTCTTTTTTTAAATTTATAATTGAATTGTTTTACTAATCATTATTTTTTAAAATTAAACTGTATTTTCAACATTAATATGAATCTATAAATTAAATAGATCTCTCGAATTTCACCCAAGAACAATGGGTTTGTATGTATGAGATAAGTACAGCAGGAGAGTCTGGATTATGTCTAAAGATATAATCACTAATTAATACAGTAAACAACTGCTCATTCATTATGATTAGCATGAATAATTGCTATCCACACAATTAACAATTTCAGTAATACAAAGAATTAGAAAATTCCTTTATAATTTATTTATTTTGTTGCTAAATAAAGATGTTAAATTATTTTATTTTATTTTATTAAATTGTTTGCAGACACTTGCACAAGTATTGAAGGATTTATCTGATAGTGATCAGAATGACAATACATGTAACATTAATGAAGGCAAGGAGACGCATCATGAATCTGATACTGAGCAGGATCGGAATGATAGCCATGCCCCTGGCTTGCAACTAACAGCAAGATATAATGTCTCATGTCAAACAAGAACCACTGTAAGTTCATGAATAAAATATATAATTTCATATTATAATATGTTATATTATATATATATATATATATATATATATATATATATATATATATATATATATATATATATATATATATATATATATATATATATATATATATATATATAATTGTTTGTTAGATTTTTAATGCAAACACTATTTTTAGCAAATAAATGTGTGTACTAGTAAACTAAAAGAGAGTAATTAGACATCATTGTACATTACATATTTCATTGTTTTTTCTATTTTGGAAAAAAAAATTGTATCATCAATGTTTTATAGGCCAGTAAAAACTCCAGCTGCTGGGCAGAACCATGCAAGGTAACAATAGGAACCCAAACTGATGATAGATGGGAAACAAGAAGAAGCTACAGAAGTCCATCAATGGAATTCAACACCTTTCAAAATCTAGAAGATGATGACACTTCAAAGCTTTCTTCCAGTCTCTACGGTCCTGTTGATTGATTCCGCTCAGTCCAACGTCTTTCTGTCTCTTTTTGTCAACTCTTCCCATGTTAGCTTAGGTCTGCCTGGAGCTCGACTTCCAGTAACTTTGAAGGAACGGACCTTGGATATCCACCCTTTAGTACGCTCAACATGGCCCAGCCATCGCATCCTATTTGATTGGATAATGTCAGAAATGTTTCTGATGTTGAGCTGGGTGAGGAGACTCAAATGGGACATTCGCCTCGGGATTTACATGGCAGATCCATCGTATCATGGCTTTATCATTGCGATGTATCTTCCTGAGAATTGTAGCAGTGACAGCCCAGGTTGAACCTGCTAGGATACGGTGATTACCTAGGGGTTAAAGGTTGTGCTGTCCTTAATATGCCTTAAGCCTACTAGAACACTCGAACAAAAGAGGTTAAATGTTGTATTGTCAACAAAAAAATTAAAATTTAAATATATATATATATATATATATATATATATATATATATATATATATATATATATATATATATATATATATATATATATGTTATATATATATATGAACTTTGAAAATATTACTGCTATAATATCTGCAGCAAAAATATTACAAAATGAAATATAAATATACAACTCGATCCAGAAAAAATATTTTGATTTCGAGTCAATCCAACAACGTAAACTTGAAGGTGGTTATACACTTTCAATGGAGTATAAGCTGACAAAGAGCATGCAGTCTATAATGTTCATGTCGTTATCAATGGTAAAAAATACAGACGTAGATCAGTTCGTACCACTTTCTATCGCAGTAGAAAATATTAAATCAAAACTGTCTCACGAATATGAAACGAACAAAATTATCAACACACGCTTGAGACAACTAATAAATATTATAAATGAAAACGCTGTTACCGATGGCAGTTTGGATTAATTCCTCTACAGTTCTGTTGTTTTATTCTGTTATAATATCTTTTTTTTTATTCTGTTATAATAGTTTTTTAATTCTGTTATAAAAAAAATTAAATTCTGTTATAATATTCTTTTATTCTGTTATAATATTTTATTTTATTCTGTTATATCTATTTTTATTCTGTGATAATATTTTTTAATTCTGTTATAATATCTTTTTTTATTCTGTTATATCTTTTTTTAATTCTGTTATAATATCTTTTTTTATTCTGTTATAATATTTTTTCTAAATGATTTATCGATAAACCGTTAAATTTGCAATGTTTTGCTCATAAATTAGCTAAAATCGGATACATTTTTACGCAAATATACAAAAACAGACCCAAAAAAGATGAAATTAACGATTTATCGATAAATCATTTTGAGAATTGCTGGGGTTTTTACCCTACAAAAATCAGAAATCTGACAGATTTTCTAAGATAAAAGTGAGTAAAATGGATATAAAAAAAATGAAATTTCATCAAATCTGTAAAGAAGAAATATTTTGTTGTACTGAAATCATATTTTTTTCAGAACCATATAATATTTTTTAAGTTCATCAAGTTTAATTCAGGAATGCGCGTAGTTTATAATCTGATCTCGGTCACACGTGATCATAGAAATAAGTTCTCGCCGCAACCTATCTAACTGTTCTTGCGTCAGTAAAATAATCTTCGTCACCGAACGCATCAATGACTATATTAGCGATGTTGAATGAAGACTGTGTAAATATTAATTTGATTGCATTTTCAAGTGCTTCCTTGTCGTGTATAAAAACCTTTACGTGCAAGTACATATCTAATATTTATCCGATTAATTCGTGAATCAAGATCAAAAATAGTATACGATTTAACATTGAGATTTATCAGTAAAACCTCGCCACGTAAATCAAGCAAGTGTCCACTCTGGTCGGTGAGTTTAAAATTAATTCTTGACAAGTATTGATTATGCATGCCTAGATAAATTGCATTTATTGGTTCTTGTACTATCAAGGATCCAGGAGGAACCATTGGAGTAAATGTGTTAAGAACGTATCCTTGTTGAGCTTGATTTTATATCCCAAGATCTGTTTGATAACTACCATCAATTACATCACATACAAGACTGGCTGCAATCGTTGAGGTTATATTTACAATCTCTGGTGAAATATGCCTGCCTTCAGCATCTGGATTATTGTTAAATCTGAGAACATCATCAGGATGTGGTGGAGTTTCAGGCCATCCTAGAACAGTTTGTATCGATGATCGATAACTATCTACGACGTAATCGGGAGATTTTACTTCAATCACAGATGATAATGTTGGTGAACAGTAATAGTTATTTTTTATTCCTTTCTTGTTGTAGATTTTATTTTGCGCTGGACTTCATCGTTGATTTATTCATTCTGATAACTACCTGAGGGGATTAAAACAACAAAAAAATCTGGGGTTCCATCTGGTTTATTTTTGTTTGCATGTACAAGCGAATTATTTGGAGGTAATCCACCAAATGGTTCAGATCTGATATTTGGCCAACTATAATATACTCTTAATTGTTTAAGTGCTATCTCCCTTGCTGAAATTGCAGTTGGAAAGTTAATACTAAATTCAGGATTGGTTGTGCTCACTGATATCATAGTTGCTTTCATCAGTGCTGTGTTCGTGGCAATCTGTTGCAATAGTTCTTGTGCTGATATTTATCTATTTATCTGTAACTTTAATGGGTGTAGATTCTAGCACAGTCATTGCCTCGGAGAATATTTTAGTCATTAATGCGAACTCAGAATCCGATATTGAAGCATCGTTGAAGCTTTCGGATATTAACTGAGAGAGTTTTGAATACGCCGACGTTGCTGCGTGTAACTTCACCGCATAATCGGATAATTTTTCATTCGTGCATGTCGATATTTTTTTGCGATTATATTAAAAATCCAGCGATCACAGTTAACGCTGAAACACAGATCGTTATGACCGCAGGTGATGTCATTGGTACCGCGCATAATAAAAGACCAGCTCCAGCAACAACCGCGGAGACTGACTATACAATTATGTCAATGAGAACTACACGTCTGTGATATTTTTGTTACTTTTATCGTGTAATTATCAATGATAGATTTTAATTTATCTTGCCACTCACGCACTTGATTGTTTCTGTAGTCCTTATTAGTCATGCTGTAATCAATTGAGGTGTTTAGGCACCATATTCTAGACACCACCATATCGTTGCTGCAGTTAATTTTTGTCGGATGCAACCAGGATAAATGTTTCTTCGTCTCCACGGTTTAATATAACAGATACGGTTCCAGAAAACTTATCTGTTGAGTGATGCCATGGATACGTGGTAAATATCTCAAATTTTGCACTAATAAACACAGACAATCTGTACACGCCAGTAACTTCTGCGATATGTTTGATAGTATTATTTTGTTGAGACCATGTTGTTGATCCTGTTGGTATTGTGTATACCACGTTGTTAATCCGATTGGGGAGAATTTTACCCCGATATTTTTCAAGGAGATCAATTTTATTAATAATATCATGAGCATCACTTTCAATATCTTTCTGTGTTTTCTTAATCGTATTGATTGATGTTTTAAGATCAGAAAGTTTCGTATCAACGATTAATGGTTTTCCGATGAATCCATCTTCAATTTCATCGAACTTTCGGAGATTTGTAAACGTACCTACGTGAACGTCATACTCTGCTCTCAACGTAGATAATTTTCAGACTACGATATTGTAATCGTTTATGTGAAATTCGGTTTTTAACGTGGATAATTTACCACTAACGGCATCATGTTCGGTTTTTAACGTAGATAATTTACCATCAAGTGTCAACGTATCTTTTTGTTTCCGCATCTTCATCTGATGTTGGATCTCTTAGGACGATTATTTTATTTCCGTTCATGGAAAGTTCTCCTGTTAATGCACAACTTGACCTTGATAATCATTTTTGAACATTTCTTATAATCTCACTTTTGATATATTTTATCGATATACCTGAATCTCGTATTTTTCCGCTGTTGGTAAATACCGGAATATTACCCATAGCAGCTCCAAGAACCCTACGAACTCTATCATTCCACTTAATATTACTTGTTTTCAAAACACCGTGTTTGTTCTGAAAAATAACAACTTCATCTCGGTCAACCCCAGCTAGGTTCATAATATCAGCAAGGTCATCTTTAGTTGCATATTTTGATGCGTCTAAATCTTTATCAGTTCCTTTCTCGGTTTTTCTGATCAAAGATCTTCCGTAAATATCAACCATTATATACATGTACAATTTTAAATACCTCACCAACGATTACTTGTGTATTCGTGTACAACTTTATGAGGTAGTTTAGTTGATTTTGATATCGCATTGAGTACAGCGTTGGATTCACGACCACATATCAGTGAATCTGTCATTGTCTGTGTCGGTAACGTTGAATACCATGTTCTGGCAGGTAATTGATTAATATAATTTAAAAACTCAACTGCTGGTGATAGTCCGTTCGAATGAAAATAAACAATACCGCGTGGATCAATTGCATATGCAACCCAGTGAGTTCCTGGACCGGAATTCGAATAGAGATTGATGATACCGGTTTCAACGTGATGTGGTTGTTTCGGTAATTGATCGCACATGAAAACTCCTCTAAAATGTTTTATTTTAAATTTTTAGCAGCATTTATCAGATCAAAATTCGACATCGGTGTTATTATATTCCTGGAAGTCTCTGTCCTTTTCCTAGATAAGTTCCCGGAAGTCTGAGACCGTGCCCCTTTTTTATACCCTTTGCCTGTTGCTTTCTTTAATGCCATTACAGCGGTGGTTCCAACAACATCTAACGCAGCTGCTTTTTCAACTGCAGGTGCGGACGCAGCAATTAATGCTGGTATTGCTGCAAGAAGTGGAAACATACCACCTGATTTAATCATATATTTGATGGCACTTGGAGAAAATTTAAGTTGAACTCCAGTTTTTGATACCAGAGCTTTAATGAGACGTTTAATCTGATTACCGGTTAACGAAAATTTGTTTGGACCACCACTCATTTGTTATATATATATTTTAGAGAATGATTTTGTTTAACACGAGAGGATTTCCTCACCAAAAAGCACAATCTAATAACAACAAATTGCTAAAACATGTGAGTATATATTCAATTCAAAATCTGCTATATCCTTTGGGTATGTGATTATAAACGCTTAGTTTACTTCTCAACAACAAGTATTATAATAGCGCGTTTACATTCAAAGCAGAATATATTAATATTTGCTTGATTCGACGCTGTAAATATCGAAAGCCGACCACGCAGTATTTTCGTTCTATGTGTAGTCATGCATACATATCTTCACTGAAAATAGACTTATTCAGGATCTGGAAATGACAGGCTAACAGGTAGTCCGAGTTTCCTCTGACCCTTGCCTCTCCTTTTTGATGTTGGGGTGTAGGGTCAGAGCGCATTCCCCATCGAACAGTTGGAAATTGCAGAAACCATTTGGTGTCGGAATACCCGCTTACTTGCCGGACCAGCAAACTTGAACGCTCTATCATCGATATATACCTGCATGAAATCGATAGGAATATGATTTTCAAAAATCGTGAGCATAACATTCGTTATGTCTTTAATCCGATGACAGGCGAGACGAAAGAACATCGTTGCTGAAAGTTTACCTAGATCTAGCCATTTGCATTCTTAGTCACGTGACTACACAAATCTCGCAACCTACATGTCAATGATGTAGTTAATTGTCTTTTGATAATCTCAGTAATTCTGTACATTTTGGAGTTACATATCTTTAAACAAGTATATACAAGAGTTACAACTGTTCTGTAACGTTTTGTTCAATTTATTATAACCTTCGTCTCATGTCTTGCTATGATAAGGAATTACTCATTAGTTAAGGAATGTCAATGTACACGGTGAGAGAGAGAGAGAGAGAGAGAGAGAGAGAGAGAGAGAGAGAGAGAGAGAGAGAGAGAGAGAGAGAGAGAGAGAGAAGAAGAAGAAGAAGAAGAAGAAGAAGAAATTCTTTCTAGCGTTTATGAATTGCCTTTACCACTGTATTTATGGACAATGTTTTTTTTATAGTCTGTTAGCAATGCTGTTTTCCATGATTAGAGGAAAGAAGAAGGAAAGATAGAATAAGAGCTCAAGCTCTCTCAAAAAAAAAGGTCGTCACTCATAACGGTGTAGATACGGCTACATCTAGGGGAATTTGGCAATGCGAGAGGTCCATGGATGCTGTAATGCCACAAGTGTCCTTTTAGTTCCGACGAAACGGCTCTTTATTGAAATACTCAACATACAACACTATATTCAAACATCAATCTTAAACTACATATATAAGAGATGCATATAAAACTACGATATCCCATCACTTATCAACATAATATATTTGTATTATTTCTGCATATTTAAATATAATACAGGTAATTAAAAATCAAATAAATTCATGATAGCTAAAGAATATAAACTTCAATATCTCAGACAAATACTGCATTCATTTAGTAGAAATATAGTTTACTGAATTTAATCTAAAATACCAACAAATTAAACTCTATCATTTAAAAAATATTTAATTTCTGAATTAACTATTACTGAGTAGCGAACGTCGTATTTTACCAAAAGTACAATTAAATATAAGTTATACACCAATTAAACTTTCCAATACATTATTTAAAAGAACAATAAAAAATATTACAGTAATCCAAAGTTAGATTAACATCTTAACACTTAAAATTCATATAGTGTATAGAAATTTGTACGTTGACAGTATCTTACCTGTAATGATACAAGTCTCCTTTGAGTTCCGACGAAACGGCTGGTTCTATCTAATATCACTGCTCTTATATATAGGCCCAATCGTTTTGTTTTGCCGGAATCTAAAAGTGAGGTTTCATTGTATCCAACAGGCCAGAGATGGTGACTAAGTACTTATTAGTCAGTCAATTAGCTACATCAGCCTTCTTAATTAATCACGAAGTTATCTCTAATATTTATTTGTCTGTAAACTGTAAAAAAAAAATACCGATGGTACTTTTACTGACCCTAAGATCAAAGATTATTCGTTCTGCGATTACTCCATGGTTTATGATTTCTACTTAATGCTTAATTTATTCTGCTTGTGTCAACTAATTGAAACGGACAATCAGTGTATGTATACATTTATTTGTCCATTACCTCTAGCACACTTTTCTTGATCCAAAGATCGAAGATAGTTCCTTCTGAGACTACCCTATCTACTTAGTGCTTAATTTATACTGCTGGTATCTACTAATTGGAACGGATATATATATATATATATATATATATATATATATATATATATATATATATATATATATATATATATATATATATCCGTTCCAATTAGTAGATACCAGCAGTATAAATTAAGCACTAAGTAGATAGGGTAGTCTCAGATATATATATATATATATATATATATATATATATATATATATATATATATATATATATATATATATATATATATATATTAGTTGGGTGTTTTATATTATAAAATTTATTTTGTCAACGAAATTCTTGTTTTATCAAGTTAAAAAGACGTATCCATCGACAGATTGATCCGATGTGTTTTTCATTTCAATAATGCGTCTCACTCAGATAGATTACATCTATGAAAGTGCAACACGATGAGATGATCAAATTGTAAAAACTAGAACAAAAATGTAGAAAACTAAGGTCCGTTCAATTTATTCATTATATTTTTTCAAGCGTCCTACAGAATATATTAAAAATGTTAATAAAAGTAAAAACATAAAGAAACAACAAGAACAAAACAATGAAAGCCATAAATCTACATCATACGATCATACAAAATACAACCCAAGGATAAATAACCTTCAGAGAAAAAAGAATGAACAGTAGTAGATTTAGAAATATTTTATGAGCAGGAATAGCTATTTCAAGCAGTATTTGATATCAAAACATTTGAACTGCATTTCATACAAATACGAGTTATTTTTTAATCAAGGTCTCTAAGAAGAAACTTATAAGTGATTATTTATATGAACATAAATTGCTTTCCATCGTACATATAATAGCATTAAATTTCTAATAGAATAAACACGCTACAATTCATAAACGAATGGATTTAATCTCATGTTGTATATAAACAGCATATTCTATCATGGGGAAAAAAACATGAGATTCTTAACAACGGCTTTCAATCTCAAAATAACGAGCATTTATTATCAGTCTAGTAAGACCCTGACTACGCGTTTATTAGATTACGAAACCGCTCCGGTGGCCTAGTGGTTAGAGCGTACGCCGCAGAAGCGAGAGGTCGTGGATTCGATCCCGGGCCGAGTCATACCAACGACTTACAAAATATGGTACTAACAGCTGCCTCGCTTGGCCCCTAGCATTAAGATGTTAGTGTTAGGAAAACTATCTCATATTCAATGTTTCTTTGAAATCTTCGTAATTCTTTGTCAGCGAATATGTCCCTTCAACTTTGTCTTGCTTCAAGTTTGACCTGCAGGTTTAGGTACCATCATTACACAGGACAGGACCCGCGTTCGTTACCAATCAATAGTCATGCACAATCGATCTTTCATATTCGGGCATCAAATAGGAAACGATCAACTACTCGACTGACATACCCAGAAATCTGTAAATAATAATAATAATAATAATAATAATAATAATAATAATAATAATAATAATAAGAAGAAGAAGAAGAAGAAGAAGAAGAAGAAGAAGAAGAAGAAGAAGAAGAAGAAGAATAAGAAGAAGAAGAAGAAGATGATGATGATGAAGAAGAAGAATCACATTAAATACGTATAAAGTATATTTTATTGCTATTCTTATTATTTGCTAAAGAATACATTTTCATGTCTTGTCACTTTCACGCTCTCTGTTGGAGGGACCCAAGCTAAGTACATGTGTGGCTTATGTTGCTAGCTTACATACAAACCATTGTATCAAAACACAAACTGGGAAAATTGCAAAGCAGCTATTGTGTGACAAAAATTACTTCATTGTCGTCTTGACTTATTGGATATGTGGGTTTGATTTTCTACCAAAACTTTCAGTTCCATTTTTTCCCATTAATTTAGTTTTTGACTGACTTATAAAATGGCATGTATCTAATACATATGCGATATCCCTTGGTCTCAATATACTTTTATATATTATAAAATGGTATGTATCTAATACATATGCGATATCCCTTGGCCCCAATATACTTTTATATATTATAAAATGGTATGTATCTAATACCTATTGATATAGGGTTTTCAATTAAAGACTTATTCTGAGCACTTCTTAGCAGGTATCATTTGCAAAAATAAGCTTCTTACGAAAATTAAACATTATGCCAATAACGCCAAACCGAAGCTTGAAAATGCTTGGTGACGAATGAGAGTCATCTATGCACCAGTAGAAAATATGTAATATTTTTCACATATGTAATATTTTCCAGATATGTAGCACAATTATATCAATGTAGATATTATAAAATGTAATTTCGTCATGTAGATCTTACTCTGACTCTGGGTCGAATTAAAAACTACAAACCTCGTCAGTTAAAAAAATACAGAACTAGAATAACGCTTTTTTTATAAAAAAAAATAGTCAAATTACTGCCGGTGAAAATAAGCTATCACTGACAGAACGTGAGCGTAAAAAATGTAATGATGCTAAACAAGGAAAGACCGGAATATAAATTATTCTATCCGCACGTTCTATTCCAATATAATTAAATCAGGTGGTATATTTCCATTTCTTGCATTTATACCAGCGTTAATAGCCGTTGCAGCCCCAGCTGTCGCAAAAGCTGCGGCGTTTGGAGCTGTTGAGACAGCTGCGAAAATGGCACTTCTATTTTTCTGAAATGCTCTACTTTCATTTTTACTAGCCATACTCCTTTTTAATTGTCTAACACGTGCATTATTACACTTTTTTGTTTCGTATTCGCGAGATACTTCTGATATAATTGTTTCAATCGCGTGAGAGAGAAATACAAATTTCTGTAAACCTAATTCTTTCACTGCAGCTAACAAAACGAACATTAATTGTTGAATTTGTTTTATGAACTTATATCTTAATGGTCGTGTATATCTATAGTGTATATGGTAGTGTATATCTATAGTGTATATGGTAGTGTATATCTATAGTGTATATGGTAGTGTATATCTATAGTGTATATGGTAGTTCATATCTATAGTGTATATGGTAGTGCATATCTATAGTGTATATGGTAGTTCATATCTATAGTGTATATGGTAGTGTATATCTATAGTGTATATGGTAGTGCATATCTATAGTGTATATGGTAGTGCATATCTATAGTGTATATGGTAGTTCATATCTATAGTGTATATGGTAGTGCATATCTATAGTGTATCTGGTAGTTCATATCTATAGTGTATATGGTAGTGTATATCTATAGTGTATATGGTAGTGTATATCTATAGTGTATATGGTAGTGTATATCTATAGTGTATATGGTAGTGTATATCTATAGTGTATATGGTAGTTCATATCTATAGCGTATATGGTAGTGCATATATATAGTGTATATGGTAGTTCATACCTATAGTGTATATGGTAGTGTATATCTATAGTGTATATGGTAGTGCATATCTATAGTGTATATGGTAGTGCATATCTATAGTGTATATGGTAGTGCATATCTATAGTGTATATTGTAGTGCATATCTATAGTGTATCTGGTAGTTCATATCTATAGTGTATATGGTAGTGTATATCTATAGTGTATATGGTAGTGCATATCTATAGTGTATATGGTAGTGTATATCTATAGTGTATATGGTAGTGTATATCTATCTCCGGATTTAAGCTATTGCATGTAGTCGAAATCAGAAAGAACTTTTTCAGGATTTAGTTTATCAGATAATTTGATAACGTCGTCTTTTAAATTTGTAATTGCATTAATAGTAGTATTAATATTTTTATAATTCATTATATAATAAATATATATTTTAATAATTTTTAACCATGACGATGTAAATCGCAATCTTTAGATTGCTAAATAAAATATTTCCCTTTCCTTTCTCACGAAACAGACATGTAATTTACAGATTTAAACGTATAATTCGTAAAAAAAAATATATGTGTACTGCAGGATCTTACTTAATTATTCACCAAAAATGTACGTGTAAATGTAGGGTAGAACTTAATGATTCATCAAAAGTTCTAAAAAAAAAAAAAGATTAGCGTAGACGTAAGAGAGAGGACGACATATTCTATCCCAGTCGACTTTTAGTGGATATTCAGGAGTGATTAGAGGTAATTGAAATATTTTATTGAACGCATATGTAAATTATCAAGTAGACATTTAAACTTTATAATCGCGTAGCTGTATTAATATAAACATTTAAATAAATGTTATGTAGTATAATCGAGATAACTCTAACAGCGTTACGTATCCTTAACAGAGTTTTCTTCGTTCATCTTACATACTTAAACAACAATTTGTTTATATTTTTTCCAAAAAGCGTATTTGGTTATATTTTTGCGACAGTGAACAGAATTCGGATAAATAACGAAATATTTGCCAGCTGCATTCATTGGTTTAATTTTTAATTCTTCACTAATCTCTGCATTTACAAACCTAATCGACCTAGGAAATTTTTTAAATATATTTTCCAGTTCCTCGGCGAGCAAACTTTTGAATCTGTGTAATAGCTGGTAAATTATCCAAACTATTATTGAGTTTTATATCGTTGATGTGATCGATCACAAATCCGTTTTTTACTAACACCCCCCCCCCCCCCGGAAAACATTCGTATACGACTTTATGGAAGAAATAATGTTTGTTCCCATTTGTATACATTTGGAGATAACCAGATATACTATTAACATAATCGACAGGGTTTTTAATCGACAGTGTCTAATAATACCGTCACGAGATGCTTCATAATTTTTGACGATTGGATGTCTCGCACTTTTGTTCTTGTTCCATTATATATAATAGTGTGTGTCTTACTGTTATTTCACAAATCTAGACAACTAATCATATACGTTTCTAGTAACATTTTCATTGTCCTTGATATTTTTTAATCATAATATCGCTTCAGCTCTCTGTATTTTTCATCACCACAATGTAGACACAATGGTGTTTCTCCTCTAACCACACCACCACATCGTAAACCAGGTTTTGGTCCTAGACTTCCATGACATACGCGCCATAATGATGTCCGCAGAATTCGTTTACCAGTATTTGTTACAAGGAGTTGTAGAACCTATCATGAACCACTTGCAATTTGTTGGTATATATTTGCCTTAAATTAAAATATGGAAGAGTTGAAGAGATTATCTAAAGATTCCTGAATCCAGATTATCTTGACAGAAAAACAAGTAACCTACCGAAGCGAGATCTGTTTGATCCGGCAAATAATTTGATCGAAAGTATTCGTGACGCCAAGAAAGAATTTCGCGACGATGGTGCATCTCATGTGCGGTCAACATTCAAAATTATACCAAATGACTTGGTCACTGCCAAAGATGTTGACAAGGTCATCGATGCTAAAATGAACGACCAAAGAACAGCAACGATTATTAACTATCTCGAAAATCGAAAATATCTTTTTAACGTAAAGTTTATTGTGCTTGCCGACTGGATTATCTGCGACAAACGTGACCCTGTCCTTGCCAATGAAAAAATTGCTGTATTGATTACAAATTCCAAACCAGGAGTATTGACTGGTATGGACAAACCGTATTATATCAGAGCGTTTAGTGAAACCGCGGTTATTTATGGGATATATCCACTGAAACATAAACCGAACGTGTAACAGAACATTTTACAAATGAAAATCGTGGAAATGGGTTAACGGATATAACACGTAATAAAATAAAAGAGTGTCTGAATTAGTCAAGGATACCGGAGATACAATTAATAATTTATCCTAGTAAGGAGAAAAAAAAATCCAGTAATAGTTAAAACTATAACGGGAGAGATTTTGCACGAGTCAAAATATTATAAATAGAAAAGAGCTCCGTTTTTATCATTGACCATAGTGTGCATGTGCTGACTAGCTCCGTTTTTATCATTGATCATAGTGTGCATGTGCGGACTAGCTCCGTTTTTATCATTGACCATAGTGTGCATGTGCTGACTAGCTCCGTTTTTATCATTGATCATAGTGTGCATGTGCGGACTAGCTCCGTTTTTATCATTGATCATAGTGTGCATGTGCTGACTAGCTCCGTTTTTATCATTGATCATAGTGTGCATGTGCGGACTAGCTCCGTTTTTATCATTGACCATAGTGTGCATGTGCGGACTAGCTCCGTTTTTATCATTGATCATAGTGTGCATGTGCGGACTAGCTCCGTTTTTATCATTGATCATAGTGTGCATGTGTGGACTAGCTCCGTTTTTATCATTGATCATAGTGTGCATGTGCAGACTAGCGCAGTAACAATATTTATGACGATGATATGTTTGATTTCATCGCGGATACAAGTAAGACTGATCCTGTATCAGTATGGTTATTTTGAAATTCGCCCGATGATGAAAAATATTATCAATTTGTAAGACTTAACAGTTAAATTTACCGTCTATAATATATAATGTATAATCTCTCCATGAAGAAAATAAAAATCTTGCGGGAAATTTTCATCACAGACTGACAATACTTAACAGTTACTAAATAATTGGTTTAAGTCACATCAATTGCTTCTCACTTTGCAAAAGAAATGAATTCGTGGAAACCAACACGGTTGAGATTTCTTAAAGACGTTAGACTTAGTTGTGTTAATATGGTCATGTTGGCCTGTGAAATACCAATTAATATTACAACAACGTTATCTCGATTGATATGATAGCGTGTTATCCTGGAAGGTTTCTTTGTTACGGAGAAAATCTAGGAATTTTACGCGGTTTGGAATCCCTCGCACGAGATGATCAGAGTATCGATAAATGGACTTTTAAATGACTTTGATATGACTGGATTTGTCTTTATAGAATCATTTTAATCTGCTGAGAATTTACACCCGATTTGTTTTGTCTGGTTCTGTACACATTTATCAGAGACAGAATGGGCTCCAATGGGCTCCATATCGCTAGGATGCATGCAATGTGGCAGTTTATAATGATGTCTACACGTGTATTTTGCCGCAGACATGTAGAAAAAGAATGAAAATTACCAGTTTGCATTTCACGCGGATTTAACAAGCGGTTTTATTACCGTGTGCATGTTTGCAAAAAAATAAAACCATAAACTCTCAACGTTATGGTAATTTACGGAATTATCCGGCAATTATTGAATAGGATGAACTAAGTCATCATGTTTTCTGAGGAAATCAATTATCATATAGTGTACGCAGCATGGCACCGTGTTAGTATAGAAAGTCCGTTTAGGGGGCATGGGAAATATGTGATACACAAAGTTAATGTTACATACACCTGCCTAGTATAAAAATTCATACAAATTAAAAATACTTTTATGAGGTCAAAAAGGTCCATATTCTTGGTTAGGTAACACATAAGAATATTATTCACTTAATCTGGCAAGTCAATGGAAATTCATAGAATCAAAATTTGATGTACCCCACCCAATTTATACATGCATTTTTCATGTCCGAAGGCCATTTTTGAGAACACGTGGTACTCACAATGCAAACACAAGCAATGTCCCTGGGTAAGGTTAAAAATGCCATGCTCTTCAAAACTCATAGGTAATACTAATTATTCCAGACTCTTCAAAACCCAAATGTAGTGTTTCCATCGTCAAAGTCCTGGGTTAATGTTATACATTCCAGACTCTTCAAAACTCAAATGTAGTGTTTCCATCGTCAAAGTCCTGGGTTAATGTTAAACATTCCAGACTTTTCAAAACCCATATGTAGTGTTTCCATCGTCAAAGTCCTGGGTTAATGTTAAACATTCCAGACTTTTCAAAACCCAAATGTAGTGTTTCCATCGTCAAAGTCCTGGGTTAATGTTATACATTCCAGACTCTTCAAAACCCAAATGTAGTGTTTCCATCGTCAAAGTCCTGGGTTAATGTTAAACATTCCAGACTTTTCAAAACCCAAATGTAGTGTTTCCATCGTCAAAGTCCTGGGTTAATGTTAAACATTCCAGACTCTTCAAAACCCAAATGTAGTGTTTCCATCGTCAAATTCCTGGGTTAATGTTAAACATTCAAAACTCTTCGAATAAGATATAATGTTTAATATTCCGTACTCTTCAAAGCTTACGGGCAATGTTAAAATTCCAATCTCTTAAAAGCACATGGGTAACGCAAAATATCCCATATTCTTCAATGCCCAGGGTTAATATTTGTTTCGAGAAGCATACAATGTCAGTCAGCATAATCACACATATTACTTTTTACGAAAACAGACGTATTTCGAGTACGTTGCACTTGTGATAGTAGCTAGGACCAATATCATGTTTCGGCCATTAAAATTTGCATTTGTGTCACACAAGTGTACGTTGCTCGATTCCCAGGCTCGACTAACGTGGGTACGTGAGAAAGCTTGCCAGTAGCTTCTCGTGGGTCGATGGTTCTTCCCGGAATTTTATAGGTTTCTTCCTCCACCGGTTATACTTGCCTCATGTATAGCATATCTTGTGCTGAAAAATGGCGTTAAGCCCTACAACAAGTTTACGTTTAAGACATTTAATTAGCATTTGGACAACAAAATTTACGTTTGAGTCCTTAAAGTGTACATTTGGGTCATTTAAGTGTACACTTAGGACATTAAAGATAACACTTGGACAATGAAAAGATACGTTTGGGTCATTCAAGTTTATGTCTGGGTCGTTTACGTTTACGTATCATTCAAGTTTACGCCTGGGTCGTTTACGTTTGTGACGTAATAGGGAGTACGTTTCGTATGGAAAAGTTGACTGTTTATTTGAAGGATTATGCCCTGTTGTATATCTTGTTTATTTGAAGGATTATGCCCTGTTGTATATCTGACTGGTGTGCCAGATTTTATAACATACTTATCTTTCGGCTTTATCACGGTGCACTTTTAATTTTGGGCAGATCCTGTTGCCATTTTTTCAAACTAGCTTTCTCTCGTACTGTGTAGCCCATATTTTCTAATGTATCGTGAAACCACATACATACATACATACATACATACATACATACATACATACATACATACATACATACATACATAGCTAACCAAATATTTGCGAATTTTCTTTGCAAAGGGGTGATTGCTAGATGCGTAACATAAATGTGTTTGTGGTGATTATTTACTAAACTCTAATGTTTTAGACTGACTTTAAAAGCATTGAGAGAGAGAGAGAGAGAGAGAGAGAGAGAGAGAGAGAGAGAGAGAGAGAGAGAGAGAGAGAGAGAGAGATTATTGTATTGTATTGTGCAATACTCAGTTGTCTGATAAATTCTTACCGAAGCTGGGTGGCACGTGTCGTTTTTCATCCACCCACCAAAGTCGGAGTACACCTGTAGAGGAATATTTCCAGAATGAAGGGTTTCGCATATTTTGCACATTGAACACTCAAAGGTATTGATGAAGTTAGTCTGCCAATCAAAATAGCTGTTAAATAAAGTTTCATTTTTGCCAACTTCTGTGATGTACCTTGCAGCAGCACCAAGGTCAGAGAAATCTAACAGATTTATGAAAGATTTTGGCGGGACCAAACCATTCCAGTCCATATCCCAAGCCACTATTGGAATTTGATGAAACTTTTGCCGAAGCCAGAATTTTTCTGTGACATAATCCCGACAGTTAGAATTTTCAAATGATAAATAAAATTTGTAAGAATATTGAAGTTTGTCGCAAGATTGGAAATCACCAGGACATTTCTTGCCACACCTGCCAAATATTTCAATGTCGATGTATTTACCTAAATCTTGTATTAGTTTGTACCTTCTTGCCTCATCAGAGCAGTGACTAATCATAGCAACAGCTGTTTTTGTTTTGTTCCTGAAAAAGTTTATAGTCCCGGAATTTGTAAGGAATTCGCTTTTCTCTGCTTCTGTCTTTTGTCTGAATTCAGCGTTGGGCAGATATATATCGGATTCTCTTCGGTACGTTACGGTCCAGTTAAAAAGTCCATTGAAGGAGTCAAAATTTCCCCATAGATTAGACAGTGACTCTAAGTTGTAAACAATCCATACCTGCGAAATTTAAAAAGAATGAACGTTAAAAAGAGTGAATGAATATTTGATCATTGTGAATATATACGTGTTTATTACCGATTGAGACTGGCCATAGTGGTAATCTCTGCCACGATACCATTAGGCCTGAAACATTCGAACTGTTTACACCAGCACTGCCTAAAAAAAAAATAGAACTGTTTACACCAGCAATGCCTAAAAATAATAGAACTGTTTACACCAGCAATGCCTAAAAAAAAATAGAACTGTTTACACCAGCAATGCCTAAAAAAATAGAACTGTTTACACCAGCAATGCCTAAAAAAATAGAACTGTTTACACCAGCTAATAGTTTGTTCATACCCTATATAGTTTTGTTTTTAAAAGCAGGTACAGTGAAAACACCGCCCTGAAGATCGCCGTTAGCTGCTTGAACGACCTATGAACTGTTCCAAGTGATTTCAGTCAGAATCACATGATGAAATAAATAGTCTCGTGGACATTTAGCAAAAATTGGCACGTCATAAAATAAATAGTCTCGTGTAGTGGACGTCTAGCAACAACTGTCGATATTACATATATACTATCACGGAATTAATCATGGTGTTCGCTTGTTGTTATATTATTATATACTTCAATATTGTATGCACATTTTCAGCCTTAGGCTACTGACATTTCTTACCGCAGATAGTTTTGTGTTTATTTTTTTTTTTTAAATTTTTTATCATCTTAAGTACGCCACAAACTCGACCCTACTTATTGTATTTGACATAGGTCTGTGTAATGCATTAAGCCCAACTCACTGTATTCAACTCAGGTCTGTGTAATGCATTAAGCCCAACTCACTGTATTCAACTCAGGTCTGTGTAATGCATTAAGCCCAACTCACTGTATTCAACTCAAGGCTGTGTAATACATTAAGCCCAACTCACTGCATTCAACTCAGGTATGTGTAATGCATTCAGTCCTACTCGCTGTATTCAACTCAAGTCTGTGTAATGCATTTATTCCTACTCACTGTATTCAACTCAAGTCTGTGTAATGCATTCAGTCCTACTCACTGTATTCAACTCAAGTTTGTGTAATGCATTCATTCCTACTCACTGTATTCAACTCAAGTCTGTGTAATGCATTCAGTCCTACTCACTGTATTCAACTCAAGTTTGTGTAATGCATTCATTCCTACTCACTGTATTCAACTCAAGTCTGTGTAATGCATTCAGTCCTACTCACTGTATTCAACTCAAGTCTGTGTAATGCATTCAGTCCTACTCACTGTATTCAACTCAAGCCTGTGTAATCCATTCAGCCCTAGCCCATGCATGTGACATAGGTGTGTGTAATGCATTCAAACTGACTCATTGTATCCAATTGAATTCTGTGTAATGCATTTAACTCTACCTACTGTATTTGTTATAGGTCTATGTAATGCAGTCACCCCTACTCACTGTGTTCAACTCTGTGTAATGCACTCAGCCCTACTCAATGTATTCAACCCAAGTCTGAGTACTCACTACTCACTGTGTTCAACTCTGTGTAATGCACTCAGCCCTACTCAATGTATTCAACCCAAGTCTGAGTACTCACTACTCACTGTGTTCAACTCTGTGTAATGCACTCAGCCCTACTCAATGTATTCAACCCAAGTCTGAGTAATGCGTTCAGTACTTCTCATTGTATTTAACTCAAGTAAATGCACTGCTTTCAGCTCTACATACTGTGTTCAAGTCTGTGAATGCATTCAGCGCTACTCATTGTATTCAACTGACGCCTATGTAATGCAGTCACCCTACTCAATATATTCGAGTCAATAATGTGTAATACATACGACTCAACTCACTGTATTCAATTCAAGTCTATGTAGTGCATTCATCTCTACCCAAAGTAGTCAACTCAGTCAAGGTCTTGTTACGTATATCTGATTTAAGTAATTATTTTTATTTTAATTGTTTGTTTGTAAGATTCAAATTAGACATTTTAAGTTTAAGATTCATTCATTGGGAGATATTTTTTTAATGTGGGATGACTTTACAAATAAACACCAGATGTTGACCTCATTTCTGACCTGGCTTCGGAGTTGTAAGCAAGCTTTTAAAATGATCGGTTGATTCCAAGGACATTATGGAGCTTTGTTATAAACATCTTTCTATTTTTAGTTGGGTCATACAGTGTGCACGAGATCTTTTGAACGTAAATTTGTTCTAAAGATTCTAGAAGATCATATGACCCCTTTACTTGTTTACGTAAAAACAGGTATATAAATTATGTTTTGGAGCGAACTATTTAGTAGAAGTTGGGCTGTTAGAATATTAAGTTGTATTGTTTTGAGTTATTTTAAATTACTGAAAATTATTTCAATTCGTTTGGATCAAGAGGATTTATTTTGTTTTTTATCTGGAAAATAATTGTGCTCACTGAATTTCATAAGACCAGAACTGACTTTATCACGTGACATCGTCTTCCATCTTGGATGCTTCACTAAGATTCGAACTGGAAATTATTAGGACATTTTATTAAAAAGGACTTTTGCAATTTCACTAGTGGATTATATTTTGAATTATTTTTGGATTAATTTTGGAATTGATTCTTAAAACCGTAAGTTTATTTTTCTTTTCTGGAAAATATTGGTGCTCAATAAATTGTTTATTAAGTTTTTACAAGCTTGTTATTTTCACTCTTTCTATGTTACTGTTTATGCAAGCCTAAGCACGTAACATAGAAATTGGCGGCCTCGTCCGAGATTGGGATCAATTGGAATTTGGCTAGAAATTTTTTCAGAAAACTTTTGTTTTAAATTTGAATTCCCCTAGTTTTTGAATTTTTTTTAAATCTTTAGTGAGATTGACAAACTTGTATTAAAATGACATCTAAAGTAGAAATATTTCTTTCTAATCCTACTCAGGAGCAATTAGATCTTTTCAAAGCGGATGAGTTGATTCAACTTGCTAGAAAATATGATCTTTCTAAAGTCAAGGCTTCTTTAACGAAACAAGATATCAAAAAGATTTGGGTCCAATATTTGGTAGAAAAGAATGTTTTGGGAAAAAGTGCTTTGATTTCAGTCAGTAAGTCTGCATCAGACTCTGACATTAAAATAAAGAAATTAGAATTAAAATTCAAGATGGAATTAGAGTTGAAGAAGCTGTAACTTCAGGAAAGAGGAGAAAGAAAAACAATTGCAATATGACAAAGAGGAGAAATAAAGACAATTACAATATGAAAAAGAGGAGAGAGAGACAGGAAAGGGAGAAAGTAAAACAATTACAATATGACAAAGAGGAGAAAGAAAGACAATAGCAATATGAAAAAGAGGAGAGAGAGACAGAAAAGGGAGAAAGAAAGACAATTACAATATGACAAAGAGGAGAACGAAAGACAATTTGAAATATAAAAAGAGCAGATGCACATTCGGTTACAAGATAAGCAAACTGATAAAGAGAGAGAGAGAGAGAGAGGGGGAAGAAAGGGAATATTAATGTAAAATGAAAGAAATAGAGCTGGCAAGTGAAAAACACCTTCATACTTCAAATCCAAATTTAAGATTTGATTTAGCAAGGAATATTAGATTAGTGCCCCCTTTCAGAGAAAAAGAAGTAGACAAATACTTCATTCATTTTGAAAAAGTTGCAGAAAATTTAAAGTGGCCAAGGGAGCATTGGACTCAGTTATTGCAATGTGTACTCACTGGTAAGGCTAGTGAGATTTACACTTCACTGTCTGTTCACCAAAGTGGTGACTATGATGTGGTTAAAGAATGCATTCTAGGGGGTTATGAGTTAGTCCCTGAAGCTTATCGGCAAAAATTCAGAAATTGCAGAAAAGAAGTTGGACAAACTCATGTCAAATTTTCTAGAGAAAAAGAGCAGTTGTGTGATAGATGTTGCTTAGCCAAGAACGTCAAACAAGATCATCAAAATCTCAAGTAAATTATATTAATTGAAGAGTTCAAAATCTGTGTCCATAGTGACGTTAAGTCTTATTTTGATGAGCATGGGATTGAAACCTTGGAGAATTCTGCTCGAGCTGCTGACGAATATTCTTTGACACATAAAGTTCCTTTTGTTAATAAGACTTCTACTCAACAGTCTTCTGGCAGAAACGTATTTCAGCTTAATACCAGCCCTTTTAAAACTCAAACTAGCACAACTTTCAAAAATCAAACTTCAGATGAGCTTGATTCTAGATCCTTGTCTCTTCCGACGTGTACCTATTGCAAGAAAAAAGGACACGTTATTTTTGATTGCTACAAATTGAAAAATAGGCATCAGAACCAAGACAGACCTGTTCCAAATGCTCTTATTTCTAAGAGGTCGAGGTCACGGTCATGGATTGAAAGCAATACATTTGATGGGTCTAATAAATCCCAATCTGATTTTATTATGGAGAATTATGAACCATTCATATCGAAGGGCTCTATATCATTCTTGGGTGATTCTGCCAATCCAACCCCTATTAAAATTTTAAGGGACACATGAGCTTCTCAGAGTCTTTTATTGTCAAGTACTTTGCCTTTTTCTGAGAAGTCTTCTTCTAATGAAAGTTTTCTTATTCAGGGAGTATAGGGCGGATTTGTTAATGTTCCTCTCCATTGTGTAAACAGTCTCGGTTTTACCCGTTGGAACATTCATTTATTGCTAGGCAACGACTTAGCTGGAGACAAGGTTGTGGTTAATCCACTTGTAACTGACAAGCCTGATTTGGATCAGAAAGTTGATCCAATTGAAAAAGAATTCCCTGATATATTTCAAGCTTGTGCAGTTACCAGAGCTATAGCAAAGAAAGCTCTTGAGAATGATGTTGGTGAAGTCAGTATTCCTTTAGCTGACACGTGTATAGGTCAGGCTTTTGATGAGGTCACTTTTACTCCTTGTTTGGATCAATCAGAAGGTATCAATCATAGTGATCCTCTTTTAACAACTCATTCTCTTTATTCTAATCAGGTTGATAAACGACAGTCACTTGTCGTCGAACAGGAAAAAGATCAGTTCAAGAATCTTTAGGCTTCAGTCCCTTTGAACTGGTTTTCGGACATACTGTGCGTGGACCATTGAAGTTATTGAAAGAGAAACTTATCTCTAATGAAGATACTGAGATCAATCTTCTTGATTATGTTTAGATACAAGTTGTCAAAGGCTTATGAGGTCGCAAGAGCAAATCTGCACTCTGCTCAATCTAAAATGAAATTAAGATATGATAAAAAAAACGAAGGAAAGGAGTTTTCAGCCTGGTGATATAGTCCTGCCTCTCTAACCAATGCCACAAAATCCTCTTCAGGCCAAATATTATGGTCCCTACACAGTTGATAGGAAAATTAATGACTTAAATTACATCATAAATACTCCTGGGAGGCGCAAACAAAAACAACTCTGCCATATAAACATGCTAAAAGAGTATATTGAAAGAGATAGCCATGTTAAACATGTAATTAATTTAGTTGTACCTGTCCCACTCAGTGAAGGAATGTCATCAGATTCTACTGATATTGAAATAATGAATCTTTGTAATTCAGAAATTATGAAAGATCTAGACCAGAAACGTTCACATTTACAAGTGCAAGAAAAAAATGAACTAAAACAGTTATTATTTGAATATGAGCACTTATTTCCAGATATTCCTACAAGGACAAACAAAATATTTCATGACGTTGAAACTGTAAATTCCAAACCTGTCAAACAACATCCATACAGGGTGAATCCACTCAAACAGGAATACTTAAAAAAAAGAAATTCAATATTTTCTGAAGAATGATTTTATCGAGCCCAGTAAAAGTGATTGGAGTTCACCATGCATACTTGTTCCAAAACCAGATAAAACTTTCCGTATGTGCACTGATTATAGGAAGGTGAACAGTGTGACAAAAACAGATTCATTCCCATTACCAAGAATTGACGATTGTATTGATAAAATCAGGAATACCAAGTATGTCACCAAATTTGACCTTATGAAAGGATTTTGGCAGATTCCACTAACGGAAAGAGCAAAGGAAATCTCGGCATTTGTGACTCCAGATCGACTTTACCAATATAAAGTAATGCCATTCGGGATGAAAGGGTCACCAAGTACATTTCAACGTCTCATGAATATGATCACCTCTGGTCTAGAAAATTGTGATGCCTATATAAATGATGTCATCATCTACAACGACACCTAGATAGAACATCTAGCAACAATTCGAAAAAAAATTTGACAGACTCACTGATACATGTTTGACAGTTAATTTATCTAAAAATGAGTTTTGCCGTGCTAGTGTGACTTTTTTAGGATATATTGTGGGACATGGACAAGTTAAACCAATAGATTACTAAGGTGGAGTTTATTATTGCAGGAATATAATCTTGACATGCGGCACATCAAGGGAAAAGATAATTTAATAACAGAGGGTCTTTCCTGTGTATAACAATATATTATATTATATACAGTGTGTAATTTATAAGAGTTTTTTTAACCTCAGGTGTAAATTGGTTTGTGGTAAAATGAAAGTTTTATCATATAAACCTTTCTTTTTATTTTATGGGGGAAGGTGTTACGTATATTTGATTTAAGTCATTTATTTTTATTTTAATTGTTTGTTTGTCAGATTCAAATTTGACATTTTAAGTTTAAGATTCATTCATTGGGAGATATTTTTTAAAAAAGTGGGATGACTTGTACTTTACAAATAAACACCAGATGTTGACCTCATTTCTGACTTGGCTTCAGAGTTGTATTGGACATAGGTCTATGTAATGTATCCAGCCTTACTCGCTGTATTTGACATAGGTATGTGTAATGCATCCAGCCTTACTCTCTGTATTTGACATAGGTCTGTGTAATTCAGACAGCCTTTCTCGCTGTATTTGACATAGGTTTGTGTAATGCATGCAGACTTACTCGCTGTATTTGACATAGGTTTGTGTAATTCAGACAGCCTTTCTCGCTGTATTTGACATAGGTTTGTGTAATGCATGCAGCCTTACTCGCTGTATTTGACATAGGTCTGTGTAATTCAGAAAGCCTTCCTCACTGTATTTGACATAGGTCTGCATAATTCAGACAGCCTTACTCTCTGTATTTGACATAGGTCTGTGTAATTCAGACAGCCATTCTCGCTGTATTTGACATAGGTTTGTGTAATTTAGACAGACTTTCTCCTTGTATTTGACATAGGTTTGTGTAATTCAGACAGCCTTTCTAGCTGTATTTGACATAGGTTTTGTGTAATTTAGACAGACGTTCTCGCTGTATTAGACATAGGTCTGTGTAATTCAGACAGCCTTTCTTGCTGTATTCGACATAGGTTTGTGAAATTCAGACAGCCTTTTTCGCTGTATTTGACAGGTCTGTGTAATTCAGACAGCCTTTCTTGCTGTATTTGACATAGGTTTGTGTAATTCAGACAGCCTTTTTCGCTGTATTTGACATAGGTTTGTGTAATTTAGACAGACTTTCTGGCTGTATTTGACATAGGTCTGTGTAATTCAGACAGCCTTTCTCGCTGTATTTGACATAGGTCTGTGTAATTCAGACAGCCTTTCTCGCTGTATTTGACATAGGTTTGTGTAATTCAGACAGCCTTTCTCGCTGTATTTGACATAGGTTTGTGTAATTTAAGCAGACTTTCTCGCTGTATTTGACATAGGTCTGTGTAATTCAGACAGCCTTTCTCGCTGTATTTGACATAGGTTTGTGTAATTCAGACAGCCTTACTCGCTGTATTCAAATCATATTGAACGCTTAGACCTAATATTGCCTTCACTAACTGATGTTATTAATATCTCTCTCATCTGGGGGATTCCCATCATTTTTCAAAACAGACATCTTAAAGCCTCTGCTGAAGAAAGCGACTCTTGACCTTAACGATTTAAAGAACTACCACCCAGTTTCTAATCTCCCGTTCAACAAAAATCTTAGAAAAAGTTGTTCTAACCCAACTTGTATCTATTTTGAATTCTAACAGTCTTGTTAACAATGTACAGTCTGCATATCGCCCTTGCCACAGTACTGAAACTACTCTTCTGAAAGTATTTAATTACATTCTCTTTGCTTTCGATAGTCGAAAGATTACAGTCCTTACCCTCCTTGGTTTGTCTGCAGCATTTGACACAATAGACCATGATATATTACTTAACCGTCTCCAGCATGTATTTGGCATTCAAAACATAGCATTACAGTAGTTTAAGTCCTACTTAGTCAACATACACAAAATGTATCTGCAAATAGAATACATTCCAGCCCGGTCAGTCTATCTTGTGGTGTTCTACAGGGGTCTGTTCTTGGACCTGTACTCTTCATTTTGTACACACAGCCACTCTCAATTGGCATAAATTGTACGCTGATGACACCCAAATATACAAGTCTAGCCACACAACTGAAGTTAATGCTACCATCCATGGAGTAGTGAGGTGCATTTCTAATGTGAAATCATGAATGACATGTAACAAGCTGCAGATGAATGATGATAAAACTGAGGCTATTCTGATCACAACACAAAGACTTTCTCATTCACATCCTTTACCTCAGACAATAAATATCAGCAGCACCAACATTAAATTCTCACAATCAGTATGAAACCTATGTCACAGAATTAGGCGAAAATTAAATTTATTTTCGTCTTGATTTACAAACTAATCTCACCATTTTCTTTGTTTCGTCGTACATGCATTACCTGGGGTGAATAAGTGGTTTTCTCCAAGGTAAGCGGCGTGTAACGATTTGCATGTGCCTGATTTTTATTTACATGAAATCCGGAACATTAGTTTCACGTGGTGCACGGTAATCTTGCTGTGATTTATGCTCACCTATTTGAGGGTATATAAGGCAGAATATTTATGATCAATTTTACGGGACCTAAAGTATCTAATCACAGGATAGATAAGCTCGTCTTTCAATCTCCAGCCAAAGGGGTAAGTGTTAAATTTATATTTCGTTTTATTGTGAATTTTATTCAGTTTATCATTTCATATAATGATGCCTTTATTGCAATGCAGATTTTAAACGTGGAATATTTGGAATTATTAGTCACTAGATTATTTTTTTTGAGACAACTATTATTAGTCTGGTTTCTTTATTGTAGCTGATAGCGCATCTGATAACATCTGATAATCTCTGATAGCATCTCTGATAGCGCATCTGATAACATCTGATAGCGCATCTGATAGCGCATCTGATAACGTTTGATAACGCATCTGATAACGCATCTGATAGCGCATCTGATAACATCTGATAATCTCTGATAGCGCATCTGATAACGTTTGATAACGCATCTGATAACGCATCTGAAAACATCTCTGATAACGTCGGCTGATAACATCTCTGATATCGTAGCTGAAATTGTTGCTGATTTATTGTGCAATCGAATTGAAGTATCTGGCTGTCTGTCTGTCGAACTGTCTGTTCGTCTACATCTGTCGTGACGTGGAAATATCCGGAAATCTAGAAGTCCGAGTGTCGGAGCTGTCTAAAGTTGTAAACATCCGGGGCGAGATCTAGGGTATTGAGGAACGTTGGTTCTAGTAGATGTTGTATGCTGTCTGTACGTATAACTGTGGTGGATCCGTGAAGGGCAAACGGCCGATAAAAGTATTGGTCAACCCTAGGTCTTCGGGGAAACTGGGCGGCGATTCAACTGTTAGTGAATCGTACGGTTATACAGGGTCGAGACACATATGTGTGTTGCAATTGTAATACAACTGAATACATTGTTGTATTTACATGGTTATTTCAGATCACAATAGTATTTCAAGGCATTGCATGAATCTCAATAAAAGCTAGCAACTTGATTAAATACATGTATATGTTCGTGCTAGGTGTCGCAATCCATACGTGCGATAGTATAGTTTGATTTGTCATCATAATTTATACTTGCGGTAATATAACTTTCGTAAAGGTTCCTTGGATCTGTGTATAGTCCAAGAGATCCCTTTATATCTGTGGGTTTTTTTGTATTGATATTTCATTTATTCATGTATTGTGAATGGTTGTGAGTGTAATTGTGGGTTGAGCGCATGAGTTATTGTGTTGATACATCATTATTTTTCATTAATAATTTATTTCATAAATTTATATTTTCTTTCACATATTGTGTTTGTGTTGTTCATTTAATCCACCATCTTCTCGGTAACAATTCTGTTACAACCTAGGTGTTACTCTAGACAGTACTTTCGCATTGCACCAGCATGTCATGAACATATGCAAGGCTGCATATCTTGAACTGAGACGCATCAATTCCATTCGCAAATATCTTTCTGTTGATGCTACTAAAACATTTGTGTGTTCATTAGTACTTTCAAGACTGGACTATTGTAACTCAATTCTGTCTGGTTCATCACAATATCTACTCCAGAAACTTCAAAAAGTTCAAAACGCAGCTGCTCGGATCATTTTAATGTATCTCGATCAGAGCACACCTCACCACTGGTCTGTACCCTACACTGGCTATCCATTCGATACAGAATCAAACACAAAATGTTTTCTCTGTTCTATGTTTCAATGACAGACTCCAGTCCAACATACCTATCAGGCCTCACCAATGTGTATACACCAGCAAGACACTTAGGCTCCTCTTCTGACAATCGTATACTCATTGTTCCCAAGGTGAAAACGAAGTCATATGGACACCATTCTTTTGCATACCAGGGCCCAGCGATATGGAACGAATTGCCCATTTAAATTAGACACACAGACACAGTGATCCCTTTTAAGACTGCTCTTAAAACTCACCTTTTACGACTGCAGGAACAAACTTAGAGACCTAATAATGTTTTTTTTTTTATCTTATATGTTTTCAGCATGGTATTATTTTTTCCAATTTCGTGGTTTTTGTTATATGTTTTTTTCCGAAATGTAGTCATATCATTATAGATGTTGTAAAGCGCTTAGAGTTTCTAAAGATTAGGCGCTATACAAAGTCCTCATTATTATTATTATTATTATCATTATTATTATTATTATTATTATTATTATTATTATTATTATTATTATTATTATATTCCTTCTTTTTCGTTTTGTAAGAAATAAATTTGTTTGAAATCGGGTCTTTCTTTCTTATCCCACCTCGGCAATGACTGTAACATATGCATGCGGACTCTGTAGGTCTTTTAATTTAAGATGGACACTTTTCACTTCATTTGGGATTTTATAATAGTTGTTATCCTATCATCATATTCACATTGTAGTTATCGGATAGGTCGAATATATTCCTGGATATAACCGCTCCGGTGGCCAAGTGGTTAGAGCGTCCGCCTCAGAAGCGGAAGGTCGTGGGTTAGATCCCCAGCCAAGTTATACCAAAGACTTACACAAATGGTACTGACAGCTACCTCGCTTGGAACTCTGCATTAAGACGTTATTGTTATGACTGGTCAGCCTGGTGTCAGGATAATGTGACTGGGTGGGACATCACTCTACATGTATACGGCATGATGTCCAAGTGCTAGACATCATTATAAACTGCCTTTCTGCAGACATCATAGTGATATGACTCAAAAATTGTTAAAGCTATGTTGGAAATCCTAATCACACACAAACACTATTCCTGGATACCCGATTCATATTAAAAGATGGGAGCATTAACACTTGCTTGTATTGCAAACTAACAGACTCCATTAATATATCTTACCTATCAGTTATAGACCTAAACATGTGATTAAAACAAAACTTCTGTTTCATCTTTGTATTTGCATAAAACGAATGTGCTCAACAGACAAAATGCGAAAAAGACACGAGGATTTTAGAGGACTGGAATAAGGAATGGGATAGAGTAACAAAGTTAAAGATCCGGCAATAGACAGAGCAAACGCATCTGACCGAAACAGTTTCCTCGTATAAAAAGCTAAGACCTGCCAACAACCATATGATCTTGACATCAACATACCACCGATATATCCCAAACTCCGGGCAAATTGGCAAGAGACACTGGCACATTATTGACTCATCCGCGCCTCTAAAAGAGGTTATTAAATAACCACCAACGATCGCTTGCCAACGACCAAACATCCGAAGAAACAAATCACGCACTGTACGTGCCATTTAAACTAAAAATAGAACGGAAGCAGTGGCATACGTCTGTAAAAACAGAGGCGGAATCTGTAAGCAAAATTCGCAAGATTAAAACCTTCAAAAGTATTCATCATTATTAACAATATCAACAAAAGGTTGTGTCAGTGACGTGCAGTTTCTGTGTCTGTAAAAATGTCAGGCTTGTCCTGTAGTGCAATTTCTGTGTAAGTAAAAATGTATTGTATGTCATCGCGTGCAGTTTCTATGTCAGTAAAAAAAAATGTCATATATATGTAGTGACGTAAACTTCCTATGCCATTCGATTTGTTGGCGAAATAGTTGACTTGAGAAAAGGAACGAACAATTGCAAAAGCTATATCAGAAAAAGACCAACGCAAAACTCATCAACTATTTCAACTCAGCTGGACACGCTGTCCAATACCCTGAATTACAGTGGAGTAAAACCAAAAATGGACAGAAAATGAAGGTGGTCATCAAAGAAAAATGGCTTAAGCAAGCAAATCTCTTTTCCAAAAGTGTCATTTTAATCCACTACTACTACTACTACTATACCCGATCTAATTGCAATGTTATGGATAACTCGGACGCGCCAAGCAGTACAAAGCTATATAGATGGACACGTCAGTTCCCATTATAATAACAACCTTCAAAATAAACAAAGTGTTTGCTGAACAATATATTGCAGGTAGCTTATATCCATTTCTTATTTCTTTCTCGTCATATGCGTGTGATTTAGAATTTTAACGTAGCTTTAATAAATTTATAGTCATATCGCAACGATGTGTGCGTGTGGCAGTTTATAAAAGCTCTGGGGCATTATGCCGCCGACATGTAGCACCATGTCCCACCCAGTGACATCATTGTCACATCTAGGCGACCATTCCTAATTACTAACCCCATAATGCCGAATGCCGATGTGTGTGTGTGTGTGTGTGTGTGTGTGTGTGTGTGTGTGTTTGTGTGTGTTGTTCGTTTCTATATTATTTTATAGATTCCCATGATGTATTTGACTGGAATCCTTAACACGTCGATACATATATGCACAGAGAAATGGATGGATTGTTTGATGCCTAGGTAGATAAGTCAGCAAATCTGTAATCAGGTAGGTGTGTGGTATATATTTGTTTCCGCAATACACAGTACATACCACAGCGAGTCAGTATATTGGTGTGTGCGTGTGTGTGTGTGTGTGTGTGAGAGAGAGAGAGAGAGAGAGAGAGAGAGAGAGTTATTATGTCACCTGGTCTTTACGTCGATAGCTGGGGTATCTGAAGGTCCTGAAAGGGGCGTAAAAGTATCTATTGTAGATAATATCAGACAGGTGAAATAAGACAGCGTCACTGGATGCTATTTCGTTTTTGTTGTCCGTCAGGGTACACTTCCATGGACACGTTTTTATGCAGTCAAGGGCTTCGTGGTGCCAAACCATCGCTCCAAAAAATGGGGTCCAGTTTAGAATTTTAGGGGTCCCACTGAACCGCTGTGTAGATTGCATAAAATACGTTTTATATTCTTGATTA
This sequence comes from Unio delphinus, assembly GCA_029339505.1. Taxonomy (NCBI): domain Eukaryota; kingdom Metazoa; phylum Mollusca; class Bivalvia; order Unionida; family Unionidae; genus Unio; species Unio delphinus. Next base: position 2,914,140 of record JAQISU010000015.1, read on the forward strand.
GCAGAATTTGAATGGGATCCATTTATCGGGAATACAGAAATGTATCTCAACACTGCTAGCGAAGCCAACAGGCAAATAACAATAGCTTTGGAATTTCTTTTGCATTTCCTCTTCATACGTGATATTACCAAGAAGCAAATATTAAATAAATTTGCCATTTGTAATGTTACGATCAAGATTATCCCCAGTTTCTATCGGCGGTGGAAGTGGAATATGTGAGTAAATAAAGCTATACTTTTGTCTGCCGAATGTCGAGTATATATCCTTCCTGTAGAATGTTCCGTGAAGTGCACACAGACTAGTATCGTCTCTTCTTATTCCTTGGTTAAAAGTTTTACAGTCGGTTCATTCAATTACAGACTATGCGACTAATTCAAAGTTCGTCAAAATAAAACATTTTAGTTTGTTTTGTTTTGTCATTCGTATGCAATAGGTGAATAATAACTACACGATAACTAAATGCAGAATAACGCTAGAAAGTCACATGGTATGCTTTTAAGATTCATGCTTATTAACAGCTGGGTTACCGTTGCTAAAATTCGTCACATTTGAGTGAACACGTACATAACCTAGGTATATACACTTCTATATAGCTCATGTACACTCAACTACCAGGTAGTGCTTTATTCAGTCAAAACAAATAGAGTATTGAGCATTTATTACCTTGTAAATTACATGAAAGTGGTTGTAAAGTAGTGGTCGTCAACAAGAGCGCACACGATAAACCTTCACCATGGAGAGAGAGAGAGAGAGAGGGGGGTGGGTGGGGGAGATTGCGGATATATATATTTTTTTATCGAGAATCCTCGAGAAGTTCGATATCAAATTTGACAGCCTGCATCCACATTGTTACGACTATATGCAAGAGACAGTTTTTTGTACAATTTTAATGCATACACCTAAAATAAAATACATAATTGAGGTCAAAAAGGTGAATATTATTGGATACTTATAAATAAAGTAAAACATAAGAATGAAATTCACTTGACCTCACAAGTCAATGGAAATTCATACAATAAAACGTTGATGCACACCACCCCCACAGATGTGCATGCATGTTTCATGTCCGAAGACACCTTTTGAGAGCACGTAATGCTTAGAGTGCAAACACAAGCCCTTGTTCTGGAAAATAATTTTGAAAAACTATGTGCTTAAAAGCATGATGCGATTCAGAATACTTGCCATCCTGGCAGTTTTTGAGACATTTTACTCGCCTTTAACCAGCGTGTCTACTGCTGTAAGTGGCAAGCACTGTCCAAAAAGTTGTCGGACACTATACACTCAAGGGGGATGTAACATGTTGAAATTGATCATGTAGTGAATTGGGAATTGAACATAACAAAAAAAGGATTGGGCCACTTTTAGCCTCAATGGGACCTCTTTGTTAAAATGGGAGGGAGTTGTACCCTGGTGACAAGGGAAATTTAATATGGGGTAGTTTAGCATGGAGTGCATGGGGAATTGAACGCTATGACAAGGGATTGTGCCACTTTAGCCTCAATGGGAATCCCATGTCTAAAAGGTCGTGGGCCACTTTAGCCTCAATGGGAATCCCATGTCTGAAAGGTCGTGGACCACTTTAGCCTCAATGGGAATCCCATGTCTAAAAGGTCGTGGACCACTTTAGCCTCAATGGGAATCCCATGTCTAAAAGGTCGTGGGCCACTTTAGCCTCAATGGGAATCCCATGTCTGAAAGGTCGTGGGCCACTTTAGCCTCAATGGGAATCCCATGTCTAAAAGGTCGTGGGCCACTTTAGCCTCAATGGGAATCCCATGTCTAAAAGGTCGTGGGCCACTTTGGCATCAAGGGGAATTTATCATGGGGAAATTTAACATGTGTGTGTGTGTGTGTGTGTGTGTGTGTGTGTGTGTGTGTGTGTGTTTTCCCCTTAACAAAAAACACTTGTCTCTAAAAGAAAATTAGTGTTTGTGCATGTATGTGTTTTTGTATGCACGCGTTCGTTCGTGTGTGTGTATTTTGTTTTGTGCACACGTACGTTTGTGTGTTTGCGTGCTTGTTTCTTTCCCTAAACAAAAAGCTTATCACATAACACAAATGTATCTGTGTGTATGTATGTGCTTGCATGCACGCGTTCCTTTGTGTGTATTTTGTTTGTATTTTATTTATGTGTGCGGGGAACGTTTACGGACGAGATCAAAATGGACATAAGGTTGGGTCTGTATAGCGATACAAATATTGGATCTATTTAGCGTGAAGGGAATTGAAGATAGGCATGTATAGCTACAATGGATTGCGGCTGTATAGGGACAATATGAATGGAACAGGTAGGGTGACATCACGGTACTGGTCATTGTCAACGATATTGCAACAGGTAGGGTGACATCACGGTACTGGTCATTGTCTACGATATTGCAAGTGGCTGACCTCAATTGGGCAAAACAGTGACAGCGGAAAAATATATTACCCCTGACATAACGGGACATATAACTTTATAAACATAGAATCACCTACTAAACAATTCCGTGTTTATAGTGCTAATCTGAAATATTTTTTAAATTACAAAACAACACATTAATACTAACAAAATCAACATTATTTACTATCAACACATTGTGGAGAAGGAAAATTTATTATTTACAAAAGACGCCATTACCTACAGTCATTTCATTTTATATATATATATATATATATATATATATATATATATATATATATATATATATATATATATATATATATATATATATATATATATATATATACAAGTAAATCCAACTCCAGAACAACGACATAGAGTACAACAGCAAGAGCTAGGACAAAAGCAATTACAACAAGAACAGCAACAGCACAAGGATCATATAAAGAAACCAGCGAAAGCTATCCATCAACAACAATAAAAGCATTGAAACATCAGGGACTAAGCTAACCCACCAGCCAAGACTAAAACCAAAAATACAGTGGAACAAACAGTAACGGATAACAGAAAATTAACAAGTAACCCTAGGCAAACTGAATTACATGAGAGATATGCACAGGACAAACATATAAAAATCATCAACAACAACTGCATAAATTTTCGACCTAATCAGCAAAGAAAGGGACAAAAACAGGAGAAGAGAAAAAAAGAAGACGACTGGAAGAAGAAGAAGACGAAATGAGAATGACAGAAGACTGCTTTATAGAAAAAAAAATGTATAGATGATTTTTTAAAAACAAACCCTTGAATAATAACAACTCCTACTGTATTTTATAAATAACACATACAAAAATAAAACAAACACTTACTGTTACAAGTAGGGCAGAAGGCCCCCCCCCCCCCCCATTACCTGGTCTGCAAAGATCAAACAGGAGGGTGCACTCTCCAAATAAAGAAGTATTTATGTTGAGAGGCATTAGACCATAATCCGAGCTGTGCACTCGTTTTAAGGCGGGAAGGAATTCTAGTGAAAATCTAGGTTTGCATTTGTGAACAACGCTTCTTGGGGAAACACATCTTCGCCCAAATACGTCTTACTTTCATAATTAGGTGATGTAAGATTGATACATTATTCTGTATATTTAATGGAATTTTCCATGTGTAGCTGAATTATAAACATACCGTAATGAAGAGTATAGAGAATTATTAACATGTAAGATTAACGTATGTTGATTTGTTAGATTGGAATAGACGTGGATGATGTAATTCGCTTCTATGCTGCATCGTAATGCAACTGAATTTATTAGTGAATTGCGTTAGAATATGTTCTCGCTTTATCACTATAGGAATGCAAGTATCTAGATTGTGAATTATACAGAGTTAGTCATTGGTGGACTTATTCATGCATAATTAAGTATTTGTATATTTGTATTTGTCGTTTATATTTCGCAGAGTAGGAAATGCACGTGATTACTGTTGTTTTGATAGTTACTGTATCGAGTAATTAATATTAGGGATGTCCATGCATGTATAGAGCTCGTTAATTATAATGGTATTATAACACAATTATTACAGAACAAAGCGTGTATGGAATATTTAGATGTGAGTGCGTGAGTTGACATGATAATTAATTATCCATTATTCTGATGAAATGTCTGTGAGAGTGTGGTTGTATTCTCCTGAAATTAGAGCAAGGAGACAAGAATACAAGTCTCTTCTAATTCCACGGGAAGCTTCCAGAGTGGGTGTTGACATCCTAAGATGGAGACGAGAGGAAAGTACGTAAAGAGCACATGGAATGCATGTATTATGACATCAGCAGTTTATGTGGATGCGCATTGCCGGAAGGGGCACGTGATAGATAATACCAGACGTAGAAGAAGGACAGATCAGGAAGTGCTAGGACAACAGGTTGTCACGGTTACCGCAAGTACCAAAGAGAAACACAAGAGACAGACATAGATGGACAGATGAGTAACATAGACAACACTGAAAGGAAACTCTCCCTAAAGACCTTTAATTTAATTTGAGGAAACAGTAATTGGCAACTGAGAATAATTCATTGATTGTATTTGATAGAAAGAAACGGTGATTGGTCAATTTGTCGATCACATTGCTGAATACATTTGATATATTTTATTAAATGTTATACCTGTCATCTTGAGTTATTTATACACCTAGGCCGCCGGCATTGCTGACTGGGGGCTTGGAGCTATTTAAATTGTAATTATCCACCTTCTCCGGTATTAGAAATAGTACCATAGAAGGTACGTTAAAATCATGTACTTGGATTTCAGTCCACGTAGAAAACAAGCAAGATTCATGCGTATTAATGAGGGGTTCACGTACCTGATTGGGTAACGTTATTAAAACTCTGAATGACATATATCTGATCCGATTTCAATTAAGCTTGCACTGTATATTCATTTCATTAATATCTCGGATGGAATTATACGTTGAGCGAAATCTAAGAGAATTAGATACGTTCTCTTGTATTGGATTAGCTGACGGATTAGATACGTTCTCTTGTATTTGATTAGCTGACGGATTAGATACGTTCTCTTGTATTGGATTAGCTGACAGATTAGATACGTACTATTGTATTGGATTAGCTGACGGATTAGATACGTTCTCTTGTATCGGATTAGCTGACATATTAGATACGTACTATTGTATTGGATTAGCTGACGGATTAGATACGTTCTCTTGTATTGGATTAGCTGACTTTGCTACCAATATTAGATTTCGCAATCAGAACTTTTTTGTTATACCAATATTGTTTTATTATTTTCAGGCAAAATGCTTAAGTTCAATGGTTTATCACTTTGCTTTATTTTCGTTTCGTATAGTGTAGACAGACCTAAATTGTATGAAAAATGAAATACACATTTAGACGTCCTTAAGTAACACCCTATCTAACTGCATTATGTACATGTGTTTTCTTTATCAGGTTTTTAAAGTTTAATGGATCAGTAAAAATGGAACGTGTGGTTAGTACAATGATAGTCTCTCATTTTTTAAAAAATGGTTGACATCCCTTTTTGACAATTACCTATGTGGTTTCGGTTAAAATGTTTTGAATATTTCATTTTACAATCATACGTTTAAACATTCTGTATCATTATCTATCATAGGACAATGCACACGGTTTTCTAAGAATCTTAATATGATTTCACACCTCACGAATTTAGTTACATTTAAAATTATACAGTAAATATTTAATTTTGATTTAACTGTGGTCGTTCTTTTTTTTTTTTTCATTAGACTACCATTCTGGAAGCTGTAATTTACATCTGATTACGATCAAACAAGGGACATGTTTTTATCAGTTTCTTTACTCAAGATAGAACCAGACTTTTACTATCATTTCTTACAAGTTGGAAGTCGTTGCTTTCTTCTTCCGATCCTGCATCACCATCCTCTCAAACGAGGCTGGAACTACCTTTTGTGAACGACAATGCCGTAGCCTCACTTGGCACGCAAAAGGAATTACATTTCTGTATTTCATCTGCATCATCAAGATCAAAGCATTTCTCGGTTCCGTTGTAATTAAATGTCAAGATATTGCAATCATCAGGGACGGATTAAGGCTCACTGGTGTCATAAGCACTGACAAATCTTGGTTACCTCCCCCCCCCCCTCCTTTCCACGCTGACCCAGTCCATTTTAGTTGTTAACCTGTCTGACCAGATATACAATTCAGGTTGCAGCAGTACAAAAATATATTCATATGATAACACGATATAGTGTACAAACTAAGCCAAGCGTAGTCTACATAAAGTTCTACAAAATACAACATCTATTTTAATATTTTACAAGTTAAATGTTTTGTTTTGTTTTTGATGATTTAACGCCATTTTTCAGCATAATATAGGCTATACATGGCGGCCAGTATTAATGGTGGAGGGAGAGCTCGGATAACCGCCGGAAAGAACCACCGACCCACGAGAAGCTACTGGCAAGCATTCTCACATAACTACATTTGCCGAATCTTAGACTCGAACACACGCAGACAGAGGTGAGATGGCAGTGGTCCGTAACGGACAGCGCTTTAGACCACTCGGCCACTCGGGGCCCCTCAAAAGTTAAATGTATCAAAGTTCCAATTATCATGACCTGAAAGGCATTTTTTCTAGATTTCATTTTTGAAAAATCACTGATAACATCCTCGAAATTAATACTTCTCAGGATACACAGTGAGTCGAGTCATTCTTGAAGCATAACTGATCTATTTGGTGTGGGTTTTTTTTTTACACGTTTCAGTTATGAGAAAGACCTTTCTGTTGTGCAGTTGACAATCTGTTTCACGCAATTCATTCATAAACTGACATGTTAGTATTAAAAAGGTAAAAGTTGAGTAATTTGTTTATTTTTTTAAGTAAATTTTAGTGATTTCAGTAAGATATCTGAGAATTGATAAATATATAAGGCAGTTATCATTATCATAGTAATTCAATCTCGATTGCTAGATGACGTCTAGTTGTCAGCATCAGAAAATCTAAAGCATGACGCGAAGCTTATAATTATACATATGCTTTGATTCTGACAGCTTGAAGTGATCTACCATTCAATCTCGCATTACTATGATAATACCATTAAGATCCAGGGTGAGATTGATTATGTGCGAGATCCATGCGCACTTATGATGTGATCTTATATCTGACTGACCATGTTTGTTTCTCCATTGATTCCGTATTTAAATGTTAGGATATTCATCCATCTTGCGATATGATTTATATCATCAAGCTCTTGGACAGATTCGATAATAAATGAGATACACGCATCTTAATTCAATATTTTTGCATCCGATTTTCCAGGCTTTTTAACACTAAGGAGCCCGTATTTCTGATTTGATTTTGGTTAAACGTTGAAAATATGCTTACCTTACAAATATCTCTGACCATTTCAATAATTAACGAGATCCACACTGCCTAATGGTATTATCCTTCTGACTGTCTGAACGTGTTACCCCTCTGCAAAATGTATTTCTCATTCTATTTTGATTAAGTTTAAAGTGTCAACTTATATCTCTATGATATGATGCAACGGGTAGCTGGATCAATGCATATTAATGAGATAATTTTGGATCTGACTGGTTGACCTTGCTACCAGTATTTAGGCTAGAATTTTATTTGATTTTGATCAAATTTGGAATATATCCTTATATCATCATGACCTCTCGGGGATTAGATAGTAAGTGCGATCAACACATATTAATTAGGTGATCTTACAATTGTTAAAACTCTGCAAGTCGTTTTTGCAATCTGATTTTGATTAAACTTGGATTATGTCCTTATATCATAATAACTATATTTTCATCTTTAGAAATAAGTTTTAAATAAGAAATATCAACATAATATAAAACTTGGAGATAGTTTGCATAGCATTTATTCATGTACTATTACATACACCTGCTTTGTAAAATGGCCACCTGTTATGTATGTACGGTGAGCAATATCAGCCGTCTAGTATACTGCTAATAATTTTCTTATTTAAAGCTATGTATTAATTGTTAACAGCTAATTGAGTATTTGGAGAGATGGAAAGTGAAAATAGTATCGAGCTGTCATATATTGCTCGCTTGTCATACCTACATTTTAATCTGGCTACCTTAACGTTTGTCAGACATTAGAAGTTTTCTAATTAGCACACCAGTTAGTTTTCTAATTAGCACACCAGTTAGTTTTCTAATTAACACACCAATTAGTTTTCTAATTAGCACACCAACTAGTTTTCTAATTAACACACAAGTTAGTTTTCTAATTAACACACCAATTAGTTTTCTAATTAACACACCAATTAGTTTTCTAATTAACACACCAATTAGTTTTCTAATTAACACACCAATTAGCGCACATATTATGATACGTTTGCTCATCAGAATCTGGTTTTGCTGAAGTTTGTTTTTTAAGTCGAGTTGGCATGGTGAGTACATAATGAACATGATAATAGACATTAACTGAATGGCGGCTCAAAATCGGCGAATAGAATTATTGAACTGCTTACATCGTTATAGATCTGAGAGTAAATTAACATTAGGACGCCATTTGTATCGCGATTGGAAAGGGGGTATGGAAAATTACCACCAGGCTGCCGTCTTCGAAGGTTTATAGCGACAAGGAGGATTGTAATGCTAGCAGTTTTTGTAAGGGGGAAATTAGCATCATTGTTGTGGGATGATAGACACAAGGCGAATTCCTGTTTAAAAATGTCAATAGGTTTAACATTTTGGGTATGTTATGTAGAAAATATAACAATGTAACATTATGAGGTATGTTAAGCCTCTGTTGAGAACTCAAGACTGAAGCTAGATTGATAACTCTAGCATAAACAATGACACTCTAGACTGAAACGGAAACTTAACATAGAAATGGCACTCTAGACTGAAATGGAAACTTAATATGGAAATGGCACTCTGTCTCTAACGGAGATCTAACATTGTTTGGCTCACTGGTCTAACAGGAAACGTAGCTTTTAAACGTGTACCAGTTTAACAATCGCTTTGACTGACAAGCACCCAGTTATGTACTTTCAACACCAACAGTTTCTAGTGAACTCACCCTTATTGTATCCCATAAAAATCCCTTAAAAACAAAAAAAAAAGCCAACTTATGTCGTCCATAAAGTCACTACGACCTGTATAGTAACCAACGGGTGAAGGTGGTAGAATTTCATCTGTACTAACTTAAAGATTCTAATTATAACCCTGTACTTGTGTATAGCAGTATAGTTCCCATATTGAGAGTACTAAATCAGGTAACGCTTCTAGCAGAGAGTTTGAACAGACCACCCTTTTCCGACAAAAAATTGATTGAATCCTCAAAACGGAAAATAGAGCCTTCCTACGAAATCTCATATTTTAACCCAAAAAAAAATAAGTCTCCATTTATCAAACGGAGACTTTACGATTTTTTAATCGATTTTGGTCGCAACGATGTGGTCATCACACCCTCTCTGCTGCTGCAAGTTAACAAAAATAATAAATGATTTCAACCGAATATTTGATCGAGTCTCTAGGACTTTACAAACAAACTAATCGCTAACGCCTCATCTTGTAGATCAATTAAATTATTTGACTGGTCGGTGAGTCGGAAATTAATTCTCGTTAGCGAATTATTATGGCATTGCATGTAGACAGGATTAATTGGGTTTTCAATAATTAGGAATCCTGGAGGAGCTGTTGGTGCAAACGAATAAAGAATATATCCCTGCTGAGCTTGATTTGATTGCTCTAGATTAATTTGATAGCTTCCTTCAATTGCATCACATGTTAAATTGAGCGCAATCACCGTTGAAATATTCACATTATGCGGGGCAATATGCCTACCGCCACCATCTGGATCATTATTATACCTGAGGAGGACAGTTGAATCTGGTTTTTGTAGCGCCTTGATATCGATTCTAACAATTCTTGCTAGTTCATCAGCGTTGTATTTGGGAAACTTGAAATTACGCAGATTGTCTTCTGTGATATTGTAATCGGTTAGGAATCGTTGTTTACTGTCGCTGTTGTCATTAATTATTGTTTGAATAATTAGTTCATAGATATTCTATGTCAGATATAAGTTGATTTATTATTTCAACGTGTTTTTGCGATTTTGTTTTCCGTAGTTGTTCTAGTTGTGTTTCATATAATTGTTTAATTTCATTAAAATAACCACGGATGTCAGTTAGCGTAAATGAAATAGTATCAGATGAGTCGGCTGTTCTTTTAATGATAAAATCCCATTGCAATGTGTCTTTGTTGGTAAATATAAATCTATCGGCGATTTTTCCTTTTCTTATATCAGATAAATTATCTCGTTAACTGGGATTGATTTCATGATATGATTGTACGTCCGTGGTTAAGTCGGTGGCGGATTTTTCCGGTGTTTTTTCAGGCCATCCTAACACTGTTCTTAACGAGCTGTTATAGATATCTACAATGTATCCCTCTGTGCTTATTTCGATCGACGACGAGAGCGTCGGTTCATGAAGTTTAATAGCTATTTTTGATTCTTTTCCCGTGATTGATTTTATTCTACGCTGAATTTCAGCATCGATTTGCTCAATTTGGTACGACCCAGTTGGTAACGAAACAGTTTCCCACGCTGGAGTACCATCGGGTTTATTCTTATACGAGAACACCAGTGCGTTATTGGGTTGCTGACCGCCAAATGCAACCGATCTGATATTAGGCCAGCTATGATATACTCGTAATTTTGCCAGCGCGATCTCACGCACTGGAATCGGAGAGGGGAAGTTCACACTAAATTCAGGGTTTGTTGATGTTATTGATATCATGCTTGTTCGTATCGGAGTGGTATTCTCCGCGATTCGTTGAAACAGTTCGAGTGACATTATTGTTAACGCTGTCTTCAATTTCCAATTTCAACATCGCGGAGTTATACAACTGGGTCATCGTGGAAAATTCAACATCGGATATGAACGAATTATCTATTGACAGCGAGATCAACTCGGATAATTTCGAGTACGCGTCAAATACCACCCGGTACCGAGCTGTATAATCGGCGAGTTTTTTCTGAGAACACGATGATAACTTTTTAGTTATCGCGGTGGCGACTGCCGCGATTGTTGTTGTCGCGGAGACAGCAATTGGAACTGCAATTGGAGCCATCATGGCCACCGTTGACAAAATAACCCCGGCGCTGGCCATCACACCGGACATCGAGTACACGGTGATGTCGATGATTGCTATGCTGCGTCGGTATTTTTTCATTTTTTCACGATAGCGCTCAGAAAGTGATTTCAAGTTCGCGGAAAATTCTTTCACGGTATCATATCGATATCGATGCGAGTGTGATACCTCTGGGACTATTATCGGTTTAATTGATTTCATCGATGTCATTGTTATTTTAAACCCGCTAGTGTTTTCAATTATTCGCCATCGTTAAGGGGTCCATTGAAGGCCAGGTGGGTAGATGGGTTGGGATGTCGTAGGTATGGTAGCTTCAGCCTGAAAAATCATCTACAAGTTCTAAACACCAAGTTATTTTTGATCTAATGGTGGAGCTATCAACCGCAACGACATTAAAGTGTTGACCGTTACTCCTGATAATTAACATCGCGGTGCCACCAGAGTAGGTTTTACCGCCCGCGATCATATTAAATTGATCGATAGAGATCCACGTTAGCCTGTAGATACCTTCGATCCCCGTTGTACTGTAGATATCATCGCCCCCCGCATCGCCCCTCGTCCAGAGACCGGTGGACAATGTAGTATAAACGTCTCTTATCCAATCCATGGTTCCATGATCGACTGTATACACGACATTTTTAATTCTTATGTGTGGATGCGGAATCTTTATCTTTTCAAAATTTTGTTTTAGTTTACGAATATCATTGTAAATATCTTTGAGAGTCATCGTAGATGTAGCCGGGACACCAAAAAACTTATCGACGACGTCGTTGGTGGGGTTTTGTACCTTTTTAAAATCTTCTTTTAGTTTAAGAATATCGTCGTAAACGTCGAGATAGTTTTTTTGGGATTTCGGTATATTTCATCATCGTTTCATCGCGGCGTTTAAAAAATGAAATCAAAAGGAGGTTAAATTCCAAACCTTTTTGCATGCCATAATGCCCGTTGAGTTGAGAATATGTCGTCGTGATATTGTAACTTTCAGAGCCCTCAAAGAAATTATTAACCATTTCATTGGTGCGTTTTTGTTCGTCAATAGCTTTTTTAACTTCAGCGAGGGTTGGGCCTGTCAGAGATGTGGTTTCAGACACAGGTGTTCTCCCCAAAAAGTTATCAACGATGGTATTAAGTGTTGTTTGTTTCACCATAAACATATTAATATCTTTGAGAGTCATCGTAGATGTAGCCGGGACACCAAAGAAACTATTAGCGACGAAGGCATTGTGACTATGCTTGCCAATAAACTCGCTAATTTCAGCGAGAGTCATGCCTGCCACAAGTGGGGTTCCCAAAAACTTAACAATGACGTCGTTAGTGCGTTTTTGTACCTTTTCAAGATTTTCTATTAGTTTAGAAATATCATTGTAAATATCGAGATAATTTGCCTTGATTTCATTTTCATTCATCATCCTTCCCGCGTCCTTGTTAAAAAAGAATAAAGATAGAAAGTTTTTAAATTTCAGCGAGAGTCATGCCAGCCACAAGCGGGGTTCCAAAGAATTTATGTACGACATTTTTGCAAAAAGAATTATAACCTCGTATATACTCATCCAGATCGCGGCCGTGGGCGGCAATCGCGTCGGTGATCGTAGACACAAGTTCGCCTGGTTTAAGTTCTCCATCGTTGGAATACAGCGCAATAGAGTTTTCAGCGGCGTCGCGCTGCCGTATCAAAATGTCATTCACGGATATATTACTGGTTTTGAATTTACCCTGGCGATCTTGAAATACAACTATTTCGTTCGGGTCAACACTTGCTAAATTTAACGTCTCAGCGATTTCATCTTCAATTATTTTTTTTACATCCTCGATAGAATCCGCAGATGTTTTCGAGGTGGGTTTCAACATTGACAGAGATCGTCCCAAAATATCAATCATTTTTGCAAAGACTCTAGTATTTTCAATTTATTGATTCTCTAAAATTACCTTATAATTTCCCACTCGTGTATTTATTACAACCAGATGAGGTGGTTTCTGTGACGATGAAATCACCGCGAGGACATTTAATACTTCACGGCCGCATATCGGTGGATCATTTAATTGTTGTGTTGGCAGCGTGGAATAAAAAATCGGAAACTCTTTGAGTTTCATCGAAGAATTTATATACCGCATAAACTCGTTTGGTGGGGCTAGCCCATATGAATCGAAATAGACAATTCCACGTGGATCAATCGCGTATGCAGCCCAGTGAGTTCCCGATCCGCTGCTGTTATCAAGATTGATGATACCGGTTTCAACGCGTTTGGGTTTTCTCGGTAATTGATCTCTCATAAAAAACCCTCTGAAGTTTTTTATCGCTAGTTTTTTAGCAGCATCAATTAAATCAAAATTGGACATAGGGAGAATTGGGCTTTCAACTAATAAACTGTTCCTGGTATTCTCAGGCCGGATCAGTGAACGGATCTCCCGCTGTACCATGAATACGGGGTTCCTGGTAGTCTTAGACCCTTTCCCTTTTTTTCATATCCTTTCTCAGTTGCCTTTTTCAACGCCATCCCTGCCGCGGTTCCAACGGCTCCCAACGCCGCCGCTTTCGCCACCGCTGGGGCAGCCGCTGCAATCAATGCTGGTATTGCAGCTAACAATGGAAATATACCACCTGATTTTATCATGTTGGCGATTGCAGCTTTCGAAAATACAATTTGAATCCCTCGCCGTTTCTTTAGCGCATGATTGAAATGTTTTATTTGACGATCCGTCAGTGATATTTTATGTGTACTGCCGGACATCTGCGCTGGTTTTAACGTTATTGTTGTTCCACATTCTTTAGTGGATTTTGATCGCAATTTCTTGACTTGACCATCAGTCAGCTTGACACTAACAACACTATATGTCATTTTATTGTAAAACACATTTATGCTTTCAATTGATCTAATTGGAAACTCTTCAAGTTTCATTTACATATTTTCCACTGGTGCATCAACGATTCTCATTCGTCCACCAACACCTTCAAGTAGCATTGATTTGTCGCTGAGAATAATAGCAACCGCTCTATAATCAACACCACCAGGATCTATACGAGCCCTAAAATGTATGTCAACAACGGATTGCCTTGTTAAATCAAGATGTTCCAGCGAAAAGTAATAAATTGGATACAAGTTCTTAAAATCGAGTTGCGATATTTGCAAATCAGTATCAACATTTTGATCACGACCCATATATGACAGCATCCGATGATACACACGTGCTATTTGGTTGTTTCCGTAATTAAGCTGTATATCCTCAGATGGTTCTTGTTGTCCGTTTATTCTCAGTGAAACCTCACTTACCCCTAATCGATCAAATATCATATGAATGCGTTCTTGGGAGCGTAATCGATTCCGATTCTGCAGCGCTATAAATATATGACGTGGAGCTGAAACGCCTTGTTTTGATGCCAAATGCCATGTAAACGTACCATTAACATTATCCTCAGCATCAGTCGTTGTTGTTAGCCAACTTAGCAATGATTTGCCGCCTGAGTCCATAAATGAGAGTAGCCGCTCTTCTGTGGCGATTGATGGGGTCATTACTGGCATCCAGAATATTATTTTACTCAAAACAACTTTACCATCAGCGGCACCATTACGCCAAATTGCCTCGTTGTCATTGCCTTTTCGCACTAACGCAATTGTGTGTTTAGCTCCATAAATAACTTTTCTGACATTTCTGCAGAATCCAAATATGTGATGGAGTGGAATCGCACATGAAAAATATCGCTGCTGTCCGTACAATGCTCCTTTTCGTGTTGAAAATCCTAAATTGAAATTACCATTAACGCCTCCGAGAATATCAAACGCAGCTCCGGGTCTAGCTCGACGTTCTGGATTAGCTGCTTCTTGTTGATTATCAACTGAAGTGTCTCGCGGTGTTAACACTTTAATGTATTGAAGGTGGTCAGCGTTATCAGAGGTATCCTTTGCAAACATCATAGATGGACCAGCCGATCTTGTATAATCATCGGAGTATCCTGCTAACCCGATTATTGTTGTTGCAACATCAACTTCACGGTCTATTGATTCAATTTCTTTTCCATCAATGAGATATCTTGCACTTTCAAATAACGCCATTATGCCATTGTTGACGAAACCAACTCGGATATTTGGATCATCTGCATATGATGGATCATCATGATCAGCATCGTTTGTTACGAGTTTTCCTTCTACTTCGATAAATGCTTCACATGGCAAAAAGCATTTACTGGTATCTTGAACTTGAAGTTCAATTCGCGATCGTAGGTCGGGTTGTATTGCATGATAGGAATAGTATTGATAATCGCGGACGGAATTGTCCTTGGGTACTGGGGCTTCCATATCAAACGCGGGATCAGCTGTTCGTTAAAACATTTTATTAACATACTAGTGTTTTCAATTGTGAAACTCTTTGTAATCATCGTCGTTTTTGTTTTCGTTTTAAACCACTTCCTGCTATCGCGTTCATGATAACGCTATCTGTTACCGGTGAAGCCGTCAATGGCGACGGACTCACCGAAGCAGCCAACGACGCTAGTTTTTCTTCCACTGCGCTATTTATTGCTTTGCTGATTTTTGCAGGCATCACTGTAGTTGATGGCAGCACTGTTGGTTTCTTTTGCACCAATGATGCTATTTTATCTTTCGCGGAAGAAAATGCCTTTCCGGCAAGATTTCCAACAGCGCTGATTCCCTTATCACGAATAATATCAATGGCTTTCATTGATAATTGTTCAGCTAACGGCGCCACTTTTGGGGCGGCATTCTTGTAAATAGCCCCGCAATGGTATTGCCGAAACCATCTCTGTAATATGCTCTATAAAAAGGCAATCGTGAGTTCACCACGTAGACGCTTACGGGTTTATCATGGTTGTAGTGTATGATCATCTTGTTATAAAACTAATAGTTTTTCAATTAGTGATCAATCGCTAAGATCCATAGGATTTTCATCATAACCATGGGCATCTTTGTGATTTTCAACTAATTCAGCAATGAGTTCTCGATATACATTAATGTCCATGATATCACCGGCAAATAACCGACTGCAAATATTAGCGGCCTCATTAATTATTTCCGGAGAGTTATTTCCGGCTCGTTTTCCGCCCATAAGTACTTCCAACCGTGATATATCACTGAGAATATTACCAGGACATGTCACGGTTGCGTTGATATCCAAAGGATTTTTAATTGAATATCCTTTTCCGCTTGTTTTCTCAGTTGTATCAGTTTCATCATACTCATCAATTCCCTTTCTAAATTCTTTATATCTCAATTCTCTTTTATTTAAACGGCCAATCCCCTTATTCGTTTTATACAACCAATCAGCCCATTCATCTCGGCTTATTCTACTGTTTTTATACTCGTCTTTTAAAAAGTCCTTTCTAGAATGAAAGCTTTAGGCGGCAAAATCACCAAAAATCCTATAATCTTCGAGTTTTATTAATTGAGGTCGTTTGATTTGTTTTATAGCTCCTTCGGTGAGTTTGTCTATAAAGGGAACACCTCTTGGGGTGACAACAACAGGTTGTGGTTCAGGCGCAGAATCATCAATATCAGCTAATTGTTCATACTCGTGTTGGGTTTTTATATCACTGGATAGCTGTTGTATCCCTGCGCGCGTTTGTTTGGTCTCTGCTGCTATCTTTTCAAGCGTATCAAGCAGCGGCGCCTTCTTTGCTCGTTCTTTTTCAGGAATATCTCCGTATATCGCTGCTTCAGTTAACTTTATCACATCTTTGGTCGCACTTGTTATCGGAGTAAACAGTTGTTCACTTGACACAGAAAAGTCAGTCTGCGTTTGTTGTCGTTGTTGAAGTTTCTCACGAAGTCTGTCTCGAACCGGTATAAACTTTTTAATTGCTGATAGCCGCTCTCGAGCTAATCTAGTTGTAAGCGATTCACCTACCATATATTGTCTGTGAACTGAGTTTTCAAATGTGAAACTATCACAATTAAAAGCTGAGTTATTAAATAATGTACCATCAAGCTAACGTATCCCTCTCGGACAAGGTTAAACTGTACGACGCTATCCGCGAGTGTTTTAGAAAAAACATCGCTGGGGGTTTCAGAATTGTAATATCTGAGAACGGCGATGAACGATTTTTGTTAACGACGCGGCAACAACAACAACTACGTGAAAATGGAGGCGTCGCGGTGATTACTTGCTACCACAACCAGATCATCCAGTATGCACATAACTGCATGAGCAAGCCCAAACTGCTGAGTATCCTTTCAGGAGAAAATCCCATGTGAGTGTTACAGAAAACGCTAAAAAAAATAAAAATTTTACTGAAAAATTTACTGAAAGCCTATTTTTTATAGTAACGCTCACGTGGTTAGGATACTGGTTTTTCCTCGTTTAATATTTTTCTAATATCACGAACCTTAGAACTAATTTCAGCTCGTTTTTGATACTCTTGGCCGAGCTTTTGACGTATTGCTTCAACGGTGCTAAATAGCGTTATAAATATATCAACATCGTTACCGTACAAACAAGCATAGATGGACTTTTGAATTCCTTTCACAAGTCTGTACATCTTAGGTAAAACATAACGACCCTTACTAGACTGATACTCAATGTCTTCATATTCCGAGGCAATCATGTCACAGTCGAGATCTTTAGATAATATTATCCCTCGATTCTTTAAAATTGAAATTTCAGCAATTATAGAATTTACATTTTTGATATCCATATTTTTATAAAAATATAGATATAATACATTTCACGTCTAATTATTAAAAACAATAACACTCAATTGGCAATCCCGCTGTCGCCCTATGACGTCAGAGAGACCCAGAGGTTACTTTATTAACTTAATTAAGGACAGCACAACACGCATCTTTGGAACTCCTTGGGTGCCTTCGCATCCAAGTCAGCCCGAAGTAACCCGAAACATACATCTCCGGCGGGAGGCCTAACGTGGCAAACACCATCTTAGACCGCCAAGAAGATATGCTTGGGGGGACATCACTACATATACTTAATTAAGTTAATTAAAGAAAACCCCATTTGGCAATCCCGCTGGCGCCTTATGACGTCAGAAAGACCCAGAGGTTACATATACGACAACACATCTTTGGAACTCCTTGGTTGCCTTCACATCCAAGTAAGCCCAAAGTTGGGGGACGGCACTACATATACTTAATTAAGGATGGTATTATTCAATGAAACGATTGGTGTGGGACGGCACAATTCCATATATACTTAATTAAGGATGGTATATACAATGAAACGATGATGGAATTTGTGATGTAATGATGTGGGGGCGGCACAATGCCATATATATCTCCGCTCGAGTGTTGCGGCAGATTGTAGGCATACATATACTTAATTAACTTAATTAAGGATGGATTATAATTCAATGGAACGATGATGGAATTTGTAATGTAATGATGTTGGACGGCACAAGACAGCACGAACATGAAACGACGGGGCAGATTTTCTACGGCCAATCCAACCAATCAAAAGCAACCAAACTAAATTAACCCGGTTGCATGATTGCCAAAAGACAACCACACGCCCGTGTTAATGGCGTTTTTTAGTTTTGATTGGTCGATTGGCTTTCGAAAGCCCCAAGCATATTACGAGTCATAACATATATAAGGCGACTAATACAGCAGCGTTGATTCACGGGTGTTGTTATTTTATATCCTTAAATTACTTATTAATACTGTTTCACAACATTAAAACAGATAAATATTTTAAATAAAACAGTAAACAAAATAATACAGTTGTTAAATAACAGCGTGTATTCTCCCTGTTCTAATTCTCTAGACAAAATGCATTATCGATTAAATCACAAAGAGCTGTATACAGAGGAATTTTAACCACGCACACCTACTTCAATGAATGGGAAACACTAGTGTTTCATACTCGTTCCGGCTGAGCGAACATAGGTAATGCGCTGGATTATAAAGAACGTTTGTACTAAAAGTGTATTATAGATGGTGTAAATAAATACAACTGTTTAAATTATGCAGTTTTAGTCAAAGCAACAATAAAAGGTTTTAGAATTGATAAATACAGCTCTACCGAAACTATGTATTTACTCCATTACAGTCACGTGTGCGCGCCTAGTCAATTATACCTCTCTGTACAGGTAATAGCAGACGGCACAATTCCTTTGACGTCATAATACAAGGGAACTTAGTGAGTAGAGTGTGAGTTGCGGCGGATTTATCCATAAAGGATTTATCTCCCTTGAATCGTTTCAGGTGTATACGAATTTTTTTTTATGACCATTTTTTTCGACAGAGTTAATTTAGTTATATTTTCTGCAACAAATCGTATTGAAGACCTACAAATGTCAAAGTATCTACTGGCTTTATTTATTGATTGAAATATTTTCTCCTCTTTGGTTTCAAAATCAAACGATTTCACCCCCCTAGGGCGTTTTGAGTGCCTACCAGCGTTGCTTTTTAAAAGGTTATCGCGCTGCGAGATGGATTGAAGATTCTCAAGACAATTATCAGTCTTCACGCCATTTATGTGATCAATCACAAAGCCATCCTTAATCAATCCGTTATGACATTCAAAAATAATTCTGTGACAGAAATATTTTTTATTTCTAACACTAAACAGCAAATATCCCATATTATTCAGAAATCCAACCGGTTTTTTAGTCTGCGGTGCCTGACAACACCATCACTGGAGGCTTCGTAATTAACAAGCACTGGATGGGGTCTGAATTTGTATAATAATACTACTTATCTAATTTATTATCTGCTTTAATTATAAACCTCTGGATATAATCTTGAGGGGTTTTGATGACTTTGTCATCGTTAGGGTCAATGGCGGTATTTTGTATTCGTTTGTCATAATAGCGTTTTAGTTCCCTGTATCGTTTGCCGCCGCAACTGAGACATAATTGTGATTTTCCTCTAACGCCCACCCCACATTGGAGGCATGGGAGAGGGCCAAAGGAACCTTTGCGAACGCTTTGTAAATGATACCCACATAATTCGCTTCTGCATGATTTGTTACACGGGGTTGTTGATCCAATCATTAGCCACTTGCAGTGATTCATTATACTATATTTTTCTATTTAAATACTTGTTTTAATTATAATATGAAGGAGTTCAAGAGATTATCGAAAATTAAGCCTTGGAAAAATACTAAATTCATTGATTATACCATGAAAGAATTCCAAAGATTATCGAAAATTAAGCCCTGGAAAAATGCTAAACTCAATCTCGGTAAGAAGTTCAAGAGATTATCGAAAATTAAGCCTTGGAAAAATGCTAATTTCAATCTCGATAGAGTCTCTGATTCACCAAAACGTCTAATCGGTGATAGAACTATACTAAGTAAAATCAGGGAGTGTTTTAATGAATTCTACCGAGACGGTGCAGCATACTGTTGGTCGACATTTCGAATTATTGATGAAGATGTCAATGTACCCAACATCGATGCTACTATGAACGATGAAAGAGCAGCTTGGCTGGAAATTCAAGGGTAAATTGCAAAGCAATTCCCATCAGAAGTATTTTTTCAGAAAAAAATTCATTATCGAAGTCGAAGGCAAATGGATTATCAAGGACAAATTTGAACCAATCCTCGAGGATAAAAAAACTGTCATTGTAAGTAGAGATTCCAAACCAGGAATTCTAACTGGAATTGACAAACCATACTACAAGAGATCTTATCCTGTAACAGCAATTGTTTATGGGATATATCCGTTAAATGATAAACCCGATATTGCAAAACTAGCTCCTATGAAATATTCTAGTTCATTGAATTGTGTAGCAACACGGGTAATGGAACACTTCACAAATGCATCCCGAGGAAATAAACTAACTGATCTGCGACGTAGGAAAATAACCGAATGGGAACTGACAGTGAAACAGCACGGTGCAAAGATTTCTGATATAGCTAAATTAGAAGCATCATTAAAATTCCCAATATCAGTAACGACAATAACAGGAGAAGTATTATACGAACCGAAATATCAATCGCGAGGAGCTCTAATTAAAATTATTGATCATAACAAACACGCGTGGACGACTGCAGTAACAATATTTCCACGAGATAGAACCGTGAGATATATCCCTAAGGAGTTCGTCGGGGATGTTTTTTATAATGAGAAATTATTCGATGCTATTCACACGCTGTGTAAGGATGATCCTGTGTCAGTGTGGTTACTTAGAAGTGATGAAGATCCGGAAATAGGATTTGATCAATTTGTAAGACCAAATGGTGAATTATATCGCGTTGAAGAATTCCATAACAGAATGAGAAAAATCGCTAGTGAATTTGCCTTGCAATTTCCATTATCATCGGAAAATCCAAAAGAGATTTCATTCCATGAAAAACTACTCGCGGATAGCTTCACAATTCCATCAGTGGTAGCTCACTTCGCAAGAGAAAAAAAACTCATGGCGTCCAACACAAAGTGATTTTCTCGAGGACGTTAAATTGAGTTGTGTCGAATTTGGTCATAGAGGACTGTGGAATACAAAATACCATCGTGGCGGTATGATTTCAATTGATATATCCGTGTGTTATCCTGGAAGTTTCCTCGGGTATGGAGAATGTAGTAACTATTTTAAACGATTTGGACACCCCACACATGAAATGACTCGTGTTGCGATTAATGGGATATTACCTGATTTTGATTTAACCGGATTCGCTCGTGTGATATCATTTGAACTCGCTACAGGGTTACATCCGTGTAGTTATTTTTGGCTTGGTAGACATATATCTGAAAAGGCTTGGATGCCAATAGTGCTGCTACGATATATGATTGATTGTGGTATGCTAATATCGCTGATTGTTTCCGAAGCTATTATATGCTATCGAGCTCAGAAAGAAGTTTGGCTACCACAACCCGATCTAGATCGTATAATTAGCGAACAGCGAAAACAGTTTCCAGATTTCAATGAAGAACAAATCATGAATTGGTCTAAGGAGTTATTTGAAATTAAAAAAGAACAAGCAAAAGATTTTGGACGAAGAATAATCGGTAAATTTACCCAGGGTGGAAGATACGACAATGCAAAATATTCTTCGCGGTTGATCATAGACATCGCTGAATACGATTTTATTGTAACGGATTTAACGAAACAGGGAAAACTTGTAAATCGTAAAGACGCTTTCCTATCCGATGGAAGACGATTAGGTACAATTGTTACCTATAGTGATGGATATATTAAACAATATACGCATTTGAGAAGTTCTATACTAGCTTATGCTTCTATCAATTTTTGTCGATGATAAATAGATTTCCTAATACCGCAGTTAGAGTAGCCACTGATTCCTTGTATATCCACGAGAAATACAAATCAGATGTAGCTAAATTCACAGATCCGGAGGCAAATTGGGGATGTTGGAGATTTAAAAAGGAGACGCTACATGAGTATTGTAAATTGGCAGATGTTACCATGGATGAAAAATACTTAAAGTGTGATGAGATTCAATCCGAATTTTCTAATGCACCACCGGTATCTGATCCAATATGTAGACACAAGACAGTTTATTTAAACGGTTGTGGTGGGTCAGGAAAGACAACTCGTGCAATTGAATTATATCATAGAAACGCTAGCGTTTCAAAATCAAACATGATTGTCCTAACACCTACTCACAGACTCGCCAGAGAGATGAAACAACGAGGGGTAAATGCCTGTACTTATCATAGTTTCTTTCGATGGAAAGGCGATGAATGGACCCCTGATCGAATGGGTGATAAATTCATTCCTGAAATCATAATTTTTGATGAAATATGCACAGTATCGTTGAAAATATTACAAACATTTCTTGAGTGGTTGTTATTAAAAAATACAAAAGTCGTCATGTGCGGTGATCACGGCCAACCATCACCATTTATCGGTGCATCCCCACACGAAAGGCTAAAGGGTTTTGTAGACTATTATGAAGAAATTACCACTGATTATAGATCACTTGATGAACAATTCGCGAGTTCAAAGCGCTAATTAGATTACAGCCGGATAAAATCCAATGTGAAATAGCGCGTGAAATAATTTCAGAAACTCCAATGAATGATTTTTGGGAAACGTGGAGACCAAACGATTTGATAATTGCAAGTAGAAAAATAGTCAGAGACACACTTCAGATGAAGTTATTTGAAACGCATAAAGAAAAATTTGCAACACTTCCAGTACCGTTGTGTTATAGGCCTTCGGATACACGAAAACAGAATATAGAAGTTGATATTCCAAGACCAAAATCCGAAGGATTTCAAAGACAGAATTTAGTGTTAAATGATATTGTGCTGGTTGATATCAGCGTCGTTGAAGATGCATTGCGTGCTAATAATTCCCCGTGGACACTAGGTTACGCAGCAACAATACATTCTTCACAGGGATTGACTATATCAGATACAATTGTTTGGATGGTGGATAATCACATCAAATGGTCGAATTTAGTCTATCTTGCAGTATCTAGAGTACGAAGAATAAATCAACTTCGAAGAATTGTTTTCGATGATGACACCACAATGGATGATGCTAGCATCGTTGATGTTAAAGTTATTGATAAAAAAAACTCTCCGGTTACAAACAACAAGACAAAAGAAAAAACAACGAGAATTTGACATTGATGCTGAATTAATAATCACTTTGAAGCAACAACAGAATAATCACTGCGCAAGTTGCAATTGTATAATGCGTTGGCCTTATTCGGATAAAGATCCAATTTACCGTAGACAGAAAAAATAACAGTCTCGGTCATGTCAGAAACAATGTGATGTTGACTTGTCTTGAGTGCAACAGACGCAACGGCGCTAGTTAAGACCCCGCGGTAGTAATTGAGTATCGTCAGGAATCACTTGTAATTGTTCGCGTGTTAAAGCCCGCTGAGGGGCAGTTGAATCCAATTTATAGATTGGAGGTCTACCAGTTGATCGTGTTATAGTAGATATCTTGTGTGCAGTAACACTCCAAATAGGATCAGTAGCCCTTTTTCTGCCACCTTCAAGCTCTCCTGGTTCGTATAAATACCTAACAGTGACATTACTACCAAGAATTGGTTGGGAAACGCTATAATCTTTTTGTGAAATTCTTCGAATTTCCATTTTAGGTATAGACTTCTTTTTAATCGCATTGATAGGTTTCATGTTGATTGTTCTAGTAATCTCATTATTCAGTGCGGTAATCACAGCTGGTAACCTTTTGACCCATTCACGGGATCGTTTTTCTTGGATGAATTCTTTTGCGTATTGATATCCAAATAACCGCTCAGCAATCGTCCAATTAAATCGTTCTACAATTGCCTGATCGCGATGTAGTGCAGTATGCCCCCGTCTGATGGTGACATTGTGATCTTTCATCGCTAATAAAACAGCGCCTTGAAATTCCTTGCCAGGATCAACTTGTAACAGATTTGGCCAGCGTAGAGGGCCTCGTCGACAAATCTTTTCAAATGCAGAATCAACTTCAGGTGATGATTTTGTTTTTAGCGGTTCTGCTTGTTTGTATCGACTCGCAACGTCAACTACGGTCAGCGCGTATTTGTAACCGTTGTCATGTGGTAAAAACAATAAATCAGCTTGATGAACTTCACTGGGTACAATAACATCAAAATGCGAGAAATTGATTTGTTTAGGACGCGGTAGATAAATTTGCCATATAGCC
The DNA here is from genome assembly GCA_029339505.1 of Unio delphinus. Taxonomy (NCBI): domain Eukaryota; kingdom Metazoa; phylum Mollusca; class Bivalvia; order Unionida; family Unionidae; genus Unio; species Unio delphinus. The sequence goes on from JAQISU010000015.1 coordinate 2,938,696, forward strand.
TGTTTGGATAACCAATTAGCCGCAATAGCCTTTTTCACTTTTGCGGCGCTGGCGAGTTTACTGATTGCTGCTTTACCCTTCTAGTATCCTCTCGGAGAATAATAAATAGATTCCATACTATTAATTACCGGCACCTAACATCAATTTGCCTTTCATAGCCGATTTTACCAACCACGAAGCCAATTTTTCTTTCAAAGATTTATCAGGAACAGCATTTAACGCATGAATTAATTTCACATCCGCGAGATGCCTGTTTTGCAGATTGCTGCTTTTATATGCAACATCATGAGCATGACACGCCTTATCAATAGCGTTTATCGGATACTCGTCGGATCGGGGTTGATTTTGATCATCAAGTCTGATATCTAATCGTGTTTAGGGGCCACAGTAGCTATATCCTGGAAGGTGCTTTTCTCCGGGGTACTTTGCCCATGGGGTTCCAGGGAGCTTTGCCAATTTGGCTGCGATATCACCTCCTCGTTTTTTTTTTAAACATCTCCGGATTTCATAGAAACAAATCTAAGTTTTTTTTGTACCACATGTTGCACATCTACCAGTAAGTGCTGATCTGTTATTTTTAGTTGTAATCGTCGCCACATCATTTGTGTTAGTACGCGTTTTACACTTCACACAATATAGATCCATAATTTATGTATAGAGATATGAATATAATTGATTTTTCAGCGACTAAAACAAAAGAACCAGTTAAGCATCATGCAGCGCTACCAAACTCTATCCGCGCAATTATAATCGGGCCATCTGGATCCGGCAAGACGCAATTGTTGCTCAATTTAATAGTGAGATGAAGTGGGATAAGTTGTATTTAGTTGCTCCTAGCGTAGATGATCAACGATGCTATGAAGTGTTAAAGGATTTTAACGATAATGCATCAGAAATTAAGGGTGAGAACGCCATTGATTTTATAACTGATATTGACGAGGCGCCATCCGTGGATGACCTTGATGGGAGCATTAACAATTTAGTCGTATTCGACGATGTGATGTTAGAAAATCAAAAAAAAACCAGCTAGAATATTTTCCCGAGGCAGGCATAAAAACACCGACGTGATATATCTCACTCAACGCTACACTCAGATTCCAAAAGTGATCAGAGATAACTGTAATATTCTTGCTGTGTTTAACGGCGTTGATACACATACGTTACGAAATATTTGGCAGACATGGTGTTCCGATATGGACTTCAATCAATTTAAAAATTTCTTTAGTAACGCTCAGTCGACCCCGCACGGATTTATAACAATAAATTTACATGATCCTCAGACACGATATCGTATCGGACTCGATCAAATATTTGGTTGAAATCATTTATTATTTTTGTTAACTTGCAGCAGCAGAGAGGGTGTGATGACCACATCGTTGCGACCAAAATTGATTAAAAAATCGTAAAGTCTCCGTTTGATAAATGGAGACTTATTTTTTTTTTTTTTGGGGGGGGGGGGTGTTAAAATATGAGATTTCGTAGGAAGGCTCTATTTTCCGTTTTGAGGATTCAATCAATTTTTTTTTCGGAAAAGGGTGGTCTGTTCACCCTCTCTGCTGCTCTTCTTGATCATTTTGTTACATATTTGCCAGCCCTAGAACTGTTTAATCTCGGCTTACGTTACATAGGTCGTTCTGCCGATTTTATGAATTCATGTGCAGCAAAAAGTGCCGCAAAAATGTTCCATATCAAGTGAGATATAATTTTATTTTAATCATTCATTTAGGTAGTTTGTTTCAAATGTTTCAAATTTGCCAAACCTAACTTTTGCACCCTAACCGACCATTTTATCGAAAGTATCCTCACTATGTTACAAAAGTATCCTCACTATGTTACAAAAGTATCCTCACTATGTTACAAATGTTGTTTAGAAAATAGGAATTTTAAAAAAGAATGTCACTGAATGATGCACATCAGTTCAATATATAATGGCGTTATGTATATCTATAGTATGTGTGTTAATTATCACGATTTAGTAAATAACGTATTATGTATTAATTTTCGTTATGATGGTGGGTTATAACATTAAGATTTCATATTCAAACCCAAGCAAACAAACTGATTCGGTCTGTTCAGATCTATGGTTAACTTTAAACACCAGGTTGACCTAGTTCCTGATTGGTTGGCTGTTAAAGTAGTTGAGCTTGTTGAGAAGCTTAGATTCTTCTGCAATAAATAGCTCAACACCCTCTGTCTTTGTTATTGCGTCTTAGTTATCTATAAAAGAAATTACTTGCTGAAAAACATTTCTTGCATGAACATGAGTCTTTTAGGAGTAATTTTGATGTGATCTGTTGAGACGATTTTATTCATTGATTTCAGTTATTCATTGGAATTACAATGTGATTTGGCTTTCAGATTTAGTAGTTGGATTGAAATTATTTCGAATTCATTTAAAGACATTTTGAATTATATCATTGTGAGAAATCAAGATTATTGGCTCAACAGCACGTCGAGTGAACTTTATTCGGAATACCATTGCAATCAATTGGATTACTCCATACTTTTGGACTTGTGAGAGAACATTTATTACTATGTAGGATTTCAGTCGTATCCGTTGGTTATTTTTAAATGTTCACTTTATATTTTAGAAAACTAATTAATGTTTGAAATTTACATAACATGGTTTTCGCTACTTTCTGTAATATAGTTTAAGACCCCAGAGTATTAATTTTTGGTTAGGCAGATTGTACTTTAACCTGTGGACTTTTAAACATTGCTTTTCCCGTTATGGGCCAGAAAGTTTTGCTATGCTGAACGTTGTTTAAAGGCCATAGTGAGATCCCAATGCTGTTTAAAGGCCATAGTGAGATCCCAATGTTGTTTAAAGCCCATAGTGAGATCCCAATGTTGTTTAAAGCCCATAGTGAGATCCCAATGTTGTTTAAAGTCCATAGTGAGATCCCAATGTTGTTTAAAGTCCATAGTGAGATCCCAATGTTGTTTAAAGTCCATAGTGAGATCCCAATGTTGTTTAAAGGCCATAGTGAGATTCCAATGTTGTTTAAAGGCCATAGTGAGATCCAAACGTTAGATTCCTATTATCTACAGACTCCAGACATGATGGATATTTGTTAAAATTACATTTCTCTTTGCCGCTACAAATCCTCAAAATGGAGCATACTTCCGGTAGACACAATACGGGTTTATTGAATAGATTATGAAAAACCTTTGTATTTTCAAAATCAAAAATGTACCATAGGGCTGGGTTTGGGATACTGGGTTGTGAAAGCCAGAATAGAAAGTACCTTTCTTGTTATTGTTAATTTCCCATTCGGGTCTCAAGTGGCGTTCTACACCTGCACTGACTTGTCTTAAAATCATATTGTAATAACTTTGGAGTAAGTGTTAGTGAATTTGAACCATGCTTGGGTCGTTAGTAGTGATTTTGGGTACAAGCCGAATGACTGTCCCTTTTTGTAACATAGTCCATATTAAAATTCCGCGGTGTATAAAAGTGATGTGATTGAAATGGCAGTATTTATGGGGGGAATATAATGGAATCAATAAGTTGGAACTTGGTAGGTACCGTTTATGTGGCCATAGTGGAAAATTGGCGTATGTATATGAGTGTGATACGCCGGAAATTCTGTGGATGGACTGGCCTAGGGTCGCGCAGTTAAATATTTCCCAGTTAGTAAGGGAATACTGGTGTAATTTCTATGGCATGACAAGCTATCGGTACGGAAAACGGATAATAATGAAGAAAAACCATGTAAAGGTGCAGTTAATGGACGTTTGGGCAAGTTGTCTCCTCTGGGTCGCCCATTGATTACAGCAAAGATTAATAATTATAGCAGACACGTCTTTCTTTCCATTTTACAACTTAAGTTGTATGGAAGTCTTTGGAAATTTGGGGAAAACATATGACTTCCAGCGTGACTCGCGCCAGGGTTTTGACACCGCTCGGTCAAGTGAATACCCCTGTGCGTGTAACAATATCTCGAAACGATGCCAAAATAAAATGGTGTTTTGTACATTATAGCTAATTGCATAAGCACAGAAACGAGATGGAAAAATACACGGTAATGTATCATTTAAAGTCCAGTTCTATATAAACCTTGTAAATTTGTCATTTTTTAATATTTGTACATGAAAACAAAGCGACAGTTCTAATTTCACTCCTAATTTATTTAACTTTAGGTGAGTCGTGCTTATGAGTAAAAATGAGTAAAAATGAGTAAAAACTTGAACAATTTTTTTTATTTTTTGGTGCGATCATTAAATCTAGAACTGGAAATAAAATTAATACACAATTATAGCTGAATCCATGCAATTCAGTAATTCTTGTATTTTCTTCATGAATGGAATATGTTGGATTAATATTAGAATATTTACTGACGCAAACGAAGAACCCATTATCCAAGAGAAATTCAAAAAGGAAAAAAAAAGATAACAGAAGAAAAAATGGATTTTTTTGTGATGTAATTTTGAAAATTGCATCGTGACTGTAACTTAAGAGAACATATTCTTCTTCTATTTTATGCAAATCTCTCTCTCTCTCTCTCTCTCTCTCTCTCTCTCTCTCTCTCTCTCTCTCTCTCTCTCTCTCTCTCTCTCTCTCAACAACGTTATTATAATTGGGAAAATACCTTTCATAAAATAGTTGGTCCGTACACAATATCTAGGTTGGTGAATTTGTAACATTTGAAAAAAAATGTCTAAATGAAGAAAACAGTTGTCTCAATTAAATTTGTAGTCAGGGTGGTGGGGTTGGTGGGTTGGATTTATGCTAGTGAATTGGTGAGATCAAAATCTTTCTCGCCAAACAGCCATAATTTCATTCATCCCAAATTTAGGATGACCAATGTAACATAAACTTAGGCCAGTCAGTCATAGTCTTAGAAAACAGTCTTATGAATTAAAATTTGCCTGGCTTAATACTCGATACCTTTGGACTACAGCTTGCTGTTAGTAGCGGCGCAATAATAAGGTTTTCGTGACACGTTTACATTTAGTGTGACCAAAATAATTACACCCCCCCCCCTTTCCTGACTATGATACTGGTGAAAAGGACGCCTATAGCCTATACAGATTCATTCTACTTTGTCTATAAGGGGATCAAAGGGTAGTAGGTGAGTAGTAGAAAAAAGCTGACTAGTATATGCTAAACCAATGGACGTTTTCTATTTATATAGAACATTACGTTTTCTATTTATATAGAACATTACGTTCTCTATTTATATAGAACATTACGTTTTCTATTTATATGGAACATTACGTTTTCTATTTATATAGAACATTACATTTTCTATTTATATAGAACGTTACGTTTTCTATTTATATAGAACATTACGTTTTCTATTTATATAGAACATTACGTTTTCTATTTATATAGAACATTACGTTTTCTTTTTATATAGAACATTACGTTTTCTATTTATATAGAACATTACGTTTTCTATTTATATAGAAAATTACGTTTTTCGTTAGAGATCAGTGAGCCCCGCCATGGTAAATTCCTCTGAGATACCAGAGTGAATTTTCAATTTTAAATCAATTTTAAATCCGGTTCAAGTTCAGAGTGCCGTTGTTCATGCTAGAGTGACAAACTTGAAACCAAATAGTATAGCACTAATGCTAAATTCCTATTAGAAGCAGATCATATAACATTGCAGTGTTATTTCTAACCGAAAGACCCATAAACATATGCACATCAGTAACATAGGATTTCCCATATTCCTTAGAGTCCAACAAAGACAGAGACCTAATGTTAAATTACCCTTGTCCCTATAAACTCATCCACCGTGTTTAAACTATGAATATTTTTAACATTACATTTCCTCTTGTCCCTATAAACTCATCCACCGTGTTTAAACTATGAATATATTTAATATTACAATAAGATGGCAGCATAATGCCAACTTTCCAAAGTCTCACAAGTGTTATGTTCATTTGCCCTTGTACACCAGGCACCACGAAAATGGTGGCCTTATGTTAAATTCCCTTATGACCTATAATCCACTGATCTTCTTTTAACATAGAATTATCGTTTGAACCCAAATTGATTTTTCTAATGATGATTTCCATCTGCATTATTCATAATTAAGTATATATTCCAATGTAAACAAAAATATACAACATATTAGCGGTTTATTATATTATTTAGCATTTATAATGTCAGACTTTAAAATAATGGCTCTATATGCAAATTTACCCAGATTTGTGATAACATGACTGTTTAAAGAATTGACCAATTCTATGAAATTGCACATACCTGGCTCCACCCAAGACGACGATCATTTTATTTAACACAAAACAGTCAGTGATATAGCTTTTAGCCTTTTCATAGCAAATAGCTAACCGGCTAAAAGTTGCTATTATATGCGGACAAATCAAATACGAATCACATGTCATAATCTAACTGTTCTGACCTTTGCAATGAGGCTGACGTTTGTGAGTTAGTGTTAAAGTTCTAATTATGATTCCAGTCCTTACAGACCGTAAATGATGATGCTTTCAAATTAGCGCTACTTTTATTGATTTTACCTGCAATTTGTCGCCTGTATCTCCTTAGTTACTGAGCATCTTAAAATTTCATTGGCTGGGGCTAAGCCATCGCGTTAATATTATATCACACTTTTAGCATCGATGACTTCGGTAAAACCGCTTCTATTTACAAATCATCAAGATCAAGGATTTATACCTTCTGGCTAGCAATATAACATAGAACTTTTCTTACAGCACGGCATAGATACATATACGTGACGTTAACATCATAGGCAACATGTTATTAGCTACGATGAACTCAAAGGACTTCCTGAGCATACGGTATGTATTTAGCAAAGCTAGTTGTTATGTTTATGTTAACATGATATACTGCTATTATACAAACTTGACATCCAATCGGTTTTGCATACCTTTCTGAACAAGTTAACCTTTATAAACAAAAATACTTTAGTTCAAACAAATGTCAGTTTATAACATATATTCTTTGGTAAAACTTTAAATGTAGATAAGTATATTGCATTGACTAAACCAAAGTGGGCACCTTGTCCTGTTATGTTTAAAATTACAATCTGACTAAATGTTGTCGCGTCCCTATCATCATTTTCGTCGTCATCTCTGACCGTTTAACTAATATATTACCGGAATCTTTTTAATTTATTTAATGTTTCCTAACTAATTTTTATAGAAGAAAATAAAACAGCATTTTAATGTCTATTTGCCAACTGTCCTGACTTAGTTACTTAATCTCTCGATTCAGTATCTCAATTTTCACATAAACCTCTTACTATCTTGATCTATTCATCTGTTATAGAGACCTAGAAAAAAGAATCGTTTTGGTTTTTTTTTTAGTGTATTTGGCATTAAAATGTGTTGTTGACATTGGCTAGCTAATATTGAACATAACTTTGGGTTCAAATCCATTTCCTATTACGGCTCGGAATGTAACCATAGAAACCAATCTAATATCACACAACTAGTCCACAGCATTTAATTTCGAACCAGTTGCCTTATTCGGCTTGAACAGAAATGTCAACAAGACTTCTATTTTTTTAATATCAATAATTGATAGAATCTGTGTTTGATTATTCTCTAGGGAGGACGAACGTACTAAGCATGTCTTCAAATTTCTGTCATCGTCATAAAGATATGATGGAGAAGGTTTCAAAAAGAAATCTTATTTGTGGGTGCCATTGAATGTGGAAATAAACTAAAGAAAAATAGTGAGTTAAGAAGCATAAGATACTAATTAATAAGATACTAATTAATAAGATACTAATTAATAAGATAATAATTAATAAGATACTAATTAATGAGATACTAATTAATAAGATACTAATTAATAAGATACTAATTAATAAGATACTAATTAATAAGATACTAATTAATGAGATACTAATTAATAAGATACTAATTAATAAGATACTAATTAATAAGATTAATAAGATACTAATTAATAAGATACTAATTAATAAGATACTAATTAATAAGATACTAATTAATAAGATACTAATTAATGAGATACTAATTAATAAGATACTAATTAATAAGATACTAATTAATAAGATTAATAAGATACTAATTTATGAAATTACCTTAAGTATTAATATATATATATATATATATATATAGTTAATAAATATGTTGTAGTGGTCCTATCGATCTGGGTTTTTCTTAGAACAGGTAGTATTAAAGACTCGTGTGAGAAAATGTCAATATCAGTGGGATAACTAATCCCATAAATCAAACTCCACACTTTTATATTTTCTTATTAAATAGTATTATATCACCAACATATCACACATGCTTGTTAAATGATTCGTTGTAACACCTATATGGAGTATATAGTCAAATAAGTTATTTTACCTTTCTCATCGGATCTTTGCATTTGTATATCTGTTTTTGTGTTGGGTATGTACATATTTACCACCAAAACGCTTTATTCTTACTGCCTTGCCAAATCAATCATTGTACAGGTGAATAAGAATTGTTATCGAGATATATTGTGTGACACCTGGTTGGTAGTTATTTACTTCCTTATTATAGCCCCTATTTTTGAAGCAAGACCGTATATACTAATCATGAATCGATTTTTTTTCCAAATATATTTAGCTTCCACGTTCACCATTGTATATTATCCATTCCTTGGTGTGTTCAATTATATACTCTTGGACGACGCATTCAGGCGGTATAATGGATCTATTTGAATAACATATATGACGAGTATACCAAAGCGCTTTAAAGAACAAAGACTGAATCTAGTACCAAGGTCGCGAGAAACTTAAACATGTTATATATATTCAATATGTCAAAGGATTCAAGATGTCTAAGTTTTATCTCACACAATATATCTTGATAATAATTCTTATTCGCGCTCAGTCCATGCATCCGTACCATCCGTACGATCAAGAGCGACATGTCAAAGTAATTCCATGCATCCGTACGATCAAGAGCGACATGTCAAAGTGATTCCATGCATCCGTACGATCAAGAGCGACATGTCAAAGTGATTGGCATCTGATAGTGTGCATCTTCATACGACATTGCTAATTTTTTAACAGTAACAAAAACAGCGGTTAGTTGTTTAATGTACAATTTTCATTTCCTATAAATATTAAGATTTAATATATATTTAAGTCAGTGTTCACCGAGTATCAAATGAGGAAAAGAGCATCAATTTTTGTGTTGTTTAATTGCTTTTTATTTTATTTTTTCTCTTTTGTTCGTTTGTTTGTTTCTTTACGGTTTGTTTTTCGCTTTTGTTGATGTTGTTGCTACATCCGCTTTTTGTACAATTAAACGTTGCGCTTTATATTACAGATATAGTAAGAATTCATGGCATACTTTAAGCTGTTTACATTTTTTAAATGTACGCCTTTAAAACTTGTATTTTGTGATCATTACATAGCGAAGAAACAAAAACATCACGAATAGACCCGATAACTTTCATTCTTCTTCGTTTCGTACTAAAGTCATAATTTTATTTGAAAGCCTTTTTCATAAACAGAAATATCGAAAAAGCACGATAACAGAGGTTTGACAAAGAAATTTAGCTTTTGCAAGCGGCATGCCAACACACTATTAAGATATACTGCTTGGTCAATGATTTAATAAGAATAACTACATGAATATGTATTACTACGACCTGGATCTGTCATATATTGCAGTCACGTGCATACATCGCGCATATCAAAAACACTGCACTTCTACAGCAGAGACGCTACGCATGCGTTACAAATGTTTCTGAAAAAATAAAATCAAATATTCATTGCGTATAGCACACTTAATACATGGATGGATATTTCATTCCTTCTCTTGTCTTTTACATTGCAATAAACAAGACTTACGAAAAAACTTACAATAATTCGTGTTAAATAGGACCATCCGTTGAAACTTTGTAACTGAAGGACAATATCAAACTAAAGCAAAGGAATAGGCATTGAGTTAAACCATCTAGTAGAAATCGTCTTTTGACAATCTCATCGAGTTTCCCAAAGCGGCAGAAAATACACAGACTTCCGAAATGAAAGACCAACATAAAATTAAGAACTATAAAACTTCAATAACACTAATTACACTCACATAAATCACATACTGCAGGTGTATACAAAACTATCGAAATAAATTAGTTTGTACCAGTTTTTCTTCGGGATATTTAATTAGTCGGAGTCTGGGTTTTACCGATTGAACTAAATAATACAATTAATAATACTGCATGAATTTATTATTTTATCACGGATATAATATACAATAAATAATTTAAAAACTTCAATATTTCCAGTTACTTTACAAAGAATGAAGGAAACCAACTTTAAAATTAAGCCAACAAATGAATTTTCTTTAATAAACTATAAACGTTATAAATTCAAACGCCCATATCCTCACCATCATATTGTCAGTTGCCCTTAAAACCAAAAAAAAATAAAAAATTTAAAACCAAAAAAATAAAAATTTTAAAAACAACACAAAACAAACGAAAATCTTTTTAAAGCGTATAGAAGAAACGGAAACAATTAAAGTAAACTGCAACATTTTTTTAGAACAAAATTTGTAACTAAAATAATTGAAACTCTGTTAAAGAATAATCTCTAAGAGATGGAAGCATTTAAAACTGCTACATGAATAAGAAAGCAGAATTGCTCTGCCACAACAAAATGCAAGTTGCATTAAATAAAAAGCTGAACAGCTAACTTACAGCAAATATGTTGGTTTAAACAAATCTTAAATGTCAAGAAATACCAAGAGCGTGATATAAATATTTTACAATGGTTACCAGTTTATTATAGGGACAATTAATAGGGGAGAAAATAAATGGTAATTTAATTAATAATCAACGTCTTGCTTGTTAAAATACAAGCTTTTTATATAATAAAAGACAACATTAAAACAACTTAATTTATTTATAGCTAAAACTTAAGAAGACATTGTTGTAACGTCCATATTGTAGATCGAATCCAATACGATATGGCACGCTTCTGGCCTGACTTTTTTATTATGATGGTATTACGTCAAACAGTATCACATAGCTGCCGATATAAATGATTATGAAATTTATTGCTATGCTCATTTGCGACTCATAATAATCTTTACACAGAGAGATATTGTTAAACGTTTGTACTCTGGCAACATGTAATGTGGAGCTAATAGACACACAAGGAAGGACAAAACCATTATTATACTACCACGAAGTACAATCAAAGGTACTGCCAAATTCACTTCGTCACGTCATTTTTAAATGTATCATGTTTTATCTCCACCTTGACACCATACCGTACAGAACATAAGCTGAAGACTGGGGGATGATGAATTTGGTTAGAATATCCCAGTGATGCCTCTCAAAGAGATCCCATACAAAAGAAAAAATTTGTTTAAGTCCAAATCGTAAAGCCACAAAAATAATATTTGCAACGTGGCTTATACATGCATGCAGTAAACAGGGATGAAATTTGCCGCAAAACCTCGCTGACGACGATCTTACAAACAAATTGACTTTCACTAGCTGGGAATTAATGTTTCACTTGCTCATATCCGGTGTATTCGTACTTATTTTGGCAGGAAACATTGGCTTGGTAGCTAATCCTTTGTTATGCTTCTCCTAAAGACATTTCATGGCGCTACTACATATTATTATCATGCCGTCCAACGATTTGTAGTTAATAGTTAACGCGAAAAATCTGACAGAGATTTGTTCCAAAGAAAAAGAACCAAACGTATTCAAACATTTATCTCCATCTCTTTAGCCTCCGTGTTTCGATTGTATGGATTCTCATGATTTTTGCGTGGTGATGCTAAACAGACTGTTTGAAAATTGACTGGATTGACCCATGTAAAGACTATGGTTGTGAAAATTACTCGGACTATGGTTGTGAAAATTACTCGGACTATGGTTGTGAAAATTACTCGGACTATGGTTGTGAAAATTACTCGGATGACCATGTATGAAAATTATTTGGACGAAACATGTCAAGAATATCGTCTGTGTAAAGAATATTGCTTAGACAAATTAGTGAGTCAACATTCCGTTATATCTCAAATACGATTTCATCCACTGATGACACCTAAATAGAGAATTAGTGAGTCAACATTCCGTTATATCTCAAATACGATTTCATCCACTGATGACACCTAAATAGGTGTCACGACACTAATTAAGTGAATTTTACAAAAAAATTTCATTAAATCCAGTGCATTAATTAAAAGATAAATAAACCTAGACTATCTTATTTAGGTCTGACGCAATTACTTGAACATAAAGTATCCAAATACACTTAGCCTATCTGATCTTATTTGTTCGAGGGAGGGGGGTGCTCGACCAAATTGGGTATGTGAGAATGCTGCCATTAGTTTACCGCGGGTCGGTGGTACTTACAAGGGTTTTCTAGGGTTCTTCCTTCACCAATTACAATGGCCACCATATATAGCATATCCTGCGCTGAGAAATGGCGTTAGACCCAGAACAAAGTGTCTGGAGCAAATAACTCGGACACAAAGTACCCCAAATAAGCATGGATTATATAGCATATTCTGCAAAAGTTGATCTGGAAAAAGAGATAATTTGAACTTTTTGTACAAGTGAACTTTCTTGGGACTTCCATTGACCATATACAATCCCTATGTTTTGCCCCATATTAAATTTCCCATATACCCTAAACAGTCTCACGACCTTTTTGACTGGGATTCCCATAGACCCTAATGTATCCCTTATAACTACTAATGTTAAAATAATTAATGTTCATCTCCATTAAATGCAAGTAGCATTCGTTGCGGACTACAAAATCCCCACGAAATTTGGGAGAAAATATATAATTTTATTTGGGACTACAATGGGATGTGATAACAGCTAGATTCAACTAGTATAGTGATGCCTATGAAATCGATCTGTTCTTACACACACACCATCGTAAATTTACACAACTGTTTGATTCACGTACTAAATCTCTGCTCGAAAACCATTATGCAATTTCAAGAGAAATTTGAAATATATGTTCCCCGGATTTACTTGCTATCGTTTGGTTTCCATCTCAACAGTAAAAACGTGCACTGCATTGCCAACGATATTGCACATAAAATTTGACTTTTATCCCTAATGATGATATTTTATTCCTCCTGCACGCTGGTATAAATCGTTTCCTTAATTAATGCCCTTTACATATCTTCATAAATCTCTGATCAATTCCCTAGAACCCTCTCAAATATGAGTAAAACACGCGAAACTACAGAAATACACTCACATAATTTTAAATCACATTATTATTTAGGGTGTATTGAGGAAAATTTCGTAATAAATATTACAATTCTCATATAATTACATGCTCCTAATTAGAGTTGTGCATTATTATATTGCTGCTTTTCCTATTTTCTTCTAATAAGCTAAGTATAGTATATCACATCGCATGTTAAGGAGACAGTCTGTTTCCTTAATTACTTTTGGCAGATTCTCGTTTAGTCCTTTTCTCATATTTGATGAATTTTCAAGTAAAGTACAAATATAATTAACAAAAGAGAAACAGAAAATCCAAAAGATAAAATCGAGCATAACCAGTGATATAAAAGATAAAATCGAGCCTAATCAGTGATATAAAAGATAAAATCGAGCATAACCAGTGATATAAAAGATAAAATCGAGCATAACCAGTGATATAAAAGATAAAATCGAGCATAATCAGTAATATAAAAGATAAAATCGAGCATAACCAGTGATATAAAAGATAAAATTGAGCCTAATCAGTGACATAAAAGATAAAATCGAGCATAACCAGTGATGTAAAAGATAAAATCGAGCATAATCAGTGATATAAAAGATAAAATCGAGCATAATCAGTGATATAAAAGATAAAATCGAGCATAATCAGTGATATAAAAGATAAAATCCAGCATAATCAGTGATATAAAAGATAAAATCGAGCAGAATCAGTGATATAAAATGTTTCTTTCATCAACACTACAGTAAGCTGCCTTAAAAGCGTTTGCCGAACTCAAGTTAGACAGGTTACCAGGCAACATGTTTATATAAATTAAGACCCCTCCCAATACCCATTTCAGCTGATTATTGAATCGTATGTGGGTGTAAGTCAGATAACAAGTGAGCGTACTGGCTTAGTATAAAACTTAAACTAGTACAAAAACCCACTGCGCAAAAAATAAATACATAGGGAAATTATGAGAACTCATGTTTACACTATTTTAACTCAGCAGTATTCTCATAAAAGCTATTAAAAATCGTAGTAATTCATTTATTGTTGATGATATATGTTACACTCTATAACGATACAATACATAACATCCTGGAGATACAGGCATAATTTAACTTGGAATAATGTATCCAATACTATATTTTGTTATAATTGGACGTCACATCGCAGTAATATACAGTATGACAATAGAGACGCCATTATATCTACCACATAAAAGGCCTGGGTCCCATATATTACATGTTCTAAGCTGGAAAATATAACCACGAATCCTTGATTCCACCTTCAAGCCTTATGTAACCACGAATCCTTGATTCCACCTTCAAGCCTTATATAACCACGAATCCTTGATTCCACCTTCAAGCTTTTTATAACCACGAATCCTTGATTCCACCTTCAAGCCTTATATAACCACGAATCCTTGATTCCACCTTCAAGCTTTTTATAACCACGAATCCTTGATTCCACCTTCAAGCCTTATATAACCACGAATCCTTGATTCCACCTTCAAGCCTTATATAACCACGAATCATTGATTCCACCTTCAAGCCTTATATAACCACGAATCCTTGATTCCACCTTCAAGCCTTTTATAACCACGAATCCTTGATTCCACCTTCAAGCCTTATATAACCACGAATCCTTGATTCCACCTTCAAGCCTTATATAACGACGAATCCTTGATTCCACCTTCAAGCCTTATATAACCACGAATCCTTGATTCCACCTTCAAGCCTTATATAACCACGAATCCTTGATTCCACCTTCAAGCCTTTTATAACCACGAATCCTTGATTCCACCTTCAAGCCTTATATAACGACGAATCCTTGATTCCACCTTCAAGCCTTATATAACCACGAATCCTTGATTCCACCTTCAAGCCTTATATAACGACGAATCCTTGATTCCACCTTCAAGCCTTATATAACGACGAATCCTTGATTCCACCTTCAAGCCTTATATAACCACGAATCCTTGATTCCACCTTCAAGCCTTATATAACCACGAATCCTTGATTCCACCTTCAAGCCTTATATAACCACGAATCCTTGATTCCACCTTCAAGCCTTATATAACCACGAATCCTTGATTCCACCTTCAAGCCTTTTATAACCACGAATCCTTGATTCCACCTTCAAGCCTTTACTGACTTGCCGTATTTCGCTAGACGAAGCAAAATCCTTATGAATTTCTCAACCAATCGCAGTCTTATTATACAGAAAAGATGGCTTCTGCATTTTTGCAAACTTTATATGTATTTATTCCTCGTAACAAGCTATTCATCAATCAAACTTTTCATTGATAAGTTCTTAAAAGATCGAACACTATTTCGATATACCTACATAAATATACAATTATAATATCATTTTGAAACACATTTCAGTGTCAGTGAATTAAAGTATGTTCTTTTGTTCCTCCGCCAGCCTGTCTGTCCATTTGTCTCTAACATTATGTCATCATAAATCATAGGAGGGAAATTCACCAATTTACTCCATAAGTTGTCGTAATGATTCAATTACGTTACAGCGGTAAAGGTTTTGCGTTTCTCTCTATAGGATACACAGCAAGTCTATTTTTTAAAAAGAAAACAACAAAAAAAGTATTTTTGTATCCGTTCTGCTGATAACTAATTTTCTACTTGACCGTCACTTTAAAAGATGAAAGCTGCACCAACAGAAAAAAAAATCACAAGAATAGAAAATTCGTTGATCGAGTTACGCTGCAACTACAAAAAAATAGTGAAGATGAAAAATCATTTCTTATTAAACTGTGCATATAAAATCACAAATATGAAGACAAGAAATTTCACTATTCATTGGACCGAATCAACAGAAAGAAACATTGACAATTGTTACGTGCTTAGGCTCGAATAAACAGTAACATAGAAAGAGTGAAAATAACAAGCTTGTAAAAACCTTAATAAACAATTTATTGAGCACAAATATTTTCCAGAAAAGAAAAAAATAAACTTACGGTTTTAAGAATCAATTTCAAAATTAATCCAAAAATAATTCAAAATATTATCCACAAGAGAAATGGCAAAGGTCCTGGTAATAAAATGTCCAAATAATTTCAAGTTCGAATCCCAGCGAAGTATCCAAGATGGAAGACGATGTCACTTGATGAAGTCAGTTCTTGATAATAAAATTCTATGAGCACAATTCTTTTCCAGATAAATAACAAAATATTTCCTCTTGATCCAAACGAATTGAAATAATTTCCAAGGTAATTTAAAATAACTCAAAACGACACAACTTAATATTCTAACAGCCCAAGTTCTACTAAATAGTTCGCTCCAAAACATAATTTATATATCTGTTTTACGTAAACAAGAAAGGGGTCACGTGATCTTCTAGAATCTTTTAGAACAAATATACTTTCAAAATATCACGTACACACCGTATGACCCAACTAAAAATAGAAAGATGTTTATAACAAAGCTCCATAATGTCCTTGGAATCAACCAGTCATTTTAAAAGCTTGTTTACAACTCTGAAGCCAAGTCAGAAATGAGGTCAACATCTGTTGTTTATTTGTAAAGTACAAGTCATCACACTTTTTAAAAAAAAAATCTCCCAATGAATGAATCTTAAACTTAAAATGTCAAATTTGAATTTAACAAACAAACAATTAAAAAATAAATTAAATGACCCAAATCAAATACACGTAACACAATGGTAAAGATGCAGGTAAAACATGCTTAAAATACAAGGAGAAAATGCGACATATGACAATGTAAATTAAAACATAACATAAACTAGAATTATGGCCCTTCATTACTTTGCATAAATGATAGAAGCGGTTTTATATGAGTTGCTCAGTAACCGTAATACAGACTAGATTCCTTCATTAGTTGATATGTCCCTTGATGCTTTCCTACCACTAGAGAATTAAAACTAAAGACTATTGATTATTAGGCCGCATTATCCTCTGATTGCCCGACTTTACCCAAAAATGGATCATTTGGGTACCAAACCATAAAGTCATTTTTGCAATCCGTTTCAACAACAATACTTTGCTGTTCTCTGCTTGGTTTGGGGTGGAGGGTGGCACTAGACAGATGCCCCCCCCCACACACACACACACACACACACTTGTCTCCAAAAGATAAAAGCGGTTTTATGTGAGATTTTATCCCTCGAATGTATGTGTGTTGGTATTTGTTTTATTTTTTAAAAATTCCCAAAAATGTTTTAATTTTTTATTTTTGCGTTGGTATTTATGCCTTAGTGTTATCTAAAGGATGGTTTATCTGTGCTAGGTTTTCTTCCTAGCCAGAAATCACTTCCCTTGAAACTAAATAGTCCCCTATGTCCCATGTTTGCTATGTGTGTTGTGCTATAATGTATGTTATAGATTTTTTTGAAGGCTTATTCAATGATAATTGATTCTAGTCATTATATGTTTGGACTATATATTAAGTCCTCTTTTTTTTAATATTTATATTTGAATCTTGGATGCTGAATGAGAAACGGCGTGCTATACGTTTGAAAATAAAATCTTAGTGTTTTGAAAGCATGATCATATGTGACGTTTCTCATTTAGATTTATCTGGATAAAGTAAGGCGGGATAGGGAGCCACATTTTGATATTTTGATACGAAAAGGCAATTTTAATAAAAACCCAAGGTCTTAACCCCGTGTTTTTGTACTGTTTGTTCATCTCCTGCACGTGAATTTTTCCAGGACTCTTTCCCTGACCTGTTCACTTCGCGAGGCGCCGTGTTACATAGTTCTGGGACGGCTAAACCCCTTACTATGCTCACATGCAGGTCCATATTTCCCTTCTAAAAATAATATCTAATAACTAAGCCGTTTCCCCACCCACCCACCACCCACCCCCGAGAAGGAGAAGACTATTGGTCAGGCTACGTCTCATTTGTGATCATCTGAGCACAGGCGATCATTGTACTAGTAATATATTTTGAGATTTTGTACAATGTATTTTTATTGAAGTTCCCATCTAAATATAAAATATTTTCCCTCCGGTACCTTTCTTTTGTTACGATCTCCAATATAACTTCTTTTCTCTCTTTTTCTCTTTTTATAAATTGTATCATTACGTGAAATTTTGAAGGGGCCCCGAGTGGCCAAGTGGTCTTAAGCGCTGTCCGTTACGGATCACTGCCATCTCACCTCTGTCTGCGTGGGTTCGAGTCTAAGATTAGGCTAATGTAGTTATGTGAGAAAGCTTGCCAGTAGCTTCTCGTGGGTCGGTGCTTCTTTCCGGGGTTTTTCCGGTTTCTTCTTCCACCATTAATACTGGCCGCCATGTATAGCCTATATTATGCTTAAAAATGGCGTTAAACCATTAAAAACAAAACAAAACGTGAAATTTTGTGAAGGGAGCCTTTTTGCACAGTGGACAGACAATTCGACGATACTCCTATCATATGCCGTCTCACTGCCACCTGTCCTGTCAACCATGCATAATGCATGTATTTAAAGTAGAGGCTTTGTATTTTTGAAGAACATAATCATGACCACGGTCTCGACGCTCTGCCCCAAATATTCCCCAATGTTCTTGTTCGACTTTGCATATTTTTTGTGTGCAATATCCTCCCTTGTCCAATTGTAAGTTATTTCCCTTATTTATATCCCATAATTCTTTCTGATCTCTGTACTTAACTAGTGAATTCTTTATGTGTCTAAACTTCCTCGGAACCTCTAATTTTTTTAACTAGTTTATTTTTTCAGGTATATATCCCAACCATTCCTCATCAAAAATCCAAACCAGTAAATATATAATCCCTCCCATGGTGCTTTTGATTCCGAGCTAATGGATTTAAATCTATTTGAATTATTCGACTGTTTAATTAGAATCGGACTAGGTAGAGCCTGTATTTCGCCCTGTAAGGAGTTTCTTTGTTAATGTGATGAGTTTTTTAATCCCATAAAAATTTATTATTTTATAATGTTATGTAATATATTAATATTTATGTCCATATATTGATAATATAGTTTATTATTTTAAAATGTTATGTAATATATTAATATTTATGTCCATATATCTGATAATATAGTTGATATCTCAATACATATAGACTTTAGCCACTTGGGCCCCTCCATTAGACATAACGGGATACATCGATGTAGATTATGGAAAGCATATTGTACGAGACAATGAGACAGCAGTCGTTGTCACACAGTGTAAGCTTTCTACCGTCGGATCCTTTAATATCCTGGAAATTCGTAAAAAGTAATGTAAAAATATTTATATGCCTTAATCCATCCATTCTATCACCGATATTGATAACATTTTTTCTCATCGTTACCCAAAACTTTAATGTGAATCTGCTCGTAAGCCTTGTTTCCATCAATGATGGTGGTCCTCGTGTTATTATATACTTATTCGTGTTATTATATGGTCTATAAATCAGGCTTAATTTCAAATCGGACAGTCCAGCACGGACAGTAGTGTCAGAAGGGCTGTGTGGGCACTTGCGATGTTTAACTGCGTCATTACAGATCACTTATCGGAAGGCTTGACAGATATCTCCTGTTACAGTAATCTACACAACTGTCAGCAGTGTAACATAATATTATCTGTTATGTATAATGTATGTTATGTGTGTGTGCTGCTGATATGTAGTGATTTCCTGATGATAGACCATAAACCTTAACTTACTCTAATGAACTCAAAAAGGTTTTCAAGTTAAAATCATATACAAAGAAAACGTGGCAGTAAAGTGACCGTTCATTTCCGTTTCAATCATGATTAATCACAAAGTCGGTACAGTTGTATTGCAGTGAGTGCAGTTATATATTTTTTGCTATTATAACATGTGAATATATTACTTTATGTGATCCAAATAAGCCCATAGTGTACATGTTTTGAAAATGAGAGTCGCTTGTATGGAATGTATGTGTATTTTTGTCACTTTGTATGATTTTGTGTTTTCCTTCAGATTATTGTGGGTATTTTTTCTCCCTCACAACATCAAGCTCGCGTCGAGTACCTGTGTTCCGAGACACACGGTACTAATTAAAAAAAATGGGAACCAGCCATGAAATGGTTGATCACAAAATAGAGTATATATGGGTTTGGCTGACGAGGATAGGTTAATAATGTATGCTATTTTTAGGAAAAAAGAATATTTGCAGAGCTTATTCTAGTTGTAAGTGAAGGAAATAGAGATAATATTTTATTGACGGAATGTCAGTCATTTAACAGTCTTGAATTTGGAACATTCATTGCTAAAAAAAAGCACCTGACTCGTTGGTGCGAAATTGAAAGCACGTGTTTCAAACACATGCGGTTTCAGAAAATGCCGCTGCTCATATCCGTTCCTCTACACAGAAGCTCGCATCCAGGTTTCATATATACTGAAAAATATAGGTTTGATCATGAGCACTCAAGAATTTTAAGTTACTGAATTTTTAATATCAAGGCGTTTGCATAGGTTTACTAAGGGAACTGAATTAATACTCGATCGGTCATATGGACTCGAGTGTGCAGGCAAGGCGATGAGTGGCGTTTACCCATGAACCTGGTTTCGATTGTATTAAAATATTAAATCTGTCCATCATAGTTTCTGTAGAGATATTTTCTGACTCGACACACTGCGAGATAAACTAGGTTTGACCATTCAATACGATCATCGACGATCCAAACTCGCATATCAGAAATAGTTAATCCTTGTGAGGAGTGGATAGCATTGCGTATACTAGCATCCATGGAGTTTTCCATGCTCAACGTATCTTCAACAACACTAACATCAACTGCGACAACATCATTGAACACAAGATTCTGTTTCTCGGTCCTTCCTGGTATATGAACGTCGATATTTGGCCGTCGTGTATCAATCGGTCGATAACACAATGGTAGAGGCAATTCTAAACAGTTCTCTCGTTGTAACTGAAATAATTTATGTTGAAATTCAGCACGAACTGTCTTCCTACTTGTCGCTATTAAGTCGCTTGGTTTCATTTATCCCACAGATTTATTTTAGGAATGTCCGGTATCACTGTGCGTAATACCTCGCACTAAATTTTATTCAATTGTAATCAAATTAAATGCATAAGCGGTTTTAATTCTGGATCAAGCGCTCTGTGATCATCGGTTATTTTTTCGTAACAATCTAGAAAATTATTTAACCTATCGTGTGAGAGAATCCAACAAACGATGGTGGTTGACCGTGATCACCACACATTATCACCGCGGTATTCTTCAATAAAAATTAATCAAGAAATGTGTTTAATACCTCTAATGAAACAGCGCATATGTCATCCCAAATTATTATCGCAGGTATATGTTTCTCAACCAATCGTCCTAGAGTCCATTTATCACCCTTGTGTCGAAAGAAGCTGTGATACGTACACGATTTACACCTCGTTCTTTCTTTTCTCTCGCAAATGTGTGTGTCGATGTTAAAACAACTAAACCCGTACTCTTTTTAAGTAATTCCATGACTCGAGTTTTTTTATTTTAACACAACCTCTAGTTCTGTTTAGATAACTAGTTGTTGCGTCTTAATACGGGATCGTACACAGATAGCACCGACGATAATTATCTCCCCGGAAAATATTTGCGATAAAGATCCTTGATTTCAACAACAGCGGATTCTACGTTGCAACCAGTACTTGTAAATTGAGTCAGTAATTCTGATTGCAGTATCAGAAAATCTATGCATTATCGATAATAAATTTACTGAACAGTAAGCGAGCATCGACATTCTTACATGAGTAAATGGCGGAGATTCACCGTCAGTGTAACTTACAGTTGTGCCAAGTTTACGTCCATTTGACAAAAAGATGTTTCTTTGCTTATAAACGTTTTTGGATTTATCGTATCAGCGATTATAAAATGAAACTCAGCATCATCCATGATTAATCTTTCGCAGTGTCGTTTATAATCATGTGAACCACCTTGAGTGAATTTACCGATTGTTTCTACCGAGATCTTTCGTGCTTATTTTCTCGTTTTTTTTTTAACTTAAACGCACTCTCGAAAATCTGGTTGAGTTCGTTTTCGCCGAGATGAGGATATTTTTGTTTGATCTCGCCGACGACCCAGTCGGTATCAGGTGACTTTGGCTGCAGTAACCAAACTTCGATCTGATTCCGATACGATAAAATTGCTTCACTGACCGAAAACGATACTAATATTTTACAATCAATCATATATCGTAATAAAAATTTTAGTGCGTAACGTTTTACCTAAAAGTGTATCAAACCAGACATAACAAATTTGATGAAGACCATCAGCACTCTCAAATGACTTGATACCAGCGAATCCAGTCAAATCAAAATCGTTCAGTGGTCCGTTTATTGATACGCTGGTGATCTTTTGATACTTTCCTTAACCAAGAAAACACTCTGACATATCAACCGTAATGACATTGTTGTGGCTGTAACGAATGTTACACAACCCACCGTTTCCGTATTCGACTCAACTAAGTCTAACATCTTCGACAAATTCAAAGCGTGTTGGCTTCCATTAATTCTTTTCCTGCATAACTGATGGAACAGTAAAACAATTACTCAACAAGACGTTGTGGCTGACCTTGTCGGGTGTATATCTCCGCGCAAGATTTCTCATTTGTTCATGAAGACATTGTAGACGACAAATGTCTCGGTTGAGCCACACAAATTGATCATATTCTCCATCATCAACTGAACTTCAAAATAAACCATACTGATACAGGATCAGTCTTACTCGTATCAGCGATAAATCAAACATGTTGCCGCAGTAAAATGTCAAAGTACGATTTCGTGGAAAAATTTTTTATCGCGTTATTATCAATAATTTCTTGATTTATTCTTTGAATTGTATCAAACCTCTCCAGTTATCGTTTTTACTATTATTGGGAATATTAATTTCTTTCCTAACTCGGCGACATCATTAATAGTAGCTCCGGTATCAGCCCATTTGTTTATTTTCTCCCGTCTTTGTTCTGTTAGTTTATTTTCATGTGTCGCTTTTGTAAAATGCACGACTATTCTCTTGGCTACACAGTTTATCATTGAAACTTTCATAGGCACTACATCATCAGTGTTAGGATCATTCATCGTATAAATTCCATAAATAACCGCGGTCACAGGATATGCTCGTTTGTCAACTTCATCGTTGATTGTAAATGTTGACCACCTATGAGTTGCACTGTCATGAAAAGTCTTCCTTAAACTTCTCTGAAATTTTTAATGAACCTGGACCTAATCAGTAACAGAGTCCGTGTCGGTGGCAACGCAAATATTTCGTCAAGATCAAATTCTCGCTGAGGAATGTTTTCTACGGAAACTTCAGTCATTCGAGATAACCTTTCAAAATCTGTTTGCATTTTTGTGCTCCTAGTGCACTCATATATTACTTCAACAAATTTAAGTTTAATTAGATACACTATTGATAACAATTATAATAATCGCGCAATTTTTTTGCAGATTGGAAAATGATTTGATCAACCTAACTATGTAACCGCAAATGCAGAGGAGAGTTGTGTTCGTTCATAGCCATTATATTCAACGAGGAAGTAATGGTCCTGTCTCCTTTATACGCTGTGGAAATGGAATACTAGGACGAGCACAGCTGTGCAACGCGTGTGGTGGTAAGAAGTACCGATAGTTTTCCCGATATTATATGTCTTAACAATATTTTATCATTTGCGATTATTTAAATAAGTTAGCACACACTAATCAAACCATTTGTTTTTGTACTATGGAGCACGAATTCGTAAAACACTCTGTATAAGTTAACTACGAAGCATCTCGCGATTGAACTATCTGACACTGTAAACGCAAACCAAAAATAGGCTGGCTTGTTAATTCTAAATATTGCATAACTAACGTTGGTCTTAAAACTTCTTATTTTCATCCGTTTGTTTACGAGTGTTTTAAAGGCGTAATCAGTGACAATCTCGTTATTGACCATGTTAACTCAGATAAGTTAGATAGCCGCGTATACAACTTGAAAATGATTACGCAGCGCGATAACTGCCGATTCAGAAACACTGGAAAATACAAACATTTTTGCCGACCGGTTATTGCTGTTGTTGATAAGCGAATGTTGAACAGGAAAGACTCAATAATAGACGAACACGCCCAAATGCATAGCATATAATAA
The DNA here is from genome assembly GCA_029339505.1 of Unio delphinus. NCBI lineage: Eukaryota > Metazoa > Mollusca > Bivalvia > Unionida > Unionidae > Unio > Unio delphinus. Next base: position 2,962,894 of record JAQISU010000015.1, read on the forward strand.
AAATAATTGAAAAATCAAATGCATGATTTGCCCGAGACCACATTCAATAATTTGTACATCTTGCTACTGTAATTAAGAAAATCTTAACACAAATAGGTAATAAAATACGAAGTAGAACGAGAGAGTAAGAGACTTGCAGATGAATTATCAAGGATTGTTGGGGACGTCAGCGACAGCGACGAAGAGTTCCAGTTTAACCGATGTTTTCTTGGAACACAATCATTGCATTATCACTTTATATATGTTAAATTCCGCAATATTTTTTTTTAGTTTGCAGCTTTAACTTTTCAATCTCGTTAACTTTTTATTATTTTCGAGCAGTGCGTTACGACTGTTATTTAGTTGTTGAATTTTACTGCACATTTCATTACAATAGTTGTTTGATTGTATTGATCCTTCAACGTTATATTTTGTTTTCCACAGTTAATATATTTAACACCTGTATGGCGATCTTGATTTCAGTTTTTTTACTTTCCATATTTTTGCTGATCTGCTGATTTTTCTTAGTAAGATTAGCCCCTCTCGATAAATCTCTTATACACCTGCACGCATCCAAATTTTATTTAACCCAATTAGCCCAATATGATATTCAGATGTGATTTTTGATGGTTTTTCAACTCCACGTGCGTTGAATAAAAACAAGTCATCAACATCAGACAAATTTGTAGCTTTGTTAGGCATATATCACCCGCGCATTTTTGGGTAATCATGGTAGTACGTATGGATTGGGTAATCATGGTGGTAACTATGGTGATAACAATGACGGTAATCATGGTGGTAACTATGGTGATAACAATGACGGTAATCATAGTGGTAATTATAGTAATCATAACTTTACAAAACCCCGTAAAAGAAGTAATGTTGCACTGTCAAAGGCAAGGAGGTCTGTTTTTTAGTCAACGGCAGTTGTAATTACCGCTATAATTATCGTCATTATTACCGCTCTGCTTATTACCATACGTATCTCCATGATTATCCAACCCATGATTATCCAACCCATGATTATCCATCATTATGACCTTACATACAACGAAAACGTTAAGACTTGCGTGACATTAAAAACAATATCGCGTGTATAAAATTAATGAGTTTGAAGTCCATGTTTCACAAAATGATGAACTAACAGTACGGCAATCTGAGAGATATTTTTGAGGAAACTTCTGGTATCAAAGGTGTAAATGGTAGGTACACATCATTAGATTTATGTTAATGCTTTCACTTGAATGTATATTATACTAAATTACTATTTTCTGCTGTCCCCGTTGATATGAATATTTTAATGCATAACAATGTACTATATTAGTACCGCAGATAGGATGCTCTGTTTCCATAGCAATAGATAAAGCAAGTCATTTGTTATAACATGTGATCGGCGAAGGAATCTCAAGGTATTACCAGGTATAAGTTGAGATTTGACATTTGTTATTCGTATCATTTTATACTAGAGTAAATAGTACGATATTAATTAGAGTAGTTCTTAAGCCGTTTAAACTGCTTTGGTAATGCAATGTTAAGTGAACCTTTGTCAACTTAGGTTAAAAAATCTCTAAAATTAAAACAATAAATGAATTATTATTTGAAGTTAATTGCGTCAGTAATTGACTATGGACAGTTTACATTCATTATCTGTGTTAGTTTTGTGTCTTCAGAATTTTGTATAGCTTTTTCAAATTAACTTAGATAAAACTGTACAGGTGTGATTGTATCTGTTATAACCTTCCCTGTCTATTTGTATGTCTGACTATTAAAAACTAGAACTGCTAGCGAACTTGAGTTGTTAGTGAAATATATATGTAAATCACCTTGCATTATTAGCAAGCAGGAGCTCAGAAGACATCGTAAGCTTCTGTTACATCACTCCTCAGTGGTCAACAATGCTACACAAAATGTAACATAGGACATTGATGATGTTATATGAAATGAAAGCAACACAATTCAATTAATCAGAGATAAAAGTTACTGTATAACAGCTGCATCAGCGAAATGACAAAGTCAGCTGTCATGAAAATATCTCGTTATGAAACTACATTAACAATGAAAAGGTCTTCATTTTTTTTATATCCGTCTATCGTAGGAGATAATAATAGAGTTCTTACAGTGTTCTCCAGAATAGCTTTACTGAACAGACTTAATCGGAGAATTCAACTCGATAAAACGAGCCAATATAGTAATTACATCAGTCCTCTCATTTATTCATTAATTGGCAATGATTAAATTTTGATTATAGAGTAAAATACTTTAGAGCTATCTTGACATACAGATCTTGTCATAAGAAGGTTCCACAACATATCAATGACCTAATTCAAGCTTTCATTTTCCATTCACACAATATGCAGTGTTAGATGGCATCTCAGTTTAATGTCAATAGATGCGTTGATTTAATGAGTGAGTAATTACACATTTTAAATAGTAATTTTAAAACAAAACCTGAAAATTACCTTTAGTCCAACTTGATGGTAATAGAAGAAAATGTGGTGGACGTAATAATTACATAACTTTTACAAATGTTGTTTCTTCATACTAGCATAGTTGTACCTATGATCGCTTTTGTAAATTTCTGTCGCTGTACTGTGCCATATTGTTTATGATGTGCAACCGGTTAAAAAGTATTGATCTAGGCATGCTAAGAAACTCCATATACGGACTGGTTAGCTAATTTTCTTTTTTGAAATAATACTTTTGAGTAATTGTTTCTTCAGCTGATAAACTGGGAGTATTGGATTTGAATGTCTGCAAATGTATCAATGTATTTATGAACTTTCACTGGAGTGAAATGTACATGAAAAATAGTCGTACTAATTAAAATTTCTCTATGGTCCAGATGTATTGTTCATGTCACCTACGGTTGTATTGTAAGACTAACACTATACCATATTTACACTACACTATACCATATTTACAAACATAAAATAATAAGAATTAGAACGATTTTGTAAGACTAACACTATACCATATTTACAAACATAAAATAATAAGAATTAGAACGACTTTGTAACGCCCTATTTTAACGACTTTTCTGTGACATGGATGAACCGCTTTGGCGATGCGAAAAGACCAAATTATCAATTTCTAAAGAGAAAGACAAATTATCAAACTCCTGTCATAAGTTCTAAATACTAATCGGTGTTTTTACTGTCCAGTGCCCCGAGTAATCCTGTTTGTGCCTCTACAATATTTGAAGCTTGCTATGTTAATGGAGTATACTCTAAATTTTTACCACGTTTAATAATAGTTGAAAAGCTTACCACTATTGGCCTTGCCCTTAAGCTATTTTTTAAGAAGGATAAAATTGTGCAGTTGTTGTGGTTCAAGATTACTCATATTGTTAATTTTGTTATTATTGTTTATTTTTTACTATCTGTAGTCGAATTATACCAGCCTTGTCCTTGAGAAAATCACGCGTTCAGCCAGTTCCTTTTGGAATGTGTAATCGTTTCGTTTCCTTTTTTTTCCAGATTGATTGATCATCGTTGAATGTAACATTCCGAAGAGACGTCTTGAATAGTTGTTAACATGTTAAACATTCGTTCCAATGGATAAAGCACGGCACAATAAACAACCTTTAATATGACAGAAAGAATAATTGTTTTTCTTTTCTTTGAAGGCAAATAATTTCGAGGTTACGGCCGAGTCTAGCATAAAGACTGTGTTGCATACCTGTCATCGAAGAAACGAAACAAAGTGTCCAATCATTTTCCGCCACCAATATATTGTACCGAAACGTCTCTAAGAATCGTTAAAACAAAGCTGCTTGAACACTAGTTAGTTAGTTACTTAGCATTGTAATCATTACGAATGTAGACAGTGAAGGAGCCAAAACCTTGAATATAGTCCAAAACACGAAGGATTTGTGGACTCTGTTAGAATTATTGAAAGCAATCAGATATCATGCAGGAAAACATTTTGTTTCTAAGATGGAATTAATATTTAAGAAACAATATAAATCTGTGTTGTCGTTTGGACAACATGTACTGGTGTCACTTTTCCAGCTAAAGTGATATGTTTATGAACCAGGAAAGTATTCGTACTTGAAATTTTGCAATGCTTGCAATAAAATATGCTATCTGTGGATCAGAAGTATGAGAAAGATTCGAATTGAATAAGGACATGTATTGTGGGTAAATGTACATACTTATGGCATATATGTGAAATAATTAGGTCAGTGATAAATACATGCCAGCTGATTCTATGGATTCCACAAATAAATGAAAATAATGACTGTCGGACAAGAGTATTACTAGAAGACCCATACGGCGGATATGAATTGGAGTAATACCGTGCCTCCAGGAGTTAACTCGACGCAAAGTACACTAGATACGAACACAGCCGAATTGGTTTTATCGTGGAAGCCGTCGAAAAGTTTGATGATCTTTATAACAGTATTTTTGTCTTTGATTTTTGCTGTGGGTGGAATTGCCAATTCTCTACTCATTTCTATCATTCAGAATTCACCAAATTTCAAAACACCACCAAACAATCATTTAGTAAACATCTGCTTTAATAACCTGACCCTATCTCTATGCATGGTGCTTTCCATAGCCTCCATTTATGTCGACGCAGAGGCTGACATTCTGGCTGGGCTTCAGATTTTTCTTTTAACTAATTGTTTCCTCCAATACTTGGGAACATTCGCGGCCATTGGATATTACCGCCAGAAAACGTTGCATAACCCGTCTATGTCGCTTAGTGCAAGGAGAAGTATTATTCTCAGGAGTATCATGTGCAGTTGGATTATATCATTACTTACGAGCCTTATGATCAGTCTGTCCTTTACAGAGGAAAATGCTAATGCTTGCTTTACCCTTGTGCCATTTCGTAGAAGTTTCCAAATGTGTCTTGATCGAAAAGAAACCTCTCCAGAACGGCTGTGTGTTTCTCTGATATTGGTCACTGTGTTTATAGTTTACCTCGGGATTATTGTTAAGTCGTACTACAGTGTTTTCAGGGTGATAAACTTTCCTTTAAATTTCGGGAAAAATCAAGTTGCTCCATTCCCACGCTCTTTCAGCCTGCCCTCTGACTTAACAGAGGACCATATGTCCCCAAGATGTTCCTACTCCATCGACGAAACCAAACAGGAGCACAACAAATCATTCATCTCCACACTGTCAGGGGAGACAACAATGGTGGTGCATTATCAGAAAAATGAACATATCCTTACTTTCGAAGACATCCTTGCCCTAGAAAACCCCATTTTAGCGAGCAGCACGCGCAAACAAAACATTCAGAAACAGCCACTCCAACTTATTCGAAGTACAGCAAGTAACTCCTCTATAAAATCGAAATGCCCGGAATTCGCAGACATTTCACTTGGAGCAGACTTGCAACGATATCAAAATGTTCGAAACAATTTCGCTCTGCGGAACTATTCTTTACGACATGATCGCATTAGCCTGAGCAGCGCAACCCGAAATAGCCTAGTAATGCTGACATTTTTCATGATTTGTTCTTTCCCAGAGTTCATCTGTACTATCCCAGGATCCCTTGTTTACTTGACTCCTGACACTCGCGTATTGGTCCTCCTGTTGTGTAGGACCTTGTTCTATTTGAACGCACCGATATACTCTCTCTGGTATCTTATGTTTAACAAGAGAGTTAGGAAGTGTCTTCTTAAAGTTCTTGACCATTTCTTATTAAAAATGAATTTGAGAGTATAACATACATACATACATACATACATACATACATACATACATACATACATACATACATACATACATACATACATACATCTCGCTGCTAATGAAATCAATGCATTTATTTGCAAATTCATGTTAACAATTCGTCTTGAAAACATTATTTCTGACAACGGTTCTATTGTGGTTGTAAAATGAAGGAATATTATTGAAGTTTTATTTTGTTTGGTTTCTTGTTTTATGACAGGGCGGCACAAATAGGATATTCGTTGCCAAGGCAATTGAAAAAAAAATGCTTTACCAAACCACTCAACAGGGTAGTTGGCCTGATCTGATCCAATGTTATTATTATAGCTCAATCAGTTTTATATGCGTGTCTGGCACGCTAACCAATGAGCAACCATGACTCCAGCCTCCAAAACTCGTTTCTTATTCCATGCGCAAGACCTATTAACATTCCCGAGCTCGCAGATATATAAAATGGATGTACAATGTCATATTAATTTACATGATTAAAATGTCTGAAATAATGGATTCAATGAAGTATCTAAATTACCAAAATATAATTTAATGTATTTAAGCTAATTTTTCATGGATGTTCTACGAGTTATTCGAAATGTATTTTGGTCCGTTGGATGAAGGCAACTGCTATAACCGAAGAGAAGAAAAAAATCGCCTATTATTAAAAATTACCTGACGGATTAATTTTACATTAAGTCATGGATATGACATTTAATAAACTCATAACATATTGTTTATACTTTACATTTGTAATGTGTGTGTTATATCAAATCGTCAGAAAAGGCATATGTATAGCGTGCGAGGCGTCTGACGTATTTCAGTTAAAATGAGTTGTCTGAAGATGTTTCAGCTATTTCTTTACTCAATGCATCAAATAATTTAACAGGACAATAAGAATCGTACACATAAATTTCTCATAAAATTTTCAAAAATCGTCAAATAATTGAATTGTTTTCTCGCATATGCTTACAAAATAATGTTTCTTTTTTATTCGTTTCATAAAATTCACATGGAACAATCCTATAATATCTTGAAGTGCCAGTTTCATGATAATCTCGTTATATTATATAAGTCTGCGGAGTATGAGTACGATACATACTTTCTGGGTTGTCCTTCAAATTTTTCGTATTTTAGATGTAAAGCTTTGCCCTTGAAAGACATTAGAGTAATTACAGATAAAAAGCTAACTGATGAATAATTCGATGACTTATGAGTGTACAAATTTAAACCAAATGGGCAAAAGATAGCAAAGAGTTTACATTCTAATTCATGATATTACTTTAGGATACCAAGACTGCAAGGTAGAATAGACTCATTAACTTACATACTGTACGATATATTACTTTAGGATACAAAGACTGCAAGGTAGAATAGACTCATCAACTTACATACTCTGCGATATTTATAGGTTACTGCGTTTGTATAGGAACGAGTTTTTGTCTGACCATGGGAATACAGTATTAGTCCGAGAAAAAGAGTTCATATTTTTCCTATACAAATGCAGTAACCTTTTTATTATATACTCATTTCGTTTCTTACCTAATATAAAGGAATACATTATATAACATAAGGTAATTGAATTTATGCTGCATTTCGAAATAAATATACAAAAGTAGATTCATCAATACACAGTAACAATAACAATATTAACGCGCCATGAAGCGACATCTGAACTTCGTTTTTTTTTTTAAAATCATCTTGTTTAATCTACTTAAAATTGACATGCGCATTGAAAAAAACCTTTGCAGTTGGTCTGGAATGAATGGGTTTTGATTTTTGTTGATTAAACTCAATTTTGTTTTTCTGCTTATGACAGACTGGTTTTGTTAGGTCAATTTGGCGCATTGAAAAAAACGATTTCATTTGGAAATGTAGTCGAAGTTTAAAGGACAAGTTCGGTGTGCATCAGGTTTTCCATGACATGGATGATGTCATTTGGATTTGTAGAACTAAAATAGTACATTTTGAGAAAATTCAAAATGCTTAAATGGAATTATATGTATTACCATTCTTATTACCAGATAAAGAAGATATATGTTTATGCCCTGTCACTTGCATGTTCGCTGTTCCAGTGACTTTAGATATGACTTGTATTACAGTGTATGCCTTTTAACATAACACTATCAAAATAGTTAAACGGGAAAAATTAGAAAGCAGCTGTTGTATGACAGTCCATTTAGCCATCGGAAATAATACTTTTTCGTCGTCTTAGCTTATCGGCACTGAAGCTCTTAGTTTCCTACCCAAACATTCATTTGCATCTCTCTCTCTCTCTCTCTCTCTCTCTCTCTCTCTCTCTCTCTCTCTCTCGAATTAAGTGCTTTGACTGACTAGTAAAATGGCACGTCTCTGATAGATAAGCGATATCACTTTGCCTTAATATTCTCGAGAGCACTCGTCATAGTCTGAACAAATATATTTGTGAAAAACAACGAATAATTCTCCTGAATAACTGTTTGAATTATCAGAATGGTATTTTCAATTACTGCTTCTCTCCCGTTTGTTGTTGACATAGGAAATATGTCGTTCATCCCTTTCCTTGTTTGAAAGTTACACATCGTTAGCATCATCTCTGCTCTCAAATGGGTGGGAGAAAAAAATGTGTTTATTAATCCACAAGTAAATCTAATAAACTGAATGTTAAAGCGTGTACTAAACGAGCGTACATTATTTGTTTACCAAGTAGTTCCTAATACACTATGCTACTTTTAGTCACACATGTTGTGCGGTATGAAAAAGTATGAAAATACATTGCACGATTGCATAGATCACCCTATCGAACTGGCAGTGTGTTACGTCACTACCTGGCAGTGTGTTACGTCACTAAATGGCAGTGTGCTACGTCACTACTCGGCAGTGTGACACGTGTATGTGTCATTGTATTAAAAGGTTAATATAAATATGTTGTATATAGTTCGTGTTTCATATATCAGTGTATGCATGTTTACGTTTCCAATAAAACAAATATATTTTTGTAACCAAATGAAAATCGTATCGGCGAATAAGAGAGGACGTTCAAAGCTCTCCAAATGACGAATTGAAATTCTTGGATGTGAGTGTAAATTTCATCGTTTATATCGAGTTGTTGTATAGCATTATTGTGGTGTTACGTGTTACGTGTACGGTGATTGCAGCAAATACCCTCTTGACGGAAGTTACATTTTTAGAAAAATAATGTGCTAATATCAAGGTCCAGATACTGCAGCATGGTAAAATGAATGTAATTAATTTTTACATCTGTTAGGAGCATCACTGGATGCCATCCAGCACAATACGATCTGATAAAGCGCCTGTCTGAGATAACATATGCCATTAATTGAGAGTAAATATAATCAGCATTTCGTAATAAAGAATACAATCTGCATGTATAGTAAGTTCAGTGGCATTGGCAGTGGCAATGGATGCAAAGGATTATGCCATGGAAAACGTGAACTCTGTGACAGAACATGTCATTATGAATAATGTAAATTGCATTTCATCGCATTACCTGTGACAGGACATGTCATTATGAATAATGTAAATTGCATTTCATCTCATTACCTGTGACAGAAAATGTCATTATGAATAATGTAAATTGCATTTCATCGCATTACCTGTTGGTTTCGGTGTTTGACTATGCCTTAAACGTCGTATTGGGCTAAAATCGCGTAATTGGCTGCATTATGCGCGAGATCGTGAAATAAAAATGCAAAGCGGTATGAGAAAGGAAGATATACTTACCTTATTAGGACTCGCAAATGAGTCACGACCACAACAACATCCCCCCGTTATACCGGCAACATCAATTGTCAATCAGCTCAAACAAATAAAGAATCCAACTCCGGTCGTGAAATCAAAATACCGAAATGAGCAAGAAAAGTCGTCATACTTGTGTAAATTAAAACTCACGGTCGAACCGCGCCAGAATCTTGCACAGCTTCTAGAAGAGACGGTACTACAGTCCGGTTTCAAGGTTGACACTGTACTGTTGTTAATGTGGAATATGTCATGTGTGTTCATTTAGCCAAAGAATCCTCCTCATTTTCCACAACATCAAAAAGCTATGGTTAAATAATGTTACATGTTTAATCTTGTACCATAAAGATACAGAGGCAATCAATAAAAAATGATATAAGTTACGGACAAATCCTTGAGAATTTTCAAAAATATACCAGAGGAGGTTCAACGTGGATTTTTTTCTAGATGCATAGAAGTTCAGCTTCACATTTACCTGCGCACCACGCCATTGTGGATCGATTTTCTAATATAGAATAAATCGTGGAGGTAATTGTGTATTCACTGAAACGACGTGCAACTTCTCTTGCACGAATGCTGCACTTAGAGGCTTTTCCTTTCGTAGTTGGGCCGCAAACCGGTCTCTCGCTCGTTTACTAGCAGGTGCTAAGTGGTGCCTCGATGGTTGCTCCGGAATATCAATTCAATCCTAGATCGTAAATGCATCGAGATCTCATCCCGGGTTAGTAGCTCAACCTTGTCTGCCTTCAAAAGTCCCTGGCGTAGTTGATTCCTTTCCAAATTGTTTCTGAGTGAGTCTAACTCGGATTGAAGTGAAAGTCTTTTGTTGGCAACCCGGCTACAGTCTTCTTACAGCTGGTTTTAACTCGTTCGTGCAGGTGGTTTTATTGCCGGATGAATTTCGTTGATGGTCCTTACATCAAGCCATTCACGGGAATTCTTCATTGGCTGTGATAAGTACATCTGCCACAATGCTTGTTTGCCCTTCCATGCTCGAGACAAGCCGTGGGTGACGTTCGAATGGCTGTTTCACTTTCCAATAATAGGGAGTGCATTCCCTCTCAGACATGGTCTGCAAGTCAGCTTTATGGTTTTATATCCAATCCGAATCAAGGAGATTCGCTAGCGACCAATAAATTCAATCTTGATCTTTATACCTCATGTCATGATCATCCATCTCTTGAGTCTTTCTCAGGCATCCGTCGCTGTGATCATGTTCAAGTCTTGGATAAGATCCACACCAGAGCGTTGGGTAGCACTATATATCACTTGATACTTTGTACGCGAGATCATGTCGTTAACCTACTGAATCGACGCGATATATAAGTTCTGTTCCGGGCTTCAGTCAATAGCAAATCACATAGAGGTTGAGTGCCATTAACTTGAACTTCTACACGAGAATAAAGTTCTTCGCAACGAGTCAAGATAAAATGCAGTCGCGACGATCCGCACGGGAGGAACACACAGCGGAAACCACTGTTAGAATGATGATAACAGAAGATGAGTTTGGTCCGAATGTTCAGACACTTATCCGGTTAAGTTGGTATATGGGGTGAATTGACAGCATTTATAAATAATCAGCCTGGTAATCCATTGATCATTGATTTAATGAGACTTGTGGGGTTTTCTTGGCGTTTTGTGTTAATGATTTGTTATTCCATATACTTTAATTATATGAAACAATCAACATTGCTCAGCTAAGAAGAGAAAAAATCTCGACTGTTCAATAAAAAAACAAACTTGTTCGCATACTTGTTACTGCAAGGAAACAGAACCCTTTGAAACAAACAGCAAGCTTGGAGGGAGGGAAATGATCTGTTAAAAAGCTATATGAGATAAACTTTCGTTTGAAAAAATCAAGATGTTAGATTTAAACTTCATCCAAATATTCATAATAGGTGCCACCACTTGAATCAGTCAACAAAGTCGCTCGTAACTTCGTTCATTTTCTGGGGTTAGCCAAAAGTAGTGATACATTATATGCTCCAAATGCCATTAATTACTAATCGAATAACATCAACATTCGCACTGTTCACAAAAATATATGAGACGGACTGAAGATACACAAGCCCGTTTATTAAGCGGATATAAGAAGAAAAGTGTGCATTAGATAAAAATAAGAGTAGCTTGAACGTTGGTGATTAGCTGGGGTGCAGGAACTCATGGAAGTGCAAACTTTGGCTGAAGATAATCCAACATTTACTTCCTATATTGAAAATGGTGACGTCATCAATTTTTTTTCCCCGCTTTCTACTGAATGGGTTGACTCACGGCTGTTGCCTATCAACATCAGATTAATTCGTACACATGTGAAAAAATGTCATGGTTTCTTAGTTCGATAAAAAAAATACATGGCTCATAATACAATACGTTGTTTAGGATCAATATTTTTCAAGACTCCGTATTATTCAAATGATTCAAGATGTTTTGCACGTAAGAGCGGTATTTGGAACTTTAAGAAGAATTTGAAACAAAATATTGAAATTTGTATAATTTATTTGTAAGTATACTGGTCTACAGCCAAAATGCTTTAGAAATAAATATAGTCAAACGTTACTAATTCAGGCTCACTGAGAACAAAACCGATGCTTAAAATTATTGATTGGCTCTAGTTTTAAAGATATTATACTGGGTTACTATATAAGACCCTTTAATTTGAAATGGCGGGTTTAAGTGAGTTATAAAGAAAAGGGAACTCAATTTAAACCAGAAATGACTAAAATACATCTTTGACTGGATCTATGAATAAATCTGTGACCTGGTTTGGACGGTACTTGCTTGTAGGCAAAACAATAAATGGTGCAATCTGAAGCTGTTATTGCGTCATACATGACATTAATTGCATCATGCTATTCCTGGAAGTCATGGATGATGCAGTAATAACTTAGCTTGCAAATTGCCCTATATCAGCTCTAGAACTCTTACAGCGTTGCGCTTTTTTATTTGTCAGTGTTTAAGTTTGCAAAAGGACACATTTTTCTTTAGCCAAAGCGAGCAGAGATGCCTCGTACATGTGTGAACAATCCAGATAACTTCTGCTTTGTTTGTGCTGTAGTGGCTTTTGTATCACAAAAGCGCAGTATAACCAATAAAGTTAAGAAAGCCTATCAACTTTTGGGGCTGCAAATTTAGAGATCATGACAAGAGGTGGGCTAACAAATACACTGCAAAACTTCTGCAACAAGTCTTCACCAATGTTTTAACATGAAAAGGAAATCTGTGCCTTCTGCAATGCTAATGATTTGGAGAGAGCCAACATATCATATCACTAATGGTTGCTTATGCATGGTGCTTCCAATTGTGAAAGGTGTGTCAACGAAGAAACAAGTGGACTGTGCATTATTTATACATTCCATCACCTATACGCCCAGTACCCCACAAAAAAGAAATGTTGGCTCCTGTGGAGTCTGACAAAGAAGAGGATTAAACTTTTGTCCTGAGCCATCACTGTCGCATGAGACATATTTTCTCCCATCCCCCTCCTCTGAACCACACCTCATAACACTAAATAAACTAAACACTCTTTCAGGGATTTGGAACTATCCGAGAGTAAGGAAACTCTGTTTGGCTCCAGACTAAAGCAGTGGAATTTCCTGGCAAGTACTGTTAGGGTTTTAATGTTCCGTGACCGTCTGAAGGATCTTATCTCAATCTTAGTCATGGAATGGTCTTTGTTGCCTACAACGACATGTATGGTTTGATTGCAGCCCTCAACATCATGCATGATCCAAATGAGTGCATAATGTTCATTGATTCATCAAAACCGAGTTATGTTTTGCTACATAATGGCAATGTTGTGCTATCAATTCCAGTTGGTCTTGCAGTCCATATAAAGGTACACCTATGAAAATATGAAAGAACTGTTGAGACGATTAAAGTATGACCAACATAAGTAGCAGCTTTGTTGCGATTTGAAGGTTCTTACTCTGTTTTTTTGTCTTCAGATTGGATACACAACGGACTGCTGTTATCTGTGCGAATGAGATAGTCATGAAAGAGATTCCCACTACATCTAAAGAATTTGGACACTCTTACAGTAGTTGTAGCCTGGGAAGAAAAGTGTTCAGCATCCAACACGTGTTGAATCAAAGAAGATTTTGTTTCCACCTGGCACATCAAGCTGGATCAGATAGAGAATTTTGTCAAGGCCATGGACAGAACACAAGCAACTTTCAAGTATCTCCGTGGTACGTTTCCAAATTTAGGTGACGTTAAGATAAAGGAAAGTGTTTTTGTTTTCCTCACATTCGTGAACGTCTTCGAAATTATGCATTTCACTGTGCCATGCATGGCAAAGAAAAGATGGCATGGAAAGCCTTCCAGTAAGTGGCAGCAAATTTTGTCGGAAATAACAAGGCAGACAACTACAGGCAGTTGATGGAAAATCTCTTCAAGGTATGCAAAAGCCTTGGTTGCAAAATGTTACTCAAGAGCCATTGTTTGCACTCATCTAGAGTTTTTCCCACAGAACTGCGTAGCAGTGAGCGGCAAGCGTAGCGAGCGATTTCACTGTGATATTATAACAATGGAGATACTCTATCAGGGCACGTTGGGCCCAACAATGCTTGCAGACTATTGCCGGACAGTGGCAAGAGCTGCACATTTAGTTAATATAAGAGACAATCCATAATAGTTTTTGCAGTTTATTTCATAATAAAAAAAAGTTATATAACCTTTTTGTTACAGAAACGGGACAGGCTAAATAGTATCATGTAAAGCAACAATAAACACAAGGAAAGACCTATGTTTGAAATTTATGATTAAAACTCTACTATCTACACAATATACATAGACGTGAAATCTAAAAACGTAAACATCTTGGAAACAGCTAATCAGTTGTTTAAATTGTCATATTTGAATTCAGCACATCAAAGTAGGCCATAGTTATTTGTGGTGAGTAGAATGCTGTTCATGACATTGAATATTAAATTATAGAAATCCTATGTCACGAACAAGAGAACATAAAGAATTAATTAGATCTTCTATGGGGAGCAGTTAAAGATAGTAAATTTAATTTCTTGACGGCAGAACTTAATCATCTATTACCGAGTTCACACAAAACTAATAATGTAGTTCAGCAACTTGTTGGATTTTTTATAAAGATATTTTTTCTGGTCTTTAATGGAAGTGTACAAAAACAGGATCAGTCAGACAAGTTGAAAAAGTGAGTACAATCGTATGTATAGTTTGAATGGATCAAAAAAAGAATATATTCTAGGTATAATAGATAAAAGAAACGCTGATGTTGCAATAATCTTGTTATAATACAGTTGATATTATGAAATCATAACTGTAATTTAAATCATTTTTGACCAAATAGGTTTCGTTTAAAAAGAGAAGTTCCCCTCATTGAAGATCGTAATAATGGAATAAAAAGTATTTATTTAATGAATGCTACTTGATGAATTGTCCTGGAAATCAACGATTGTATGGGTCAGATTAAATATTCAAACTAGTTTAATTTCTCTTACAGATGTTCGTTTTTCTTGGAAATTCATAATCTTGTACCCTTATTTTCAACATATCGTATTTACATACAAAAAAATTATGTTTCATTTTGCATAAGAATAAAATTAGATACCTAAGTTGGACAATACAGAAAATTTCTGTTGGAAAACCTGGTACCATAGCTTTTTAATACCTTGTATTGCACATGCATTTGTATATTGTTAATGTTGTGTGACAATCTTATTAATGTTGTGTGACAATCTTGTTAATATTGTGTGACAATCTTGTTAATGTTGTGTGACAATCTTGTAAGTTGGTAATTGCGTAAGAGAGTGAATGCAAGTATGTACTAATCATTTTCTTTTCATTTGTTTTTAACAATTTGATTACATTTGTAACTGTAATGGATGTCACTCTAAAATGACAATGGTTCAAATAAGATAATATTACATTCCCATACACAAGGTCAGGTGATGTATGGAATTATACAACTTTGACCCAAAAAAATATAGGTCAATGTAAAGCTGATGTATACATATGGGTTTGCTATTTTAGAAGGCAAAATATGGATGTGTACTCTAAGCCGTTAACAGAATATCTACAAAAAGGGAAATTCCATAGAAATGCGTAAAGAATAATATTTATATTTTTTTTAAACATCGTTATCCACTGCTAGATGTGAATCCTCTCAATTCTCTTGAAATGCATTTCCTATAAATGACTGTATACAAGATGCAATCAACTGAATATATTATATTAAAAGCAGTGACAATTAACATGTACTGACCTATACGGTATGGAAACGGTTAGAGGGTAATCAAGGTAAATCTTAATGTCATCTTCCTTTCAGGCACGTTAACAAAAACTATATAACGTGCAATTTAGGATCAGTTGTACAAAACCTTTGATGTGAAATTGGTGTTTCATTTTTTTTGCAGATTCATGATGTTGAATTTATTCTATCTATTAGGCTTAATCGACATAGCAATTGTCCCCATCTTTCTATTTGAGACGAAGCCGATACATCATATTCGAATATTTACAACAACAAAAAATGTTTTAGATTATGACACTCGATCTATATGTCTACTTCTTAGTTTGATTATCTCACCACTTTGATTGCTTTCACAAAGTTCAAAAACACATGCAGGCAAAAACACATGTAATATAGCTGGTAGAAGACTTTTGACCTTAGTTACGTCCTTTAGGAGGGACCCGAATGGCCGAGTGGTCTTTCCGCTTTCCGTTATGGATCAACAGCGTATTGCAGTGCACATCCGCAATAAGAACCGGAAGTCCACAGCTAGAACCACTGCCAAACATCCGCACTGGGAACCAATTCAAGAGTAATTTCCCTTTATTGACATTAGTACGACGAAGAAGAACTAGAACAACGAAAGAGATAATTAATATGTTACCTCTGTCTCTTCAAGTAAAGTAAAATAACAATATTTCTTTGTGCAAGGAGTCCTGTAATATAAAGTAATTTTTTTTCTCACGGCTAAAGTAAAGGCATATGAAAAATCTCTCTCTCTCTCTCTCTCTCTCTCTCTCTCTCTCTCTCTCTCTCTCTCTCTCTCAGACACGCACGCGATAGCAATTAAAAAGGGCACCAGTAACAGCACCTTATGGAGCGCATTATGCCTGCATAAAACTGAGGTGAAATTAAGGGAAATTTTGGAATCTCTATTAATATAGATAAACTCTGAGTCTGACAACCAACAAACAACTCCTAGAGTACAATGGACCTAATTATATTTCGTATTGCAGGCTTCCTTGTACCATCCTCACCTCAAACTAACGCAAATAGTTTAAGAATGTTTAAAAATATTGACATGTCTCGCATACAGATCTCAGAAGAAATATCTGATCCTTGTAGCCCTATTCAAATTAACGAACCAAACCAACTTCATACATAAAATACCATGCTCTAGGTAAAATCTTTAATAGCAAATTTGAAATTTCGTGTGCTGCGTAAATCGAAATATTTCATAATGTTCATGATTTTCATGTTATTTTACTTGCATCATAGATTCACGCACTTGAGCAAAACAGTACCGTATCAATGTTTGCATCCGTGCTCAGAACCAATGCTAATATTTCTCTTTGTTAAAGTCTGGGTCATAAATATTTCCTTTCTTACACATCTGCACACGTCACGTTATCTACATGTATATTTTTTTCATAATTAGATATTCCAGTTTATCAGCTTTATTCTTAACACATTGTTCACAAGAAATTTGTTCCCATTTACCTAAACTCGCTTCTTTCAAACGATGCATCTGCGCTCAGAACCATGACTTTCTTATCTCTGCCTGTCACAACACAGGTTGATGCCAAAATAAAAATCAGTATAAATATTGTTTACAATAACCATCTGATACTAACCACCAGAAAACGAATGAATTAATCCTTCTCTTATAGACACATCATAACTCGTATCATGAGGATGTATAGCAAACAATCGAACAAAGTCTGTTCATTACTGCATGCTGACTTATAACATCCGTGCCTAGAACCAACAATTCTTGGTGAAAGAAAGTTTATAAAAAGTACAGTTCCAATAATCGAACATCTTTCAGAACATATGACAATAAGAATCAAATCTTTATTACCGCATATCAATTCACGTTCTCATCACAATCATACGCCGATAACATGAAGAATACGGATATTTACTTCATCGATGATAACATCCCCGCTGGGAACCAAACCAACTTCATACATAAAATACCATGCTCTAGGTAAAATCTCTAAAAGCAAATTTGAAATTTCGTGTGCTGCGTAAATCGACATATTTTATACTGTTCCTGATTTTCATGTTATTTTACTTACATCATAGATTCACGCACTTGAGCAATACAGTACCGTATTAATGTTTGCATCCGTGCTCAGAACCAATGCTAATATTTCTCTTTGTTAAAGTCTGGGTCATAGATATTTCCTTTCTTACACATCTGCACACGTCACGTTATCTACATGTATATTTTTTTCATAATTAGATATTCCAGTTTATCAGCTTTATTCTTAACACATTGTTAACAAGAAATTTGTTCCTATTTACCTAAACTCGCTTCTTTCCAACGATGCATCTGCGCTCAGAACCATGACTTTCTTATCTCTGCCTGTCACAACATAGGTTGATGCCAAAATAAAAATCAGTATAACTATTGTTTACAATAACCATCTGATACTAACCACCAGAAAACGAATGAATTAATCCTTAGCTTATAGTCACAACTCGTATCATTAGGATGTATAGCAAACAATCGAACAAAGTCTGTTCATTACTGCATGCTGACTTATAACATCCGTGCCTAGAACCAACAATTCTTGGTGAAAGAAAGTTTATAAAAAGTACAGTTCCAATAATCGCACATCTTTCAGAACATATGACAATAAGAATCAAATCTTTATTACCGCATATCAATTCACGTTCTCATCACAATCATACGCCGATAACATGAAGAATACGGATATTTACTTCATCGATGATAACATCCCCGCTGGGAACCAAACCAACTTCATACATAAAATACCATGCTCTAGGTAAAATCTTTAATACCAAATTTGAAATTTCGTGTGCTGCGTAAATCGACATATTTCATACTGTTCCTGACTTTCATGTTATTTTACTTACATCATAGATTCACGCACTTGAGCAATACAGTACCGTATCAATGTTTGCATCCGTGCTCAGAACCAATGCTAATATTTCTCTTTGTTAAAGTCTGGGTCATAAATATTTCCTTTCATACACATCTGCACACGCCACGTTATCTCCATGTATATTTTTTTCATAATTAGATATTCCAGTTTATCAGCTTTATTCTTAACACATTGTTCACAAGAAATTTGTTCCTATTTACCTAAACTCGCTTCTTTCCAACGATGCATCTGCGCTCAGAACCATGACTTTCTTATCTCTGCCTGTCACAACACAGGTTGATGCCAAAATAAAAATCAGTATAACTATTGTTTACAATAACCATCTGATACTAACCACCAGAAAACAAATGAATTAATCCTTCTCTTATAGTCACAACTCGTATCATGAGGATGTATAGCAAACAGTCGAACAATGTCTGTTCATTACCGCATGCTGACTTATAACATCCGTGCCTAGAACCAACAATTCTTGATGAAAGAAAGTTTATAAAAAGTACAGTTCCAATAATCGCACATCTTTCAGAACATATGACAATAAGAATCAAATCTTTATTACCGCATATCAATTCACGTTCTCATCACAATCATACGCCGATAACATGAAGAATACGGATATTTACTTCATCGATGATAACATCCCCGCTGGGAACCAAACCAACTTCATACATAAAATACCATGCTCTAGGTAAAATCTTTAATATCAAATTTGAAATTTCGTGTGCTGCGTAAATCGACATATTTCATACTGTTCCTGACTTTCATGTTATTTTACTTACATCATAGATTCACGCACTTGAGCAATACAGTACCGTATCAATGTTTGCATCCGTGCTCAGAACCAATGCTAATATTTCTCTTTGTTAAAGTCTGGGTCATAAATATTTCCTTTCATACACATCTGCACACGTCACGTTATCTACATGTATATTTTTTTCATAATTAGATATTCCAGTTTATCAGCTTTATTCTTAACACATTGTTCACAAGAAATTTGTTCCCATTTACCTAAACTCGCTTCTTTCAAACGATGCATCTGCGCTCAGAACCATGACTTTCTTATCTCTGCCTGTCACAACACAGGTTGATGCCAAAATAAAAATCAGTATAAATATTGTTTACAATAACCATCTGATACTAACCACAAGAAAAAGAATGAATTAATCCTTCTCTTATAGACACAACTCGTATCATGAGGATGTATAGCAAACAATCGAACAAAGTCTGTTCATTACTGCATGCTGACTTATAACATCCGTGCCTAGAACCAACAATTCTTGGTGAAAGAAAGTTTATAAAAAGTACAGTTCCAATAATCGAACATCTTTCAGAACATATGACAATAAGAATCAAATCTTTATTACGGCATATCAATTCACGTTCTCATCACAATCATACGCCGATAACATGTAGAATACGGATGTTTACTTCATCGATGATAACATCCCCGCTGGGAACCAAACCAACTTCATACATAAAATACCATGCTCTAGGTAAAATCTTTAATATCAAATTTGAAATTTCGTGTGCTGCGTAAATCGACATATTTCATACTGTTCCTGACTTTCATGTTATTTTACTTACATCATAGATTCACGCACTTGAGCAATACAGTACCGTATCAATGTTTGCATCCGTGCTCAGAACCAATGCTAATATTTCTCTTTGTTAAAGTCTGGGTCATAAATATTTCCTTTCATACACATCTGCACACGCCACGTTATCTCCATGTATATTTTTTTCATAATTAGATATTCCAGTTTATCAGCTTTATTCTTAACACATTGTTCACAAGAAATTTGTTCCTATTTACCTAAACTCGCTTCTTTCAAACGATGCATCTGCGCTCAGAACCATGACTTTCTTATCTCTGCCTGTCACAACACAGGTTGATGCCAAAATAAAAATCAGTATAACTATTGTTTACAATAACCATCTGATACTAACCACCAGAAAACGAATGAATTAATCCTTCTCTTATAGACACAACTCGTATCATGAGGATGTATAGCAAACAATCGAACAATGTCTGTTCAATACCGCTTGCTGACTTATAACATCCGTGCCTAGAACCAACAATTCTTGGTGAAAGAAAGTTTATAAAAAGTACAGTTCCAATAATCGCACATCTTTCAGAACATATGACAATAAGAATCAAATCTTTATTACGGCATATCAATTCACGTTCTCATCACAATCATACGCCGATAACATGTAGAATACAGATATTTTCTTCTTCGATGATAACATCCCCGCTGGGAACCAAACCAACTTCATACATACAATACCATGCTCTAGGTAAAATGAACCCCGAATCCACCCAAATCCACTAAAATCAACCCCAAATCCACCCAAATCCACTGACAGCAACCCCAAATCCACCCAAATTCCCTAAAATCAACCCCAAATCTACCCAAAATCACCCCAAATCCACCCAAATACCCTAATAAGACTAAAATCCACTAAAATCCCAAGAAGAATCTTTGCCAATATGGTTTGAAAAGTGACAATTGTTCTCGGTGACGACGTATGGACCTCTCCAGGAAACTTACAATTTGTTGTGTTCTTGGGGCAACAGCAACAACACCTTGTTACCTACTTCATACTGGATTGGTTTTGCGTGCTTGTTGTAATTCTTCGCCTGACGCGCCTTCGCTCGCTTGAGGTTCTCCTGTGCGAGGGAACAAACTTCCTCCAGTTTGTTGCGCAAGTCCGCGAGGTACTGGTAGGTAGTGCGTACCTCCTCTACAGCGTGGTCGTCCGTCCACAGCTGTCTTAGTACGGCGATTGGGCCAAGTACAGTCCTCCTGTACAAGGGAGAGAACCCTAAACTCGCTTGTGGTACTTCCCGGTATGCGAAAAGCATGGCAGGCATATACCGATCCCAGTCCTTGGGGCGGCCTTTGCACAGCTTTTTGAGCGTGTTCTTTCTTTAGGGTCCCGTTGAACCGTTCGACCAGTCCGTTACATTGGGGGTGATATGGTGTAGTCGTGAGGTGCTTAATTGACATTAGTCGGTTCACCTCCGCCATCACACGACTCATGAATTGTGTCCCTTGATCGGTCAGGATCTCGTCGGGTACTCCGACTCTTGACCAATTCCGATTAAATCCATTTGCGACGCGTCGAAAGGGTTCATCGATCAGGGGTGTACTCCACAAGGGGACGGGTCGATGATCCGTTTCCGGTGCCATTCTTTGACACTTGTCACAGGAGAGACAGAATCGCTTGACATCACCCTGGACCCCTGGCCAGTAAAATTCTTTGACAAGACGGTCACGCGTCTTGGCAATTCCCTTGTGTCCTCAAATGAGATTCTCGTATGCGAGTTTTAACGCTTCGCCTCGCTTCTCTTTCGGCACGACAACTGGCTTTAAGTGTTCGCTGCCTTTCCTGGGGTGGCGATACAAGATTCCCTTCTTGTACGCGAACTTCACCGCGCCATTCGGAGTTTCTTTCTCTGTTCCTGCTACAGCATGGTTGTGCAACTGGACCAGAGTTGCGTCTTCTTGTTGCAGCTTCCTCAACTCGGCCGGAAGAACGTTACTCACCAGTGACGATGTAACTTGCATCGGCTTCGCTTTCGTCTGCCGACTCTTGGACCTGGTATCCACAGCACTCACTGGTATCGGTGTGCAGGTTTCGGGGTTCGGTTGTGGCAACACATAACGACATCCCAGTATGACGTCATGTGATAGACCATCCAAGCACGCAGCTTCAATTTTCCCCTTCACGTACGTTGAATCGAGGTCAATGTCAGCCACTGGCAATGAGTCACGCGCTCAGTTCGCGTACTGAACTTCGATTATCTCCCCCTGTGTAATCCTCAGGCTTAACGTACTTCCTGTCGACTAGGATCGGGACACTACACCCGGTGTCATACAAGATGGTGGCACCTTCTCCGTTGACAATTGCAGACGCGAGATTTGAAGGTTTGCATCTTACTCCCGGCTCGTAATCCTTCCTAGCGACGGCATTCACCTGCGTCTGTCTTCCCTTGAAACAGTCCCTGGCTATATGCCCCGGGCGCTTGCAGTTGTAACACGCGGACCTGCAAATCCCGCTTTCGGGGGTGAGGCCTGTCCAGGTCTATGGGTGACATCCCTACCTGTAGATCCCCCTCCGGCTCTCCCGTCGCCCTGACGTTTACGGACAGCCGGCTACACCTCAAGCACTCGGCGCGACTCAGTGGGTCGGGGTCGGTCCGCAGCCCCGTAACTTTCACTCTTCGAGTGCGCCTGTTCGTATCACTCCGCCATGCTAGCGATCTCTTCGAGCGTACGGTGCACCCTCTCTGCTAGGAAAATTGTTAACTCGTGACGGTAAGTACTCAAGACATGTTCTTTGAGTATAACCTCGCGCAACCCGTCGTATGATCGTTCGACTTCGGCCATCTTCATCCACTTCTCAAATAACCCTCGAACAAGGTTGTGGAATTGAGAGTGGGTTTCCGTTGCTTTTTTCGTCGAGTCCCGAAAACGTTTACGGTACGTTTCGGCGGTCAGCCGATAATGGCAAAGAAGGGCCTTCTTGAGCGCATTATGATCGTGGTCTGAATCGTCTGCAGCTAAGCCGTGGTAGACTTCACAAGCTGCACCTTGCAAAAAGGCTGAAACATTATCGCCCAATGTTGCTCAGGAACTTTATGAGCGTGAGCAAGTTTCTCAAACTGCACGAGAAAATCGTCGATAGACTTTTCCTTATCGTTGAACCGCGGCATGTTTATCTGGGCCATTCGGTAGTCGATGAAAGGTCGTCGGGTCCCTCCGGAACTCGTACTGGCGTCGTCCCCATCGATGTCCCTAGCTGCTAGCTTTAACTTCTTCATTTCGAGCGTGTGAGTAAGTCTGGCTAGCGCTCTCTCTCTCTCTCTCTCTCTCTCTCTCTCTCTCTCTCTCTCTCTCTCTCTCTCTCTCTCTCTCTCTCTCTCTCTCTCCGCTGCTTCGGCTGCCATCACTTTCTCTGCTGCTTTTTCTGCCTTCCATTCCTTGATTCTTTCTTCGATAAATGCTGCCAGGCGATCTCCCTCGTATCCAAGATCTTCCGACCCCATAGCACGGTACTCCTTGATCATTTGCCTTTCTGTAGCCATGTTGTTATACTAATACGAAGTGATAACTTGTCTCAACCCTACTAATAATGGACAGATATTACAAGTTCCTAACCAAATACTTACCTGTCGACAACAACTAATTTCGTTCAGGTAAGATATTTGCTCGATATTTGCTTCACAATTACTGCAGGTAATTAAAGATCGACAAAGCATGCAGATATCAAACATAACAAACACAAGATGAGAAAATCAAAAAAATGCAAAATACACTGGAAGGAAAATAACTCACAACTGTTTCACACTGTTCACTAATACTCCTAACAAATAAACTTTAGGTCTTTAAAATAATATTTATGTTTAATTCAAATCCCGGACGAAGCGCCCACTGTGGCGTTTGCAAAGGTTGGGGTGGGGTACTTCCAATATATTAATTAAAATATTATGGAGGTTCCACCTGGCTCGTGAATTTATAAAATTAAGCAGCAGAGAGGGTGAATCCTACAACGTTTTTAGACGAAATTTGATTGAAATCCTAAAACGAGCCTTCCTACGATCAAAAAAAAATGTCTCAGGGGTGAACCCTACAACGTTTTCAGAAAAAAAATTGATTGAAATCTCCCTACGAAATCATTTTAACTAAAAAAATGAAAACGATTTTTTAATTAATTTTGGTCGCATCTTGTTGTCATCCACCCTCTCTGCTGCTAGTGATTTCATCACTAGTGATTTCAGTTCTGGGTTAACAAAAATAATAAAATGATTAGATCGAGTCTTTAGGATGAAAATCCTTTGAAATTGCAAAGCAATTTATGATTTTACAAACAGACTAATCACTAACACCTCTTCTTGTAAATCAATCAGATTATTTGACTGGTCGGTGAGTTTGAAATTAATTCTGGTTAATGAATTATTATGGCATCGCATGTAGACAGGATTAATTGGGTTTTCAATAATTAGGAATCCTGGAGGAGCTGTTGGTGCAAACGAATAAAGAATATATCCTTGCTGAGCTTGATTTGATCGTTCGAGATTAATCTGATAGCTTCCTTCGATAACATCACACACTAAATTAAGTGCAATCACTGAGGATATATTCACATTGAACGGAGCGATATGCCTGCCGCCACCATCTGGATCATTATTATGTTTGAGGATTTTTATTTCCGGTGATGTTGTTTTTTTCCATGCGTCATGAATTATTTTAAAACCAATATCGATGGCATCATTGAGAAGTTTTTTTAGTTCTGGTACGTTATATCCCGGTAGTTTGAATGTGGGGATATTTTCAACGCGGATTTTATAGTCTAATGCAAATTCTGTTCTCGATTTTGGGTTATCTTCATCTAATATATCCTGAATAATTTTTAGGTTAAATGTTTCCATATCGTCGATAATTTTATTGCATGTTTCTATGACGCTGATAAATTCATCTCGGGTGAGAGAACCGGATTTAAGAGATATTAACAACAGTGAAAAATCATTATTCATTGCTGTGAAATTGTTAACGATTTCATTTTTTTTAGCAAAAGGATACTCTGACAATAATCTACCATCCACCGCCCTATGTTCGAATATGAATCCAAAAAAATCTGTAGTGACTTTGTGATCTTTATAACTCTTTATTGGATTATCAGATTTTATCACGTCGGTGACATAATCAGATTTTTTAGGTTCTGGTGCTACAACAACGGTTTTTCCCCCTGGTGGTTTTTCAGGCCATCCTAGTACGGTTCTAATAGAACTTTGATAGATATCTACTACGTATCCTTCTGTGCTTATCTCAATTGCGGATGATAGCGTCGGCTCATGAACTGTTATAGCGATTTTCGATTCTGTTCCAGTAATCGATTTTATTCTACGCGCGAATTCATTATTGATTTGTTCGATTTGGTATGACCCTGTTGGTATTGAAACGACGTTCCAGTCTGGGGTTCCGTCGGGTTTATTCTTATTCGCAAACACTAAAGAATTATTGGGTTGTTGACCACCAAATGATTTTGATCTGATATTAGGCCAACTGTGATACACTCGTAGTTTTGCTAGCGCTATCTCCTTCACTGGGACCGGAGAGGGGAAATTCACACTGAATTCTGGATTCGTTGATGTTATTGATATCATGCTTGTTTGTACTGGGTTCGTGTTCTCCACTATTTGTTGAAGTAATTCCTGCTGTGTCGTCATTATACTCATGTTGTATTTCTAATTTTGGTATCGAGGAATCACAAATACTGACCATCACTGAGAACTCACAATCTGGTAATGTTGATATTATTGAGATCATTTTGTTTTTTGGGTTCGTGTTTTCTGATTCCATCGGTGTTGTCATTGTTATTATATTCATGTTGTCGCTCTAATTTCGATATCGCGGAATCAAAAATACTGACCATCGCTGAGAATTCACTATCTGATATAATCGTATTATCGAGTGACGACGATATCATCAATGATAATTGCGAATATGCGGTTGATGCAATATGAAATTGAAGTAAGTAATTCTCCAGTTTACTCTGGCTGCATGATGATATCTTTTTTGCTATCCCGGTTAATATACCCCCGATTGTAGCCACCGCAGAAATGCAAATTGGGACTACGACCGGGGCAATCATTGTAACCGATGCAAGTATTATTCCGGCGCCAGTGAGAACGCTTGACACCGAGTACATAATAACATCAATTGCGGTGATTCTTCGTCGGTATTTTTTTATTTTTATTTGATACTCCTCAGTGAGGGTTTTGAGTCTATTCTGAAATTCTCTGACCTGATCATAGCGACATTGCGTCGATGACAAAGTCATTGTTGTTTATTTTAAAAATACTAGCGTTTTCAATTGTGAAATCCTTTCAATTTAGTTATTTACTTAAATCCGCTACGAATTCCAGATACCATGTTACTGATGCCTTAGCCAAACTTTTATCATCGGCTTTTATCGTTAACCGTTCAGTTTTATCCTTGTCGATGATCGTTGAAATCGTATTGTTGACCCCGGATGAACTCGACGATGATATATTAAATTGAATTGGTGCTACCAGCGTTAATCGATAAATACCCTTGATAGTAGCTGTGATATCTAATTTGTTGTTTGCAGGTGTCCACTCAAATGATCCGTGTTGGATTGTATATACTACGTTATTGGTTTTCTCATGAGGAATTTTTGTTTTTTCAATGATTGTTATCATCCTCGAAAAATCACCTTTGACGGCTTCGATGAAAGTTTTCGTCTCATCGATGGATTTTTTAATATCAGGGAGTTTTATTTCAATTTTATCCAACTGGGTTCCAATAAATTTATCAATGATATTTCTACGAAATGATATAAACTGTTTTACGTTATCTTCAATTTTAGATTCAAGTATTTTTAGTACAGCCAGAGAATTGTTTAACTCATCGTTGAGAGTTTTTAATCGATCTGTAATCGTCGAAACGAGTACACCCGGTTTGAGTTTACCCTGATCGGAAAATAACGCGATAGTATCCTCGATTGCGTTTTGTTGTTTAACTAAAATATCATCCAGAGAAATAATACTGGTTTTCAATTTACCCTGATCCGAAAACAACGCAACGGTGTTCTCGATTGCGTTTTGTTGTTTAACTAAAATATCATCCAGAGAAATATTACTGGATTTCAATTTACCCTGTTTGTCCTGAAATACAACTATTTCATTGGGTTCAACACTTTCTAAATTCAACGTCTCAGCTATTTCATCTTTAATTTTTTTTGTTATATCCTTGATAGAATCAGGGGTTGCAGTGCCATCGGGTTTGGGTTTCAAAGATCTCCCCCAAATATCAATCATGTTATTGTAAAACTCTTTCTCTCTCTAAAATCGTTTTTGACGACTTCGTCGTTGCCAGCGATTACTAGTGTATTCATTCACGACAACATGTGGTGGTTTTCCGCTTGGGTTACTCAAGGAGTTAGAAATAGCGTCAAGGACATTTAATACTTCACTGCCACATATTGGTGGGTCAATCATCGTTTGTGTTGGTAGTGTAGAATACCAAGTCTTCATTGGAAGGGTTTTTATATACCGCATAAACTCTTTTGGTGGGGCTAATCCATATGAATCGAAATAAACAATCCCACGTGGATCAATAGCGTATGCAACCCAGTGAGTTCCAGGTCCGGTGCTGTTATCTAAATTAATGATTCCGGTTTCAACGCTGTTTGGTTGATGTGGTAATTGATCTTTCATAAAGACACCTCTGAAGTTTTTAATCACTAGTTTTTTAGCCGCATCCATTAAATCAAAATTGGACATGGGAATCTTCGATTCCTGAATTAATAAATCGTTCCTGGTAGTCTCAGGCCTGATCCGTGAACGGATCTCCCGCTGTACCACGAATACGGGGTTCCTGGTAGTCTTAGACCCAATCCGTGAACGGATCGTCCCTTTTTTTTATATCCTTTCCCAGTTGCCTTCTTTAGTGCCATTCCTGCTGCAGTACCAACGGCTCCTAACGCTGCCGCTTTAGCCACCGCTGGGGCTGCCGCTGCAATCAATGCTGGAATCGCAGCTAACAATGGAAATATACCGCCTGTTTTAATCATATTTTTGATAGCAGCCGCAGAAAGAGTAATCTGAACACCCTTTTTGGCTGCAAGTGCATCATTGAAATGTTTCACCTGACGAGTTGTCAGCGATAATTTATTTGCACCACCAGTCATTTGATTAGGTTTCAACGTGATTGTGGTTCCACATCGCTTAGCCGATTCCGATTGCAATTTTTTTAATTGACCGGGAGTTAACGTAACACTAATAACACTATATGACATTATACATAATAGATTGATTCTAAATCATTCACAATTTCAATTACATGTTTTCTACTGGTGCATCTACCACTCTCATTCTTCCACCAACACCTTCGAGTAGCATTGATTTATCACTGAGAATGACAGCAACCGCTCTATAATCAGCAATAGCACCACGAGTCACATTATTAGCTCTAAAATGTATATCAACAACTGACTGTCTTGTCAAATCGAGATGTTCCAGTGAGAAGTAATAGATCGGATATAGATTTTTAAAATCATATTGTGATATTTGCAAACCAGTATCGACATTTTGGTCGCGTGCCATAAATGACAACAGACGATGATAAACTCGTGCAATATGATTTTCTGTGTAATTAAGTTGTATATCCTCGG
The DNA here is from genome assembly GCA_029339505.1 of Unio delphinus. Taxonomy (NCBI): domain Eukaryota; kingdom Metazoa; phylum Mollusca; class Bivalvia; order Unionida; family Unionidae; genus Unio; species Unio delphinus. Next base: position 2,991,603 of record JAQISU010000015.1, read on the forward strand.
ATGGTTCCTGTTGGCCGTTTATTCTCAGTGAGATGTCTTTCACACCTAACTGATCAAATATCATATGACTGAAACGTTGATCGCCAACTCGTGCGTTATCTTGTAACGCAATAAATATATGACGTGGCGCAGAAACGCCTTGTTTTGATGCTAGATTCCACGTGAATAACCCGTTCAGATTTGATTGCTTCACATCTGTACTCACGGTTAGCCAACTCAACAACGACTTTCCTCCTTGGTCCATAAATGATAGTAATCGTTCTTCTGCGGTGATTGCTGGAGTCAACACTGGCATCCACAATGATATTTTTGTTAAATTGACTTTACCGGCATCAGCATTGGGATTTGCAGCATCTGCTGGAATCCTCCAGATTGCGTCATTATCATCACTCTTTCGTACAAGCGATACTGTATGCTTCGCCCCGTAGATAACTTTTCTGACGTTTCTACAGAATCCAAAAATATGATGCAGTGGAATCGTACATGAAAATGATTTACGCGCTCCTTGCAACATTGAAATACGTGTTGCAGCTCCTAGATTGAAGTTAGGATCGTTGTTTATAATCATATTCTCGACATCAACATTAGCAGCACCAGCATTATTCTGTGGTCGTCTTATAATAAATTGATTTCCTCCAGCGGTATTTTTAACATCCTTTGCAAACATCATAGAGGGTCCTGCTGATCTTGTATAATCATCGGAATATCTCGCTAACCCGATTATTGTTGTAGCCACATCAACGTCACGATCTATGGACTCAATTTCTTTTCCATCAATGAGATATCTAGCACTCTCAAATAACGCCATAATACCATTATTGACAAAACCTACTTGAGTACCAGCTGGATACTCTGTATCATTTGTTCTTATAATCTCTCCTTCGATTTCGATAAACGCTTCACAGGGCAAAAAATATTTACTGGTATCATGGACTTGAAGTTCAATTCGCGATCGACTATTTGCGTCTATTGCATGATAAGCGTAATATTGATAATCGCGTACAGAATCATCCTTGCCAACTGGGGCGTCTATATCAAACGCCGGATCATGTGATTTTTTGAACATTTTATTCTATTTATCAGAGTCTAAATCGTAAAAATCCGTAGGATTTTCATCGTAAACGATTTTCATCGACGTAGTTTTTTAAAGCCGCTTCCTGCTATCATATTTGCAATATTGCTTTGGTCCCCTTGATTTACCATCGACGCTAGTTTTTCATCTACTGCGTTATTTATAATTCTACTAACACTTGCAGGCATTTCCGCTGTAGACGGTAACGGTTTCTTTTTTCGTGATTTCACTAATGATGTTAATTTATTCTTCGCGGCTGAAAACGCTTTTCCAGCAAGATCTCCAACAGCACCAATACCCTTATCACGAATAACTTCAATTGCTTTCATTCCTAGTTGTTTAGCCAACGGCATCACTTTTGGAGCCATTCTCGCAAATAACCCTGCAATGGTATTGCCTAAACCATCTCCGTAGTATGCTCTATAAACTGGAAACCGTGAATTAACTACGTAGACGGGGGTTGGTTTATCATGATTGTAGTGTATGATCATTATTTGAAATCAGAAACCATTTTTCAATTGGAAACGCTAGCGTTTTTATTCAGTCTCGGTGATTAATCACTGTGATACCCACTTTCCACTAACTCGTCAATGAAATCTCGATATGTTTTGATATCCATGATACCGCCGGCAAATAACCGTCTACAGATATCAGCTGCTTCATTAATTATTTCCGGTGAGTTATTTCCAGCTCGTTTCCCTCCGATGAGAACCTCTAATCGTGATATATCATTGATAACACTACCAGGACATGTCGTGGTAGAGTCAAAGACATCCTTTGGATTTCCAATCGAATATCCTTTTCCGCTTGTTTCCTCAGTTGTACCAGTTGCGCCCTCACTATCATCAAGTAATTGCCTTTGTCGGCCTCGACTTTTTTTTTCTCGTTCTTGTTGTTTTTGTATACCATAACTATCAACTCCTACTTTAAAAGATCTATACTCAATTGTATCCTTTTTCAAATTACCAGTAATCCCCTTATTCGTTTTATACAACCAATTAACCCATTCATCTCGGCTTATTTTACTGTTTTTATACTCGTCTTTTAAAAAATCCTTTCTAGAATCAAAGCTTTTGGCGGCGAAATCACCAAAAGTCGTATAATCCTGGTGTTTCTCCAATTGAGGTCGTTTGATTTGTGTTATAGCTTCTTCGGTGAGTTTGTCTATAAAGGGGATACCTTTTGGGGTGACGACATCAACAAGTTGTGGTTCAGGTGTGGAAACTCTTTGAGTTTCAGGCGCAGAATCATCAATATCAGCTAATCGTTCATACTCGCGCTGAGTTTTTATATCACTGGATAACTGTTGTATCCCTGCGCGTGTTTGTCCGGTCTCTGCTGCTATCTTTTCAAGCGTATCAAGCAGCGGCGTCTTCTTTACTCGTTCTCGCTCAGGAATATCTCCGTATATCGCTGCTTCAGTTAATTTTTTCACATCTTTGGTCGCACTTGTTATCGGAGTAAACAATTGTTCACTTGACACAGAAAAGTCAGTCTGCGCTTGTTGTCGTTGTTGCAGTTTATTCCGTACAGAGTCACGAATTGGTACAAATCTCCTGATTGCATCCAGTCGTTCACGAGCCAATCGGGTTGTTAATGCTTCATTGACCATTATTTGAAATCAGAAACAATTTTTCAATTGCAAAACAATTTTTCAATCCCGACCTAACACCATCGTGGAAGTGTTTTAACATCTCTATCATCGATGGCGAAAGTCACATAATTGCTATAAATAAAATATAATACTGTGACTTTCGCCATTCTATTTTTGATCAATCCGAACCAGCCATCAATTTTTTATTCACTGATTTCAACAGTTTTAATCAAAAAAATACTAAAATAATTAAAATCTCTATGAGGGACGGTCACAATCAAATAATGATAAATGGTTGGTCAATCAAAATTGTTCATTTTCTTGAATTAACGCCCGTAGGTTTCTAACTTTAGAATTAACCTCCTTTTTCAATTCGTATTCGTACCCCAATTCTTTTCGTATTCGTTCTACGATGGTATACAACGGAGCGAACACACTTACGTCACTGGAAAATGCGAGAGAGTCCTTAATAGAATTCTGAATTCTTTTGATGAGCGCATACTTCTTTGGTAGCATATATTTATTGTTGTTAACTCCGTATTCTATATCCTGAAAATCAGACATGATTTGATCAGGATTTAACCCATCTGATAGTTCAATATCCCAACCTTTCAATTTTGAAATCTCGGATAAAATGCTATTCATGTTTTCAGAATTCATTATTCTATAATAATGATATATTTCTAAATGAAAAATATGACGCATTAGACGTAACTAAATCGAATTTTCTGTCCAGTCCCTTTTGAAATAGCCGATCGACAAACCCCCTCTGCAACATATCGTACTGAGGGTCTACAAATATTGAAATACTTGCCGGCTTCATATATTGATTTAAATACTTTTTCTTCGTTAGTTATCGTATTCAAAGATTTCACAGGTCTCGCTTTTTTCGAGTATTTCCCAGTCCCCCCTCGTTTGGTATTCTCACTATGTGTGATTGCTTGAAGATTTGATAAGGAATTGTTCTTCGGATTAGAATCAATATGATCAATAACAAAACCATCTTTGATCAATCCATGGAAACATTCATACACGAAACGATGATTGTAATATTTCTTCTTTCCAACAGTAAAGAACAAATACCCAATACCATTATCCCACCCAACTGGGTTCTTCAGTCTACGGTTTCTTACAACACCATCACTGGATGCTTCATAATTTGTACTCACAGGGTGCTGTCTGAATTCTTGGGTCATTCGTATACTATACTATTTGTCTAATTCAATGACTGATTCATTTGCAGGGATTCATTATACATAAATCTTTCATTTAGAGACTTGTTTTTAGTATAGCATGAAAGAGTTCAAGAGATTGACTTCGAAAAATGCTGAATTCAATGCTGATAAGGAGTTTAAGAGATTATTGAAAATCAGTCCTAGATTTAATCTCGATAGACCCAAAAAACGTAACAAACGTCCAAGAGACGGAAACATGAAAGAGTTTAAGAGATTATTGAAAATCAGTCCTAGATTTAATCTCGATAGACCCAAAAAACGTAACAAACGTCCAAGAGACGGAAACATGAAAGAGTTTAAGAGATTATTGAAAATCAGTCCTAGATTTAATCTCGATAGACCCAAAAAACGTAACAAACGTCCAAGAGACGGAAACATGAAAGAGTTTAAGAGATTATTGAAAATCAGTCCTAGATTTAATCTCGATAGACCCAAAAAACGTAACAAAATCAATCCTAGATTTAATCGCGATAATCCAAAAAAAACGTCCAAGAGAGATTACCCCTGGAAAGATGCTCAATTCAATCTCGATATAGTTTCTAATACACCAAAGAATACAATTCTTGATAAAGCCATGATTAGTCAAATCAGAGATTGTTTTAATGAATTCAAGCGTGATGGAGCATCTTATTGTTGGTCAACATTTCGAATTGATGGTGTTGTTGACGCTACCATGAATGATGAAAAAGCAGCAGTGATAATTTCACGTGTTGGGGAAAAACGGCATTTTTTCCGAATCAAATTCATTATCGAAGTCGATGGCAAATGGATTATTAGGGATAAATTTGAACCAATCCTCAAGAATAAAAAAGCTGTCATTGAGAGTAGAGATTCCAAACCAGGGATTCTAACCGGCATTGATAAACCATACTACGAAAGATCTTATCCTGTAACAGCAATGGTTTATGGGATATATCCGTTAAATGATAAACCCGATATTGCAAAACTAGCTCCTATGAAATATTCGTCAGGGCTTAATTGTGTAGCAGAACGAATAATAGAACACTTCACAAATGCATCCCGAGGAAATAAACTAACTGATCTGCGACGTAGGAAAATAACCGAATGGGAACTGACTGTGAAACAGCATGGTGCAAAGATTTCTGATATAGCTAAATTAGAAACATCATTACGATTCCCAATAACCGTTATGACGATAACCGGAGAGGTTTTATACGAACCGAAATATAACAAAAATGGAGCGCCAATACAGATTATTGATCATAACAAACACGCGTGGACACCTGCGGTAACAATATTTCCACGAGAACGAACCGTGAAATATATCCCTAAGGAGTTCGTCGGGGATGTTTTCTATGAAGAGAAATTATTTGATGCTATTCATGCGTTGTGTAAGGATGATCCTGTGTCAGTGTGGTTACTTAGAAGTGATGAAGAATTCGATCAATTTGTAAAACCAAATGGTGAATTATATCGCATTGAAGAATTAGATAACAGAATGAGAAAAATCGCTAGTGATTTTTCACCGCAGAATTCCCATGAAAAACTACTCACGGATAGTTTTACTATTCCATCAGTGGTAGCTCACTTCGCAAGAGAAAAAAACTCATGGCGTCCAACACGAAGTGATTTTCTCGAGGATGTTAAATTGAGTTGCGTCGAATTTGGTCATGGAGGACTGTGGAATACAAAATACCATCGTGACGGTATGATTTCAATTGATATATCCGCGTGTTATCCCGGAAGTTTTCTCGGGTATGGGGAATGCGCTGAGTACTTCAAACGATTTGGACACCCCACGCATGAAATGACTCGTGTTGCGATTAATGGACCATTGCCTGATTTTGACTTAACCGGATTCGCTCGTGTGATATCATTTGAATTAGCTACAGGGTTACATCCGTGTAGTTATGTTTGGCTCGGTAGACACCTATCTGAAAAACACTGGATGCCGATAGTGCTATTGAGATATATGATTGATTGTGGTATGCTAATATCGTTGATTGTTTCCGAGGCTATTATATGCTATCGAGCTCAGAAAGAAGTTTGGCTACCACAACCCAATCTAGATAGAATAATCAACGAACTACGAAAACAGTTTCCAGATTTCAGTGAAGAAGAAATCATAAATTGGTCTAAGAAGTTATTTGAAATTAAAAAAGAACAAACAAAAGATCTCGGAAGAAGAATAATCGGTAAATTTACCCAGGGTGGACGATACGATAACGCGAAATACTCTTCGCGGTTGATCATAGATGTCGCTGAATACGATTTTATTGTAGCGGATTTAATGAAACAGGGAAAACTTGTATCCCGTAAGGATGCTTTTCTATCCAATGGTGAGAAATTAGGTACGGTTGTTACCTACTGTGATGGATATAATTCCCAGTACACACATTTGAGAAGTTCAATGTTAGCCTATGCTTCTATTAATCTATTTTCGATGATAAATAGATTTCCTAATACCGCGTTTAGAGTGGCCACTGATTCGATGTATATACACAATAAGTACAAATCAGCTGTAGCGGCATTCACAGATCCCGAAGAAAATTGGGGGCGTTGGCGATTTAAAAAAGAGATGCTACATGAGTATTGTGAATCCGCAGACGTTGCCATGGATGATAAATATCTTTGTTGTAACCGTATTGAAATTCAATCAGAATTTTCTAATGCACCACCGGTATCTGATCCAGTATGTAGATACAAGACAGTTTATTTAAGCGGTTGTGGTGGGTCAGGAAAGACAACTCGTGCAATTGAATTATATCGTGGTGGTGGAAATACTTGTATTTCTACTAACATGATTGTGCTAACACCGACTCACAGACTCGCCAGAGAGATGATACAACGAGGGGTAAATGCTTGCACTTATCACAGCTTCTTTCGATGGAAGGGTGACAAATGGACTCCTGATCGAATGGGTGATAAATTCATTCCTGAAATCATAATCTGGGATGAAATATGCACAGTGTCATTAGATGTATTAAAAACATTTCTTGAGTGGTTGTTAACCAAAAACACAAAAATCGTCATGTGCGGGGATCAAGGCCAACCACCACCATTTGTCGGTGCATCTCCACATGAATGGCTAAAGGGTTTTGTAGACTACTATGAAGAAATCACCACTGATTATAGATCACTTGATGAACGATTACGCGAGTTCAAGGCGCTAATTAGATTACAACCGGATAGAATCCAATGCGAAATAACGCGTGAAGTGATTTCAGAAACCCCAATGAATGATTTCTGGGAAGCGTGGAGACCAAACGATTTGATCATTGCAAGTAGAAAAATAGTCAGGGATACACTTCAGATGAAGTTATTTGAATTGCATAAAGAAAAATTTGCAACGCTTCCAGTACCCCTTTGTTATAGGCCATCGGATACACGAAAACAGAATATTGAAGTTGATATTCCAGGACAGAATGAAAAACAAATTCTGGTATTAAATGATATTGTGCTGGTTGATATCAATGTCGTTGAAGATGCATTGCGTGCTAATAAATCCCCGTGGACGCTAGGATACGCAGCAACAATACACTCTTCACAGGGATTGACTATATCGGATACAATTGTTTGGATGGTAGATAATCGCATCGAATGGTCAAATTTAGTCTATCTCGCAGTATCCAGAGTACGAAACATAAATCAACTTCGAAGAGTTGTTTTCGATGATAATGACACAACAATAAGTGATATTGATGTTAGCATCATTAATAAAAAACTCTCCGGTTACAAACAACAGGACAAAAAAAAACAACGAGAATTTGATATTGATGCTGAATTAATAATCACTTTGAAGAAACAACAGAATAATCACTGCGCGAGTTGCAATTGTATAATGCGTTGGCAGTATTCGGATAAGGATCCTCGCCAATTCACCGTAGACAGAAAAAATAACAATCTCGGTCATGTCAGAAATAATGTGATGTTGACTTGTCTTGAGTGCAATAGACGCAACGGCGCTAGTTAAGACCATGCGGTGGCAATTGAGTATCCTCGGGAATCACTTGTAGTTGTTGTCGAGTAAATCCTCGCTGAGGAGCAGTTGAATCCAGTTTATAGATTGCTGGTCTACCAGTTGATCGTGTTATACTAGATATCTTATGCGTAGTGACGCTCCAAATAGGATCAGTAGCCCTTTTTCTACCCCCTTCAAGCTCTCCTGGTTCGTATAAGTACCTCACAATGACATTACTACCAAGAATTGGTTGGGAAACGCTAGCGTTTCTAGGGAAATCTTTTTGTGGTTGTACGGGTATTGACTTCTTTTTAATCGCGTTGATAGGTTTCATGTTGATTGTTCTAGTAATCTCGTTATTCAGTGCAGTAATCACAGATGGTAATCTTTTAACCCATTCACTGGATCGCTTTTCTTGAATGAATTCTTTTGCGTATTGATATCCAAATAACCGCTCAGCAATCGTCCGATTAAATCGTTCTACAATGGCCTGATCGCGATGTAGCGCAGTATGCCCTCGTCGTATGGTGACATTATGATGTTTCATTGTAGATAACACTGCACCCTGAAATTCCTTGCCAGGATCAACTTGTAACAGATTTGGCCAGTGCAGAGGACCTCGTCGATAAATCCTTTCAAATGCAGAAGCGACTTCAGTGGCCGATTTTGTTTTCAGCGGTTCTGCTTCTTTGTTTCGACTCGCAACATCAACTACGGTTAGCGCATATTTGTAACCACGATCATGTGGCAGAAATAATATATCAGCCTGATGAACTTCATTAGGAGCGGTCACATCAAAATGCGAGAATTGAATTTGTTTAGGCGGTGGTAGATAAATTTGCCATAGTGCCTGTTTGGATAACCAATTAGCCGCAGTGGTTTTTTTCACTTTTGCAGCACTAGCGAGTTTATTGATTGCAGCGTTACCCCTCCAGTATCCCCTCGGAGAATAATAAATTGATTCCATATTATTAATTACCGGCACCTAACATCAATTTACTTTTCATAGCCGATTTTATTAAAAATGAAGCCAATTTTTCTTTGAAGGATTTATCAGGAATAGCATTTAACGCATGAATTAATTTCACATCTGCTAGATGCCTGTGTTGCAGATTGCTGCTTTTATAAGCAACATCATGAAGGTGACAGGCCTTATCAATGGCGTTTATTGGTTCTTCACCGGGGTTGGGTTGATTTTGATTATTGAGTCTGATATCAAGTCTGGTTCCCGGTCCACAGTAGCTATATCCTGGGAGGTGCTTTTCTCCGGGGTACTTTGCCCATGGGGTTCCAGGGAGCTTTGCCAATTTGGCTGCGATATCACCTCCTCGTTTTTTTTTAAATCAGATTTCATAGACACAAATCTAAATTTCTTTGTACCACATTGCACGCATTTACCAGAAAGCGCTGATCGGTTATTTTTAGTTGTAATCGTCGTCACATCATCTGTGCCAGTACGCGTTTTACACTTCACACAATATAGATCCATAATTTATGTATAGAAATATGGATATAATTGATTTTTCAGCGACGAAAACAAGAGAACCAATTAAGCATCATGCAGCGCTACCAAACTCTATCCGGATGATTATAATCGGGCCATCTGGATCCGGTAAAACGCAATTGTTGCTCAATTTAATAATGAGATGGATGAAGTGGGATAAGTTGTATTTAATTGCCCCTAGCGTAGATGATCAACGATGCTATGAAGTGCTAAAAGATTTTAACGAGAATGCATCAGAAATTAGCGGCGAGAATACCATTGATTTTATAACCGATATCGATGAAGCACCGAGCATTGATGATATTGATGGAGATATTAACAATTTAGTCGTATACGACGATATAATGTTGGATAAACAAAAGAATCCTGCTAGAATATTTTCCCGGGGGCGTCACAAAAACACTGACGTGATATATGTCACTCAACGCTACACTCAGGTTCCAAAATTGATCAGAGATAACTGCAATTTATTGTCTGTATTCAACGGAGTTGATACTCATACTCTTAGAAATATTTGGCAGACATGGTGCTCTGATATGGACTTCAATCAATTTCGAGATTTCTTTAGTCATGCTCAGTCGACTCCGCACGGATTCGCAACAATAAATTTACATGATCCTCGGACACGATATCGTATCGGACTGGATCAAATATTCGGTTGAAATTATTTATTATTTTTGTTAACCCAGAACTGAAATCACTAGTGATGAAATCACTAGCAGCAGAGAGGGTGGATGACAACAAGATGCGACCAAAATTAATTAAAAAATCGTTTTCATTTTTTTAGTTAAAATGATTTCGTAGGGAGATTTCAATCAATTTTTTGTCTGAAAACGTTGTAGGGTTCACCCCTGAGACATTTTTTTTTGATCGTAGGAAGGCTCGTTTTAGGATTTCAATCAAATTTTGTCTAAAAACGTTGTAGGATTCACCCTCTCTGCTGCTAATTAAATTAAAGACGAAATAGATGTACAGCTCTGAGCCCCCAGTCAGCACTGCCGACAATTAGACTATATAGAACACGAAGATGAAATTCAAAACAATAACAATTTAATAAAGTCTATAATTTTAAATGATAACTCAATCACTCGTCCTCTAAGTGATAGCCTACTTCATCTCGTGATTTTCAGTGTGAGTTCGATTTTCCCCCTGGCCTTTGGTTCTACTCATCTCTTTATTCCGTTCTTCTCACTCCTCCTGTATTTCCCCTCTCCCGACTTATCTCCTTCCTTCTCCTTTATCCCGTCTCTCTATCTGAGACTATTGGGACCACTTTCACTGGTCTGTCCCCCGAAGCTTCCTCTCCCGACTTCTCTCCTTCCTTCTCTTTTCTTCTGTCTCTCTATCGGAGACACTGGGACCACTATCACTAGTCTGTCCCTCGAAGCTTCCTGTGAAAACCACAAGGCGTTAACATCTGGTTTATCGAATCTCACCTCACACTAAATCATCAATTAACCATCAGATAAGGCTATTACTTATTAGGTCACGCATACATACACATCGAAATTTCCACACCCTCTTACAGGGAAAACAATGGTGTAATAACACGGTATCATACATACATCAATACATTGTATCACATCAGTATATCCAAATATATATTTAATCTCATTGTACTTACAAGATTACAACAACGGACGCATGTCTGTACACTACAGTCCCACAAGCGTACAAGAATATTCAAATATTCATATTACTAATTTCTCACAGTGCAACCATTTCAAAGATACAATTCAATTCAACAATGGCAAAATCTTTTTACATAGACAAATGTGCTAGTCGACTATAAAACTCTTACGACGGCTAGCAAGCAATATGATTCTTTTCAAATATGAACTCATTCTTCAAAATATACAAACATATTAATATCACAAAATAATTATTCCTACTACGATTCTTGTAATAATAATAAGTATATCTACGATCTACAATTAAATGCAGTCGCATTCAGCAAAGATCGAACGAGTAGCTCACTGACCTTTTGGAAGCTAAACTTAGAATCCTATTCTAAGGTTTTTCCCGCCAATAACGTGTGGCTGACCGGAGTCGCTATCTTCGGGCAATCTCTCCAAAGAACTATAGCGCACTAAAGCTTGCTTGCAGGTCTAAGGATATCATACTTAGCCCAAATCAGGGTCCCGCCCCTATCTCGATTCCGATTGGGTAGCGCTGGGGCCCTGTCCAATCGACTAATTCAACCTGGCTGTCAGTCTGCGTATCAAGAAGATAAGGCACGTCCACTCCTTCTGGCAACTTCTTTGATCTACATAAGCGCGTTCCATCCAAGGTGAGAATTGCACTTCTGACGGCCTTGGTCGGGCTTCCCATCCTAGCCAGGAAAACTTACGTAAGGGATAGTGTTAGCCTGCGGTCATGTTTAACAATAAACAGTGGCTTGTCCGAATTACTTTGATTATACATGTTTCTAATTTAATTTTGGGTCGGGCAAAACGCCACACACTACATATCCTCATGATACGATTTTTATTTAATATAAGGAATATTCCTTTCATTTCCTGGTGGTTAGTAGCATATGTTTATTGAAATTATAGTTTAACTCATGTTTGTTTTGGCATCGACTGATGCTGCGAATGGCAGTAGCAAGTAGGTCGTAGTTCTGAGTCCAGATGCATTTCTTGAAAAAAGCGAATTTATGTAAAATAAGTGGGAAACAGGTCTTGGGAACAATGATTTAAGAATAAAGCTGATCAACTGCAATATATAATGATGGAAAAAATGTGAAATCATATAGATGGAGATAATGTGACGTGTGCAGATGTGTAAGAAACGAAATATTTATGACACAGACTTTAACAAAGAGAAATATTAGCATTGCTTCTGAGCACGGATGCAAACATTGATACGGTACTGTATTGCTCAAGTGCGTGAATCTATGATGTAAGTAAAATAACATGAAAGTCAGGAACAGTATGAAATATGTCGATTTACGCAGCACACGAAATTTCAAATATGCTATTAAAGATGTTACCTAGAGTATGGTATTTTATGTATGAAGTTGGTTTGGTTCCCATCGGGGATGTTATCATCGATAAAGTAAATATCCGTATTTTACACGTTATCGGCGTATGATTGTGATGAGAACGTGAATTGATATGCGGCAATAAAGATTTGATTCTTATTGTCATTTGTTCTGAAAGATGTATGGGTATTGGAACTCTACTTTTTATAACTTTCTTTCACCAGGACTTGATGGTTCTAGGCACGGATGTTATAGGTCAGCTTGCAGTAATGAACAGACTTTGTTCGATTGTTGCCTATATATCCTCATGATATGATTTGTGTTTATACTAAAAGGAATAATTCATTCGCTAACTGGTGGTTAGTGTCAGGTGATTATTTTAAACAATAGTTATACTGATTATTATCCTGGCATCAACTTGTGTTGTGACAGGCAGAGATAAAAAGGTCGTGGTTCTGAGCGCAGATGCATCGCTTCAAAGAAATTAGCTTTGGTACCTTAATTAGGAAACAGGTCTTGTGAGCATGGTATTAAGAATAAAGTTGATAAATTGCAATATCTAAAGATGAAAAAATGTGACATGATATACATGGATATAAAGTTATGTGTGCAGATAGGTATGAAACAAAATATATATGACCCAGGCTTTCACAAACAGAAATATTAGCATTGGTTCTGAGCACGGATTCAAACATTGATACGCTACTGTATTGCTCGAGTACATGAATCTATGATGTAAGTAAAATAACATGAAAGTCAGGAACAGTATAAAATATGGCGATTTACGCAGCACACGAAATTTCAAATATGCTATTAAAGATGTTACATAGAGTATGGTATTTTATGTATGAAGTTGGTTTAGTTCCCAGCGGGGATGTTATCATCGATGAAGCAAATGTCCGTATTCTACATGTTATCGGTGCATGATTGTGATGAGAACGTGAATTTATATGCAGTAATACAGATCTGATTCATTTTGTCATCTGTACTGAACTATGTTTAAGTATCGTAAGTCTATTTTTTATTTTTTTTTATATATAATTATCTTCAACAGGAAATCTTGGTTCTAGGCACGGATGTTACAATGGCAAAATGGATCAATTATAACCTTCAAGTAATTTGTTGATTTTGCTTAAATATCACTTTTCTCAGAGATTTTAGTCACTTTACTAGAAACTAATTTTGTTAAACTGCAGAACGCATATAGATATCAAAATTAGGAAACGAAATCATTACAATATTGGAACATATGAGACATAAACTATCTTATATATATATATATATATATATATATATATATATATATATATATATATATATATATATATATATATATATATATATATGCCAACCTAGCCACCTGTCTTATGGAGGATTTATATGGAGAATAACCGATAAAATAAAATATACATGTAGACACAACATGAAGTAATAAATTACTGCCATATTGTGTGTTGTTGTTGTTGTTGTTGTTGTTGTTGTTGATGATGACGATATTCTGCTATATTGTGAAAAGCAAGAAGATGGAATATATTGTTAATTTAAATAATGCAAAATGAAAACATAAATCTACAAGGTTGCCGTCAGTATAAATTAAAATATATTTTCACTTCTCATTCAGGTAATTAGTAGATTTTCTGCCAGTGCTTCCCAGAATATGAACTAATTGCAGTTGAGCCGATGTAAGTTTATCTGAAGAATTTCAATTTCATTAGGAAAACCAGTAAAGAAGTAACGGGTATTTTCTTAAATGTTAAATATGATAACTTTAAATATGATTAAGGGGCCTACATCAAAAACAAACTGCCAATAGTTATGCTATATCAATAGTTGTGCAATGATTATATCTTTAATGGGGTAATGAACAACAACAACAACAACAACAATAATAATAATAATAATAATAATAATAATAATAATAATCAGGAAAAATGTCATATGTACCGGACTCAATATTGCTTCGATGCGCGTTTTATGTATGGCTATTGGTTCCCAGCGCAGATGTTGAGTGGTTCTGAACAGAGATATTTTGGTTCCTATCGCGGATGTGAGCTACATAACCCTACTCTTATGGATCACTGCCGTCTCATCTCTGTCTGCGTGTGTTCGAGTCTAAGATTCGGATAATGTAGTTATGTGAGAAAGCTTGCCAGTAGCGTCTCGTGGGTCGGTGGTTCTTTCCAGGGGGTTTCCAGGGTCCTTCCTCCACCAATAATACTGGCTTCCATATATAGTCTATCGTGTGCTGAAAAATGGCGTTAAACCCTAAAACAACCAACCAACGTCCTTTAGGCTCTATTGAAAAATAGAGACAGAGAATATGGTAAATCAATTTCGATAACAATGTCATGTATTAGATTTAGATTAACTTTAAATCAGCATTAATAGGATATGAGATGACCTTGACCCTACTCTTTGCCAAATTAACCCCTGTCTACACGAGTTTTAAGATCTACTTTTCATATAGTACCATATGTAAATGCAGAATTTAGTACACTTTTTAAAATGAATTAATACTTTAAATTAATTTACTTTCACTTCATCCTTATGGGCTATTTAATGTCAACAAACACAAATAACAAATGAACTTTACTGTGGCCCTACTATTTTGTCATTTAACTCTTACTAAAATAAACGATGACGATAAAATGATACAATTGCGGCACTGAATAAATATAAACAAAATAAATATAAACAAAATAAATATAAAATAAATATAAAATAAATATAAAAAATAGCTTCGATGTTGAGTCTTGAGTAACTTAATGCCATCTCAGAGAATACAAGTAAAATTTCATGACTTGTTTTGTATATTAACCGCTTGGTCCAGAGTCTGCGTAAGCTTTCAGATAATAATTATTATAAAAAAGCAATATCGAGTAAATGGTTTCAATTAATTACAAAATAAAATTATGCCCCAGACATAATCTTACAAACATGATGAGGGTAATGTGGATTAGATGCACAGCCAGGCTTAAAGCAGGTGTGCTAAGCACAGTCATGCTTTTCACGTTCACTTAAAACATGCTGAATAAAATGAAACATTCTAGACAATCAAAACAGCCAGACACATTTCAGTAGGTTTATCTTATTTCAGATCAATCTTAAAAACACACACATGCAGACATATGCACACAACACCTAAGCCTGACCTAGATCCTGGCCTTAATCCAAAAGTTGTTACAGCCACGTAAACAAATTCTTATTTTTTTTGTGAAAATAGTAAGAGCGAGACAGATGCTGTATTTGAAACATGGCACCAAACTTGTAAATAGTTTTGGTGAAGTAGACAACCTTTTTATTTCTTTTCTTAGAGTAAAATGATTAATTTTTTCAATGTCATATTATGAGTATCTGATTTTTAAAATGTAAACATGATTACATGACCCCTTGATTTGCAAAACTACGGTTTAGATTACTTTTATAACTTTTGTTTTAGATAAATAATTTCAGTTCTGGGCTTTTACACTTGATGTCAAGTCGTTTTCTTCTGTTGTAGCCAGCTATCGAGTTATATGTTTAATATTTTCCGATTATTTCTATTTTAAAAGATTAATTCTTTTTCTGAAAATATTTGAGTAATCATACAGTTTTTTGGACAAATACAGTTTATCAACATTTAATTCGGATTTCAAACACTGTATTGTTATTTATTGTGTTTCTACAAGTTACTGCAGCTACAACATCGTCTTCCATCTTGGACTTTCATTGTGACTCAAACTTTAATTCATTAGAGCATTTCATTACTAGGACTTTTCAAATTTAATTCTTGAATTAATCTTGTAATTATTTTGTATTAATCTTGTAATTATTTTGGATTCTTAAAACCGTAAGTCCTTACATTTTTACATTGTTTTTTTAAGAGAAATAAATTATTTGTCAAATTATACAAAGATTGTTGTTTTGTCACTTTTTCTATGTTACTGTTTATTAGAGCCTAAACACGTAATATATATATATATATATATATATATATATATATATATATATATATATATATATATATATATATATATATATATATATATATATATATATATATATTTATATTGTTACGTGCTTAGGCTCGAATAAGCAGCAACACAGAAAGAGTGAAAACTTACAAGCTTGTATAACTTTAACAATGAATTTATTAAGTACAATTATTTTCATAAAATAAATAAACTTACGGTTTTAGAGAATCAAATCCAACAAATATAGAATTCACAAAATAATCCACTAATGGAATTTCAAGTCCTGATAAATAAATGTTCTAATAGTTCCAGGTTCGAATCTTGACGATGTAATAATCCAAAATGGCTGACAATGTCACGTGATACAGTTCTTGTTTTTAAATCATCCAGATGAAATTATAAAACATATGTCCTTTTTCCAGATAATTCTTCTTTTCCAACGAATTGACACAAAGTCCAAAATAATTAAACTCAAACAGATAATACACAACTTAATATTACAATAAGCCCAAAATCTACTAAAATTAGCCTCCAAAACACAGCTATATATATTGTTTTTCTGAAGTAAACAAGTAATCACGCGCTTTTCTAGAAATTGATAGAAGGTCATGGAAGGTCACTGCCTTCCCTAAAAATCACATACTCTAGATTTTCTTACCCCTAAGAACTAAAAATAGAATGTTGTCCCTAAAATTAACCAGTGAAATTGAAGACCTGTTGACAATGTTCAAAGCAAGGTCAGGAACTAGACCACTGTAAACCAAGGTCAAAACTTGTTTACAATCTAAGTCAGCCTATTTACAGAAAGTGATTAAGCTGAACTTTCTAGAACAATTTCCCAAATTATGAATATTAAATCCTAAATAATAAATTTGGGTTTAACAATTAAAAAATAAATAAATTAAATCCAATAGCCGTAACAATATATATATATATATATATATATATATATATATATATATATATATATATATATATATATATATATATATAGTGTGTGTGTGTGTGTGTGTTGTTGTTGCTGTTGTTGTTGTTGAAATGGCTTTTCTATATCATTCAATTTCTTATCCATCTTTTCACTGCTGAATAAAAATAATTTGGTTTAAGATCTTCTTTGACTCAATCTTTATTACTAGGCATATCTCTGTCAGTATGCAATTTGTTGAGTTTCAGTGTTCATTAGACAAGATAACAACCATATACTACAAGAAACGACTCTTTCGTGTGGAAAATATAAATTAATTCATTTATGGATTAGAACGGACGATCTACCTGGTTTGTGCCAGTAATGAGACACGCAGAACAAGCCTTTCTCCAGTTTCCATAGCAACACGATTTCACTTGCTAAGTCAATATTATACAGGTGAGATGAAACTGCATGCAAAACTGACTTTTCTATAATTTGCGAAAATTTGCAGGAGGCAACTTAGTGCAAGACACATATTTTCCTTCTTCGTGTAACAATAAATAACAATATGGTGCATTGTTTGAAAATAGCTCTTGTTTAGTGTTTATGTTACAAAGCTTTACCAAAAGATTCCGGTATCACTGTTTTATGACATAAAATCATTCTAGGCAGCTAGAGACAAAAATGTTCATTAAAAATCAAAAGAGTACAACAGTATTGTGGGTCAATAATGAACTTAATAAATAAATAAATAAATAAATAAATAAATAAATAAATAAATAAATAAATAAATAAATAGTGTGTATAACCTGTATAATAATAATAATAATAATAATAATAATAATAATAATAATAATAATAATAATAATATAATGATGACTTTGTATAGCGCCTAATCTTTAGAAGCTCTAAGCGCTTTACAATATCTATAATGATATGACTACAAAAAAACCAATATGAAATTAGAAAACATAAAAAATGCTGAAAATTTTTAAAGTAGGAAACATTATTAAGTCTTTAAGTTTGTTCTTGCAGTTGAGAAAGGTGAGTTTTAAGAGCACCTTAATTGGATCACTGTGTTTGTGTGTCTAATTTAAATGGGCAATTCATTCCACGTTGCTGGGCCCTTGTATGCAAAAGAACGTTGTCCATATGACTTCAATTTAATAGTGGGAATAATGAGTATACGATTGTCAGAAGAGGAGCGTAAGTATCTTGCTGGTGTCTACACATGGGTGAGGCCATATAGGTATGTTGGACTGGAATCCGTCAATGAAACGTAGCACAGAGAACCAATTGTGTGCTTGATTCTTGATCGAATGGTTAGCCAGAGTAGGGTACATAGCAGTTGGGAGGTGTACTCTGATCGCGGTACTCTAAAGATGATTCGAGCAGCTCTGTTTTGAACTTTTTGATGTTTCTGGAGTAGATATTGAGACGAACCAAATATAACTGAGTTACAATAGTCCAGTCTTGAAAGTACTAATAAACACACAAGTGTTTTAGTGGCATCAACTGAAAGATATTTGCGAATGGAGCTGATGCGTCTCATCTCAAGATATGCAGCCTTGCATATGTTCATGACATTTTGGTGCAATGTGAGAGTACTGTCTAGAGCAACACCTAGGTTTTTTACTGACAGTGTGAATTTAATATTGGTTTTGCTGATCTTTGTTGTTTGAAGTAACGGTTGATCATTTGTTGAATTTTTATGCATGTGATAGTAAGCATGTGCTATATATCCGGAATAAAATTCATCCTACACATAGAGTCATGCCAATATTATCGCCAAGTACTCGTGACGCCATATTTATTCTGTTTTGGGTTCGCAAATGCTGTCGGAATTACCTTACAATACGATTAACTCCGGTTATAATGGCCCAAAAGGTTTATCACCACTCGGAAATGTTTCATAACCTGGTTTCAATATAATAAAACAGTTATTGACCTTTTTCAATAGTCCACCTACAACATGTTATGTAACCTCTAAACAAGTGTGTGTGTGAGAGAGAGAGAGAGAGAGAGAGAGAGAGAGAGAGAGAGAGAGAGAGAGAGAGAGAGAGAGAGAGAGAGAGAGAGAGAGAGATTAACTAAACATCTCTAAATAACTGATAAATAGGCAAAGTCTAAAGTGGATGTTTCGGGATCAT
Organism: Unio delphinus; assembly: GCA_029339505.1. Lineage (NCBI taxonomy): Eukaryota > Metazoa > Mollusca > Bivalvia > Unionida > Unionidae > Unio > Unio delphinus. Next base: position 3,010,923 of record JAQISU010000015.1, read on the forward strand.
ATGATATTTAGAAATAATTTAATATGGTACAAAAACTTATTGTTTTTAAAGAGTAATTAAACAGACCGGACCTAAATAAACAGGCCGGACCTAAATAAACAGGCTAAAATCGGACTGATGACATATTCGAGTTGTTCATAAATTTGAACGAATAATAACTACTGAGTGATTAAAAGGTTTAAATGAATGAATCACAGATATGTATTACACATGATATAATGGTAGACTTTTTTTCAACATATGTATACAAACAAAATGATAAGAAAAAGTACATTTTTCATTTAACTATAATAGTGTCTAAATATTGCGAATGGCATTCATATATAGCTTTCACACGTCATTTACATTCTCTACACAAATTTTAATCATACTGCAATTATCTCACATGACTGTGATCGTGCCTACTTAATATGCAAGAACAACGAATACTAACTTCTTTACGGCCAACTGAAAATAAGTTATAAATAAGCGCAGGAATAAATTATCTTTTAACCGATGAGAGGACATCATTCCATTCGGTCGGATCTCACTTGCATTTAAACGGGTGCGATCACAGCCATGTCGATCAGTAGCGTCAGAAAATGGTCTGGCATTCCTTAAGGGTATGATAGTAATCCAAACTTTGGATACACATACAAAGCGAATGCCTGAGCTAAACATCAGTACCAAATTTATTACGCTGCGCGAAATATTGTTTGAAATAACAGCGCTTATTCTTAAATAGGTCAGAAAATAGGCGAGAAAGGAGAAAATTATCCTTTCTTGTAGTTATCATATAGTATAAGTATGACTGGTAAATGGTAAGAAAAGATACGAGCACCTGTGATTGCAATATTAGTGTGAATATCGCATATTGATAATGTTCACGAAAGGTATACTCCTCGTGGAAAGCACAGTCGAATACCTCCTTGTTTATCATTAGAATGCTAACAGTTTGTTTGGCAGACCTTTCGTGAGGGTTGGTCTCCTGCTTGAAGGGCGTTGATAACGAACCAGAAGAATTACAACCTTGCCTGACAGCAGTGCGACACTAAGAATACGGGGACACATTATAATATATGTTGTTATTCATATTCAAGCTTGTTAGCACTATCGTCATTAAAATATATGCCGAAATGTAATTATCATAGGACAGGGGTATCCAAACTAAACAACCGAAATTAGCTCCCTTGCCGTTCCAGTGAAACTGCATCGGCATATCTATGCACTTCTTTGATAGTCAAATGATGTCGTCGATATATTTCGTTCATCGTCATCCTTGCCTAGTGAAGATGATTTCGTCGGTGATAATCGGTTAGAATTTATATTTATTTTTGTTAATAATGTATAGTATATTTATTTAGATGTATGGCACGCCAAATCGTTCAAAATGGATGAGCTGGAGAAATTGTAGGATGAGCTTGGAGAGATCGTAGGGTGAAGTGGAGCAATCGTAGGTTGAGCTTGGAGAGATCGTAGGGTGAAGTGGAGCAATCGTGGGGTGAAGTGGAGCAATCGTAGGGTGAGCTTGGAGCGATCGTAGGGTGAGCTGAAGCAATCGTAAGGTGAGCTGAAGCAATCGTAGGGTGAGCTTGGAGCGATCGTAGGGTGAACTGGAGCAATGGTAAGGTGAACTGAAGCAATCGTAGGGTGAGCTTGGAGCAATCGTAGGGTGAACTGGATCATTCGTAGGGTGAGCTTGGAGGGATCGTAGGGTAAGCTTGGAGCGATCGTAGGGTGAGCTTATATATAGATAATTAAATAAAAAAAGAACATACTGACACTTTGATTGACATAAATGTTCAAAATAAATAAGGTTAGAAGGTTCAAAATGGTCCTAATGTTGCATTAAGCCTAGCAATCAAACAGCGAGAAAACGCAGAAATTATGTTACTCAAACAACCAGGTCAAGCTGACCCGACTTTGGCGCCTCTGGGGAAAGGGCGGCCGAGATATTTGATTCTGATTGGTTACGCTACTTAAGGGGGGGGGGTGTTCACACCGAAAATTACCTAGATTTTATATCGTTTCATCTAGAATTGTAATTAGGCTAAGCTTTTTTTCTGCAAGAGAAAATACCCAGTGAGGACTCCGAGGAATTTATAAGAATTCCCGCATAAAAAAGTGCGGTCCAAGCAATCTGCCGAACTGTTTTTATTAATGAGTACACAAAGGTAATGTGACAATTCCATGTAATTTGTTGATGCGAGAGATATATATATATATATATATATATATATATATATATATATATATATATATATATATATATATATATATATATATATATATAATGCTTTGCTGAATCTATAGGTATTTGCATGAATTTTATTCAATACATACGTCTAATAATGTGCTTTTGAATTTTAGCGATGATGAGTTATGCATAGAAAGTCGTACATTAATTCTTAGATAAGTTTGACAAATTGTTTAATGTGTTGTAGTGTTTGCATAAACGCTAGGTTGAGTTATGCATATGAAATCTTACATTAACCTTTAGATAAGTTTGACCAATTTTTTGAATTTGTGGTTTTGTTTGCATAATAATTAGGTTCTAAGAATTTAATGCATTACATTGGTTAATATGATTACGACTGTAATGTATTCCATTTATTTGCTGTGTAAATTGAGGCTGGAAGAACCCCAAGCCTGGTGCTTTAATGTGTAAGGTCAAGGCATAACGAATTAGCCATTCGACTAAGTAGGGTCATTTTAGGACATGAGTAGTCGATTAATAGCCTTATCATCTGTTTGTTACTTATAGAAATATCTAATACCGAGCAGGAATAATGCAAGTCTCTCCCCTCCACACCGCCCCCGTATTATATTTAACGGGAAATTCAGGTTATCTATTTTATTTTCATTTAAAAGGCAGAAATAGTTTGGGGACGTATGATGTGACGTTACCCTGAGACGTATGCTGAGGAAAAAATTGAGGGAAGTGCAGTGAGACTATCATCCTGTGACGCAGTTCTGCCTCGTACTAATTTCTAAACATCTTCTGAGATTATCCTGAGACGAATGGTAGAAAGTATAATTATGGGATCCAAAGTCCAAAGTTATGAACAGCTACAGAGGAAGCCGAACAAACTGGGGACCATCAGGTTATGAAATCGTACAAGGCATTGACTTCAATTGTTTCACTCGATCCTATGATGAACTAAAGCTATCAGTAACAGATCGGCTAGTTTTTTTAAACATGTATTTGCATTTCTTGTAATTTTGTGACAGTTTTATTTCTAAAGGCAGAGTATATTCCTAATGTAAGGAATTTTCACAGATGTTTTATATAATTTATTAAATTGTTTGTTCATCTGTACCGGGAGAGTAGTAGTGCAGTGCACTGGAAAACTACTTGTGTGTGCATTATATTATTCTGTATATATTTTCACCCAATGTATGTGTGTATCACCGATGTATTTTAATATTATCATTAATTAAATTTCTCAATACGTGTCTCCGTATCATTTCTGTAAGATATGAAATGTTGAATATTTTTACAAATAATTATCTGAAAATTCGCAACTTGACATGCATTAAAACTATAAGAAATGACAGATTATGTTTGGTAATTCAACATCTGTTATCTAATTATTTCTGTAACGATTATCATGAGGACGACAATACGGTTCTCTCTCTCTCTCTCTCTCTCTCTCTCTCTCTCTCTCTCTCTCTCTCTCTTCGAACCGAAATAAATATAAAATTTCTTCGAAATAACAATATGTGTTCAATGATGTTGCCCTAGTCAGTTCGATGGGGCGATCTGGATAATCTTCATTGCAATTGGGCTCATCGCAGTGAGTGGCGGCTATGGCAACCACTTTTATGCCGCGTGACAACAAAATTCACCGCTTCATTAACAGCCTATACTTATGTCTTATTTAAAGCATTATGTTCACATGTTTAATGCTCTTGGTTCAAAAATGTAATCCCCACCCACAATGCAGTTGTGGCCTCTGTTTTGAACATTTCACATTATCGTGTTTCGTCATATGTAGTTTATTTTTGTTTGAGTATTGATCTTATTATTTAAATACTGTTTGTTTCGTTTGATTCTTTTATTTGTGTTTTGTTTATTGTTTTGAAGGTTATTTTTTCGTTTGTGGTTCGTTTCTTTTGTTATATTTTAGTATTGGTCTTATTATTTTTTACCGTTATTTTGTTCGGTTTTTCATTGTTTTCGTTTAGGTATTATTTTAGTTTGAAATTTTCCTGTTTCACTGTTTGTGTGAGTTTTAGTATTTTTATTTTACAATCATACTTGTTTGTTTTTTTGTTATTATTTGTTTTTTGAAAAAAAAAATTCTAGGTTTATTTTGAACGTTGCATATTTTTATTTTTAAGTTACAATATTAGCATTGATGTACTTGGATACACTAGCGCACGCTAGTGGGCGCTGTCATATATATTGGATGTGGACTTATTTAAAGTAGGCATTAGCACGTGAGGGGCTATTAATGTAACGGATGAGGACATTTTTAAAATAGCGTGTTAAGATAGGCACTTATCTTACATTACTTGCATACATGTATTCATGGGACTCCAACTATATTGAATAACATTAAAATATTGTACAACATACTTATTTTACATTACTTGCATACATGTATTCATGGGACTCCAACTATATTGAATAACATTACAATACTGTACAACATACTTATTTTATATTACTTGCATACATGTATTCGTGGGACTCCAACTATATTGAATAACATTAAAATATTGTACAACATACTTATTTTACATTACTTGCATACATGTATTCATGGGACTCCAACTATATTGAATAACATTAAAATATTGTACAACATACTTATTTTACATTACTTGTATACATGTATTCATGGAATTCCAACTATATTGAATAACATTACAATACTGTACAACATACTTTGTTTGCATTAACATGTTGTGTGTTTATGACAATCTTTAAACTGATTTCTAATACATTTTTTTTATTTTAAAAATGATGTTGAAATGTCATGTTTCTCTCAATTAGCTTGCTGTAGACAGGTATTGAACGGTATATGCCTCGTGACTCACAGTGTCGGAATTCCTCAATTCAGATTACGCGGATTTAATCGCATTAAGACCTAACACATCAAGGAATGTTTGGCCTATTTTAAATCAACGTAGAGAGACGGTGCATGGTTTCCAAAATATGCACGCCAAAGCGTAAGCCTTGTTAGTATGGTAGAAACAAAACGGCAACAAACACCCTAAAAAAAAACAAACAAAGCAAACCAAAAATATATACATAAATTTGATTCTAAAAATATATCTACAATTGCTTAACCTGCTGAAAATGCTCTTTAAAAAGAGGAAAAAAGAAAAAAGCCAACAAAAAACTCTTTTCCTACTCCGCATCAAATAATTTCGTTCTTCATCGGCACATCTATGTGTCACTTCAATTAATTATGTGAATTTTTTATATTGATAGGGTATCATACGATATGTTTTATTGTCTGAACGTTTTAAAATAACAATACAACATAAGGACTAGAGATCTTATCTCCTAAATGACTTGAAATCAGCATCATTTGCGAGACATACCAACACAACATGATAAATTAATAGAATGGGATAAATCACAGAGCACGCAATTTAAAATATCAGCAAGCAAATCATTTTTAAAAGCTGTAATCAAAGTAAATTCAGTATTTATAATTAGCCACCCTCCCCATAATCATAATTTGAAGGATACCATAGAATTAAAAATAAATATAGTCTAGATAAAATAAATTCTAAATTAAGCTTAACATTAATTATTTTTAAAAAGCACAGTATCAGTGTAGGACTATATATATATATATATATATATATATATATATATATATATATATATATATATATATATATATATATATATATATATATATATATATATTCTTAAATTTCTTCTACATTTCATGGAAATGGCTGAAAAATCTTTTGATGTAAAACGAGTCAAGTAAAAAACACTTCAAGAGAGGTTTTTTAAACATTAGCTTAGCTAATTTAAATTGTTTAATAATTTAAGTTCAGTTTAAGATTTTTATATATGTAGTGTAAAGGGTGTGGATGTGGATGTGTGAGAGAGAGAGAGAGAGAGAGAGAGAGAGAGAGAGAGAGAGAGAGAGAGAGAGAGAGAGAGAGAATTTATATGAGATAGTTGTGCATACATTATTTTTTATTATCATGTTCTATTGTTGGATGAAAGACAATAAATTATCTTGTCCAGTCAAAATTTATTGAAAGTCGGAATTCACGACACTAACGACAAGCTCTGTTTAGCTTTTATACGGACGATTGTAAAAGGCATTTGCATAAAATATGCAGAAAATTAAATTGTAAAGCAAAATAGACAAGTTTTTTTATTTGTTAACATATTCGGGAGGCTATAGACAAAGGAGAAATTAGAGTCTACACCGCTTTGTCTTATCTCTGCGCAACTAATAAGGCCTACATTTTAGAACGTTTACAGCCCACTGAGATGGAGCCTACCGGCAGTATTTTGAGTCGCTATTTAGCCAAAACAATACTGAACTTGACCAATGTAACCAACAGAAATGACGCAGGTTTGTTCTTCCCGCAAAGGATTTACATAATACAATTAAAAATAGCATTATTATATTAACAAAAAGGAATTTATGTAGGCCCTCATAACCCATGTCGGTTCTGTATACGTATACCAATGTTTTGTTTTTGTTGTGTACACGATAGTCCGAATTGCTTCTTGGGATTGCAACTGACGTGCTGTGTGTTATCAGAAGACGTCAGTAGAGTCAGTGTAAGTAATTTAGTAACTTTGTAATAATCAGTTATACATAATATGTTATTGGATGCAAAAAGTGTAGGTAAAATATAAATCTTTTTTTTAAATATAAATTTATGTTGAATTTAAACATTAAAAATAAAATTGTTCCTGTGATTGGTTTGTGTCTAGACCAACAAATTGTTCTCCACCTTTCTTTTCGAAGGAAAAAAACAAAACAATGGTGAAGAACAATTTGTTGGTCTAGTCTGTGTCCAGCTGCGAATAATATGGACTCATTGGCGGAATGGAGGGAGGTATTAATTCGACAAGTTACCAGAACTGAGGATTCGTCTCTTTTTGTATGTTTACATGTATTTAGTTAGGACCTCGCAAGCTTCCAGCATTCTGCCATTTCGGAACTTTTCGTGTTTGGCCATGATTTAAATAATACCCCAGTTAGGACGGCATAAAATAAATGAAACAAACTTAGATTTTGAATTATATTTTGCCAGTACATTATTGTAACTTAATTTACATCGTTAGTTTACATTAGCTACATGTTTTTCTTGACTATTGATGCATACTTTGTCTACTGTCCATGGAGACAGTGTATTGTGTGGCTGAAGATTTTAAAATTTAAAAATTAGTTTAAATTGAAACTTTAATCTGTTCATTTATTTATTCGGCAATAATACAAATATTTTAATGATGCAAATGTTTGTGTGAATAGCATATGTTATTTGGGCCATTGAAATTTCAGATGTAAATTTTATATGGTGTTTGTATATCTAAAATTATAAACATGTAGTCAAGATTCAGTGTTTCCCATTATTGGAAAGACATCACGCATTTGGTCTTATTTGTTTTGCCAGGGCTTCTTAAAATAGGGTTACGTCTGATGTCTTGTGGATCCAGCAAGATGGACAAACCCAGGGTAAGTTTCAACTTTAACTATTAGTTAAAGATAATAACAATATTGACCCACATGTAAGATTGACCCCAAATTATTGATAGAATTTCGACTTAAGATGTAAAATATATTGTGGACAATGTAAAACTGTATGACTTGGATTACAGGATAGATGTGTCTGATGCTGTGTGGACTTGTATCCTAACCCATTCCACTATTATCTGTAGTGCAAGATAAGCAAGATTTATTTATTTATTTTCATTGGCTTTTTACCGCCAGGGTGTTTTTGTCAGTTTTTAGACTCAGCTTTTTGTTGGATAGCATCAGAGTATCAACTCAGTTCAGCAAGGTGGTTCACTTTGGATTTTATGTTCTGAGAGCAGATATTCATGGAAAACCAGGGCAAAACAAGCAGTCTAGGGTTGAAGTCACATGAGTTGGGCTCATTCCCTTTCAGGTGTCACGGTACCAATTGTTTTTCCATAGACCTCAATGCTAATGTTTTGTGAAATAAATATACGTTCTAAACTACTTTAGCATGGTGTCACAGAGAACAGTCTTAGATTGTCAATTTGACAAGGACAAAACCAGGTTCTCCATTGCATTTAAGAAAGAAAACTCTGCTAGAACTAGACAGGGCTAAGAGTTATCTAGTCACAACAGACCCACTTCATTCAGGTGTCCCACATTAAAAAAAAAAATCAAAAAAATACAGAATATGATTTAGATATGAATTAACTTAATCTCTTATGTTGCCAAGAGGCTTAACTTTTTTAAAGCCATACAGAAAGTACAACTCTTACATAATACACCAATCACAGCTTGTGTTGTTGTTTGTTTCTGAATGCAAGGTTCCCTACACTTTAAGCTCCGCCTACCTGGGGTTGTATAATTAGTACCATTATACCTTCACTCCAGATGATAATACAGTGTATTTGTCAGCATACCAGTCTAGACCAAAGATAGCATCAGACAAAAACCAGAAGTGCTGGATATAAGGGAACATCAATACACAAGAAATTCTTTTTCAGTAGGTGAGATTCAGCATTCATCATTCATAAAATTCAAAAAATTTAAGTAAAAGGAAGAAATTGCACATGTTATAAAAGGCTTTCTTCAAAGCTACCATATTGTTTCATAATTGCAACATGTAAATATTTTTGAGGAAATAAAAAATATTTTCAACCAGGACAAGTCAAAGTGTTAAAAGTTATAAACTGTGGCCATCTCACATGATCATAATAAATTACATGATGAATATGTAGTTACAATTTGTTTTAAGTATTAACTTTAGTAAGCAGGACCTTATAAGCACATGATAAAAACTATGATTCACTATCTTACAGGACAGAATCTGAGTGTTTACTAGTTAACTATCTTTACCTGTTACTAGTTAACTATCTTTACCTGTTACTAATTAACTTTCTTTACCTGTTAAAAGAATTCCACAATCAATCAGTTGCATTTGTCGACAATTTTTTTCTGATGGTCTTAGAATCAGTGCATTCTAAAACCATGATATCATTATATGGGAGTAATCAGTAAATAAACTTTTTATAAAACTATATATATATATATATATATATATATATATATATATATATATATATACAAGAGAGAGACACAGAGAGAGAGACAAGACAGACAGACGTAGAGATCACTGGCCATGAGGTAAGAAACATCAGGCCTCTCCTAGTTCTTGTTCATGCAAAAACTTCTTTTATAAAATTATTGTTTGGCTCACCCCATTCCCCTTTTTTTTTTCTTTTTTTTTTCTTTCGGTCAGCCCTGTAGATAGATATATATTTTTTAGAGGGTCGAGTGTTAATTAACAGGCTTTGATGACCACTTGATTGAATTAATGTATTACTATATATGTTACATAAACCCTAACACATGCTGCTACTTATGGACTGCTGACCAATGCTGTCTCTAGCAAAGGTGTGAATGTTTTGATATCATCAGCTTGATGGCTATTTCTGCCCAAACCATTACCTGACACTATCTGACTATATATGTTTATACATTTAAATCATCATACCTTAAATATCATGTTATTTTCAGTATACACTAAAACTCAACACCTAATATACATGTAATGGCATCAAATAATTTGATTAATGAGCAGGGAGCGGTTATCTCCACTTTGGGTCAGTTATTACTGTGATAAGTGTACTCAATGAGTTGTTTCACAGATGTCACGATTGTGTATGCAAATACCCACAATGCAATACACGCATAACTTGCATCACCATTTTAAATCCCTTGCAAACTTTGTCAAAATTAGTCATGATATGTGTTCAAGATAAAAATCTGATTTAATTGTGAATAAGGAAATTTACTTCATCGAAATGATACATAGATTATACTTTAAATTAAGTAAAAATAAAGCTGTGTTCCCTGGCTTATATCGACCAACGGAATATTGAAGTTGAACCAAAATCATTCATATTGCCATAAATTATAAATTCAGTAATTTTTTACACACAGTTAATATTGTTAGTTTTAAAAAAATATTTTGTATGAATGTCCATAAGATTATCATCGTGAAAGACTATTTCTGGATAATGATCTTTGGGATAAGTTATCAGTTTACGTAACTTAATTTTCATAGCATGTGTATTATGTGTATTATGCCAGAACCTTTATGTATAAACACTTCACGAAAATAGACAGCTGATAAACCAATATTAATTAGTACGGTCAGATATGGTATTTGTGGTGGAGATGATGGTTGTAGAATATTAATTAGTACAGTCAGATATGGTATTTGTGGTGGAGATGATGGTTGTAGAATATTAATTAGTACGGTCAAATATGGTATTTGTGGTGGAGATGATGGTTGAAGAATATTAATTAGTACGGTCAGATATGGTATTTGTCGTGGAGATGATGGTTGTAGAATATTAATTAGTATGGTCAGCAACGTTCCCACTAAGCTGCGCATGTGCGCAGCTGCTCAGGCATCCCCGCACAGCTGAATTGTCAATTTGTGCTCAATCCAACGTTAAATTTTGCTCGTCTCCGTAATGCTTGCGCAGTGCACATCTACCATTCGCTTAGAGGGAACGTTGATGGTCAGATATGGTATTTGTGGTGGAGATGATGGCAGAATATTAATTACTATGGTCAGATATTATATTTGTGGTGGAGATGATGGTTGTAGAATATTAATTAGTACAGTTAGATATTGTATTTGTGGTGGAGATGATGGTTGTAGGTTGATGCTGAATTAGAGCGAGAACCATTCAAAGAAGTTTCATCTTCAGTGTATTAAAATGAAACATGTGCTAGCGGAACATGACATGCCAAATATCAAAGCCGAATTTTCTTGAAATGCTTTAGAAAGATGAAATTATATATTAATGGTTGTCTTTTTGATTTGAATGATAACTTAATTTGAATGATAATGAAATAATTGATTTCAGCCTGTGAAAATGGAAAATCATTACTTACTGGTATTTCTACTTGTTTTTATATCCATTGGTTTATGGGTCTGTTTATAGATGGATCTATTGTTATGAAAGAATAACAAAGATAGTTGAAATTTCTGTGTTTTACTTGAAGAATAAAAAGTGGAAAGTCATGCATTCTGACTCTTGCGGTTGACATGCACAATAGAATGTGATGTAATAGGATCTCCTTATCTACAAAATGAGTCATGTCTTCATAATTATATGGGAAGAATGTTGTTAAGGTGCTGGTTTGCATGGCTAGAGATCAAAATGGCAGATATGGAAGTACACAGATTTTGTGACATCACATGAAAACAAAGGGTAACGAGACTGGAGCAGCTGTAAAAAATCAAGATTGACAAAAGAGGGAACTTAAGTTGGCATAGGGCCTGATAGTGAGCAAGAAAAGTAAAAGACAGACAAAATAACATTTAGGAGTAAATGAAGCTAAAACAAATATTTCATATTGACAGAGAATAGGAAAGTTTAAATGAGGTGCTTCAGTGCCATGGAGCTACTGGCAGAAAGGAGAAAGTCGAGGCAAAAGAAAGTATTCGTAGAATTACATTGAAGCATCCCTTGTGTAATCCAACTTCTCCTGCAAACTGGTCAAATAATTTAGCATAAGTTAGGGCTTTATAATAATAATGAAAAACCTGTATATACTGGCTACCTCTTTACAACAGTTAACATTTGTGGTCCCAGCAGTGTATTAATTAATTAATAGATTATTCATACTGAATGTCAGATATCCAGACTCAGTACAATACATGTACCATATATACTCACATATAAGTCAGATATCCAGACTCAGTACAAGACATGTACCATATATACTCACATATAAGTCAGATATCCAGAATCAGCACATGACATGTACCATATATACTCACATATAAGTCAGATACAACTGTATAAATTCAGATCTGTCATTGTATTATGTACCAACAACTCTGCATCTATGCAGGTTGTTGGAATTAATCAGTACAGCCGATTGTAAAATATGTCATTTCTGGAAACAATTAATCCAGATGCTTGTGTATATGAATTTAAATATGTCTATCATGATTTTAAATGTGTCTATCCTGGCAAAACTGTCTTGGTGTATATGATTGTAAAATATGTCAGTCCTGGAAACAATTAGTCCAGACACTTGTAAAGTCTGGCTATCCTGGGAACATTTAGTAATGTCTGACTATAATGAGAACATTTAGTAAAGTTTTCCTATAATGGGAACATTTAGTAGAGTCTGGCTATAATGGAAACATTTAGTAAAGTCTGGCTATCATGGAAACATTTAGTAAAGTCTAGCTATTATGGGAACATTTAGTAAAGTCTGGCTATAAAGCTAACATTTAATAGAGTCTGGCTATAATGGGAACATTTAGTATAGTCTGGCTATAATGGGAACATTTAGTAAAGTCTGACTATAATGGGAACATGTAGTAAAGTCTGACTATAATGGGAACATTTAGTAACGTCTGACTATAATGGGAACATTTAGTCAAGTTTTGCTATAATGGGAACATTTAGTAGAGTCTGGCTATAATGGGAGCATTTAGTAAAGTCTGGCTATAATGGTAACATTTAGTAAAGTCTGGCTATAATGGAAACATTTAGTAAAGTCTGGCTATCTTGGGAACATTTAGTAAAGTCTTGCTAACATGGGAACATTTAGTAAAGTCTGGCTATCCTGGGAACATTTAGTAAAGTCTGGCTATAATGGAAACATTTAGTAAAGTCTGTCTATCCTGGGAACATTTACTAAAGTCTTGCTAACATAGGAACATTTAGTAGAGTATGGCTATCCTGGGAACATTTAGTAAAGTCTGTCTCTCCTGGGAACATTTAGTAAAGTCTGGCTATAATGGGAACATTTAGTAAAATCTGGCTATAAAGCTAACATTTAGTAGAGTCTGGCTATAATGGGAACATTTAGTAAAGTCTGGCTATTATGGGAACATTTAGTAGAGTCTGGCTATAATGGGACCATTTAGTAAAGTCTGGCTATAATGGGAACATTTAGTAAAGTCTGACTATAATGGGAACATTTATTAATGTCTGACTATAATGGGAACATTTAGTCAAGTTTTGCTATAATAGGAACATGTAGTAGAGTCTGACTATAATGGGAACATGTAGTAAAGTCTGGCTATTCTCGGAACATTTAGTAAAGTCTCGCTATCCTGGGAACATTTAGTAAAGTCTGGCTATAATGGGAACATTTAGTAAAGTCTGACTATAATGGGAACATTTAGTAATGTCTGACTATAATGGGAACATTTAGTAGAGTCTGACTATAATGGAAACATTTAGTAAAGTCTGGCTATCATGGAAACATTTAGTAAAATCTAGCTATAATGGGAACATTTAGTAAAGTCTGGCTATAAAGCTAACATTTCCTAGAGTCTGGCTATAATGGGAACATTTAGTCAAGTTTTGCTATAATGGGAACATGTAGTAGAGTCTGGCTATAATGGGACCATTTAATAAAGTCTGGCTATAAAGCTAACATTTAGTAAAGTCTGGCTGTAATGGGAACATTTAGTAAAGTCTGGCTATAATGGAAACATTTAGTAAAGTCTGTCTATCCTGGGAACATTTAGTAAAGTCTTGCTAACATGGGAACATTTAGTAAAGTCTGTCTATTTTGGGAACATTTAGTAAAGTCTTGCTAATATGGGAACATTTAGTAGAGTATGGCTATCCTGGGAACATTTAGTAAAGTCTGGCTATCCTGGGAACATTTAGTAAAGTCTTGCTAACATGGGAACATTTAGTAAAGTCTGGCTATAATGGGAACATTTAGTAAAGTCTGGTTATAATGGGAACATTTAGTAAAGTCTGACTATAATGGGAACATTTATTAATGTCTGACTATAATGGGAACATTTAGTCAAGTTTTGCTATAATAGGAACATGTAGTAGAGTCTGACTATAAGGGGAACATGTAGTAAAGTCTGGCTATCCTGGGAACATTTAGTAAAGTCTGTCTATCCTGGGAACATTTAGTAAAGTCTTGCTAACATGGGAACATTTAGTAAAGTCTGGCTATAATGGGAACATTTAGTAAAGTCTAGCTATAATGGGAACATTTACTAAAGTCTGGCTATAAAGCTAACATTTAGTAGAGTCTGGCTATAATGGGAACATTTAGTATAGTCTGGCTATAATGGGAACATTTAGTAAAATCTGGCTATAATGGGAACATGTAGTAAATTCTGACTATAATGGGAACATTTAGTAACGTCTGACTATAATGGGAACATTTAGTCAAGTTTTGCTATAATGGGAACATTTAGTAAAATCTGGCTATAAAGCTAACATTTAGTAGAGTCTGGCTATAATGGGAACATTTAGTAAAGTCTGGCTATTATGGGAACATTTAGTAAAGTCTGGCTATAATGGGAACATTTAGTAAAGTCTGGCTATAATGGAAACATTTAGTAAAATCTGGCTATAAAGCTAACATTTACTAGAGTCTGGCTATAATGGGAACATTTAGTAAAGTCTGGCTATTACGGGAACATTTACTAAAGTCTGACTATAATGGGAACATGTAGTAAAGTCTGACTATAATGGGAACATTTAGTAACGTCTGACTATAATGGGAACATTTAGTCAAGTTTTGCTATAATGGGAACATTTAGTAGAGTCTGGCTATAATGGGAGCATTTAGTAAAGTCTGGCTATAATGGTAACATTTAGTAAAGTCTGGCTATAATGGAAACATTTAGTAAAGTCTGGCTATCTTACATTTAGTAAAGTCTTGCTAACATGGGAACATTTAGTAAAGTCTGGCTATCCTGGGAACATTTAGTAAAGTCTGGCTATAATGGAAACATTTAGTAAAGTCTTTCTATCCTGGGAACATTTACTAAAGTCTTGCTAACATAGGAACATTTAGTAGAGTCTGGCTATCCTGGGAACATTTAGTAAAGTCTGTCTCTCCTGGGAACATTTAGTAAAGTCTGGCTATAATGGGAACATTTAGTAAAATCTGGCTATAAAGCTAACATTTAGTAGAGTCTGGCTATAATGGGAACATTTAGTAAAGTCTGGCTATTATGGGAACATTTAGTAGAGTCTGGCTATAATGGGACCATTTAGTAAAGTCTGGCTATAATGGGAACATTTAGTAAAGTCTGACTATAATGGGAACATTTATTAATGTCTGACTATAATGGGAACATTTAGTCAAGTTTTGCTATAATAGGAACATGTAGTAGAGTCTGACTATAATGGGAACATGTAGTAAAGTCTGGCTATTCTGGGAACATTTAGTAAAGTCTCGCTATCCAGGGAACATTTAGTAAAGTCTGGCTATAATGGGAACATTTAGTAAAGTCTGACGATAATGGGAACATTTAGTAATGTCTGACTATAATGGGAACATTTAGTAGAGTCTGGCTATAATGGGAACATTTAGTAAAGTCTGGCTATCATGGAAACATTTAGTAAAATCTAGCTATAATGGGAGCATTTAGTAAAGTCTGGCTATAAAGCTAACATTTAGTAGAGTCTGGCTATAATGGGAACATTTAGTCAAGTTTTGCTATAATGGGAACATGTAGTAGAGTCTGGCTATAATGGGACCATTTAGTAAAGTCTGGCTATAAAGCTAACATTTAGTAAAGTCTGGCTGTAATGGGAACATTTAGTAAAGTCTGGCTATAATGGAAACATTTAGTAAAGTCTGTCTATCCTGGGAACATTTAGTAAAGTCTTGCTAACATGGGAACATTTAGTAAAGTCTGTCTATTTTGGGAACATGTAGTAAAGTCTTGCTAATATGGGAACATTTAGTAGAGTATGGCTATCCTGGGAACATTTAGTAAAGTCTGTCTATCCTGGGAACATTTAGTAAAGTCTTGCTAACATGGGAACATTTAGTAAAGTCTGGCTATAATGGGAACATTTAGTAAAGTCTGGTTATAATGGGAACATTTAGTAAAGTCTGACTATAATGGGAACATTTCTTAATGTCTGACTATAATGGGAACATTTAGTCAAGTTTTGCTATAATAGGAACATGTAGTAGAGTCTGACTATAATGGGAACATGTAGTAAAGTCTGGCTATCCTGGGAACATTTAGTAAAGTCTGTCTATCCTGGGAACATTTAGTAAAGTCTTGCTAACATGGGAACATTTAGTAAAGTCTGGCTATAATGGGAACATTTAGTAAAGTCTAGCTATAATGGGAACATTTAGTAAAGTCTGGCTATAAAGCTAACATTTAGTAGAGTTTGGCTATAATGGGAACATTTAGTATAGTCTGGCTATAATGGGAACATTTAGTAAAGTCTGGCTATAATGGGAACATGTAGTAAATTCTGACTATAATGGGAACATTTAGTAACGTCTGACTATAATGGGAACATTTAGTCAAGTTTTGCTATAATGGGAACATTTAGTAAAATCTGGCTATAAAGCTAACATTTAGTAGAGTCTGGCTATAATGGGAACATTTAGTAAAGTCTGGCTATTATGGGAACATTTAGTAAAGTCTGGCTATAATGGGAACATTTAGTAAAGTCTGGCTATAATGGAAACATTTAGTAAAATCTGGCTATAAAGCTAACATTTACTAGAGTCTGGCTATAATGGGAACATTTAGTAAAGTCTGGCTATTACGGGAACATTTACTAAAGTCTGACTATAATGGGAACATGTAGTAAAGTCTGACTATAATGGGAACATTTAGTAACGTCTGACTATAATGGGAACATTTAGTCAAGTTTTGCTATAATGGGAACATTTAGTAGAGTCTGGCTATAATGGGAGCATTTAGTAAAGTCTGGCTATAATGGTAACATTTAGTAAAGTCTGGCTATAATGGAAACATTTAGTAAAGTCTGGCTATCTTACATTTAGTAAAGTCTTGCTAACATGGGAACATTTAGTAAAGTCTGGCTATCCTGGGAACATTTAGTAAAGTCTGGCTATAATGGAAACATTTAGTAAAGTCTGTCTATCCTGGGAACATTTACTAAAGTCTTGCTAACATAGGAACATTTAGTAGAGTCTGGCTATCCTGGGAACATTTAGTAAAGTCTGTCTCTCCTGGGAACATTTAGTAAAGTCTGGCTATAATAGGAACATTTAGTAAAATCTGGCTATAAAGCTAACATTTAGTAGAGTCTGGCTATAATGGGAACATTTAGTAAAGTCTGGCTATTATGGGAACATTTAGTAGAGTCTGGCTATAATGGGACCATTTAGTAAAGTCTGGCTATAATGGGAACATTTAGTAAAGTCTGACTATAATGGGAACATTTATTAATGTCTGACTATAATGGGAACATTTAGTCAAGTTTTGCTATAATAGGAACATGTAGTAGAGTCTGACTATAATGGGAACATGTAGTAAAGTCTGGCTATTCTGGGAACATTTAGTAAAGTCTCGCTATCCTGGGAACATTTAGTAAAGTCTGGCTATAATGGGAACATTTAGTAAAATCTGAATATAATGGGAACATTTAGTAATGTCTGACTATAATGGGAACATTTAGTAGAGTCTGACTATAATGGAAACATTTAGTAAAGTCTGGCTATCATGGAAACATTTAGTAAAATCTAGTTATAATGGGAACATTTAGTAAAGTCTGGCTATAAAGCTAACATTTAGTAGAGTCTGGCTATAATGGGAACATTTAGTCAAGTTTTGCTATAATGGGAACATGTAGTAGAGTCTGGCTATAATGGGACCATTTAGTAAAGTCTGGCTATAAAGCTAACATTTAGTAAAGTCTGGCTGTAATGGGAACATTTAGTAAAGTCTGGCTATAATGGAAACATTTAGTAAAGTCTGTCTATCCTGGGAACATTTAGTAAAGTCTTGCTAACATGGGAACATTTAGTAAAGTCTGTCTATTTTGGGAACATTTAGTAAAGTCTTGCTAATATGGGAACATTTAGTAGAGTATGGCTATCCTGGGAACATTTAGTAAAGTCTGTCTATCCTGGGAACATTTAGTAAAGTCTTGCTAACATGGGAACATTTAGTAAAGTCTGGCTATAATGGGAACATTTAGTAAAGTCTGGTTATAATGGGAACATTTAGTAAAGTCTGACTCTAATGGGAACATTTATTAATGTCTGACTATAATAGGAACATTTAGTCAAGTTTTGCTATAATAGGAACATGTAGTAGAGTCTGACTATAATGGGAACATGTAGTAAAGTCTGGCTATCCTGGGAACATTTAGTAAAGTCTGTCTATCCTGGGAACATTTAGTAAAGTCTTGCTAACATGGGAACATTTAGTAAAGTCTGGCTATAATGGGAACATTTAGTAAAGTCTAGCTATAATGGGAACATTTACTAAAGTCTGGCTATAAAGCTAACATTTAGTAGAGTCTGGCTATAATGGGAACATTTAGTATAGTCTGGCTATAATGGGAACATTTAGTAAAGTCTGGCTATAATGGGAACATGTAGTAAATTCTGACTATAATGGGAACATTTAGTAACGTCTGACTATAATGGGAACATTTAGTCAAGTTTTGCTATAATGGGAACATTTAGTAAAATCTGGCTATAAAGCTAACATTTAGTAGAGTCTGGCTATAATGGGAACATTTAGTAAAGTCTGGCTATTATGGGAACATTTAGTAAAGTCTGGCTATAATGGGAACATTTAGTAAAGTCTGGCTATAATGGAATCATTTAGTAAAATCTGGCTATAAAGCTAACATTTAGTAGAGTCTGGCTATAATGGGAACATTTAGTAAAGTCTGGCTATTATGGGAACATTTAGTAAAGTCTGACTATAATGGGAACATGTAGTAAAGTCTGACTATAATGGGAACATTTAGTAACGTCTGACTATAATGGGAACATTTAGTCAAGTTTTGCTATAATGGGAACATTTAGTAGAGTCTGGCTATAATGGGAGCATTTAGTAAAGTCTGGCTATAATGGTAACATTTAGTAAAGTTTGGCTATAATGGAAACTTTTAGTAAAGTCTGGCTATCTTGGGAACATTTAGTAAAGTCTTGCTAACATGGGAACATTTAGTAAAGTCTGGCTATCCTGGGAACATTTAGTAAAGTCTGGCTATAATGGAAACATTTAGTAAAGTCTGTCTATCCTGGGAACATTTACTAAAGTCTTGCTAACATAGGAACATTTAGTAGAGTCTGGCTATCCTGGGAACATTTAGTAAAGTCTGTCTCTCCTGGGAACATTTAGTAAAGTCTGGCTATAATGGGAACATTTAGTAAAATCTGGCTATAAAGCTAACATTTAGTAGAGTCTGGCTATAATGGGAACATTTAGTAAAGTCTGGCTATTATGGGAACATTTAGTAGAGTCTGGCTATAATGGGACCATTTAGTAAAGTCTGGCTATAATGGGAACATTTAGTAAAGTCTGACTATAATGGGAACATTTATTAATGTCTGACTATAATGGGAACATTTAGTCAAGTTTTGCTATAATAGGAACATGTAGTAGAGTCTGACTATAATGGGAACATGTAGTAAAGTCTGGCTATTCTGGGAACATTTAGTAAAGTCTCGCTATCCAGGGAACATTTAGTAAAGTCTGGCTATAATGGGAACATTTAGTAAAGTCTGACGATAATGGGAACATTTAGTAATGTCTGACTATAATGGGAACATTTAGTAGAGTCTGGCTATAATGGGAACATTTAGTAAAGTCTGGCTATCATGGAAACATTTAGTAAAATCTAGCTATAATGGGAGCATTTAGTAAAGTCTGGCTATAAAGCTAACATTTAGTAGAGTCTGGCTATAATGGGAACATTTAGTCAAGTTTTGCTATAATGGGAACATGTAGTAGAGTCTGGCTATAATGGGACCATTTAGTAAAGTCTGGCTATAAAGCTAACATTTAGTAAAGTCTGGCTGTAATGGGAACATTTAGTAAAGTCTGGCTATAATGGAAACATTTAGTAAAGTCTGTCTATCCTGGGAACATTTAGTAAAGTCTTGCTAACATGGGAACATTTAGTAAAGTCTGTCTATTTTGGGAACATGTAGTAAAGTCTTGCTAATATGGGAACATTTAGTAGAGTATGGCTATCCTGGGAACATTTAGTAAAGTCTGTCTATCCTGGGAACATTTAGTAAAGTCTTGCTAACATGGGAACATTTAGTAAAGTCTGGCTATAATGGTAACATTTAGTAAAGTCTGGTTATAATGGGAACATTTAGTAAAGTCTGACTATAATGGGAACATTTCTTAATGTCTGACTATAATGGGAACATTTAGTCAAGTTTTGCTATAATAGGAACATGTAGTAGAGTCTGACTATAATGGGAACATGTAGTAAAGTCTGGCTATCCTGGGAACATTTAGTAAAGTCTGTCTATCCTGGGAACATTTAGTAAAGTCTTGCTAACATGGGAACATTTAGTAAAGTCTGGCTATAATGGGAACATTTAGTAAAGTCTAGCTATAATGGGAACATTTAGTTAAGTCTGGCTATAAAGCTAACATTTAGTAGAGTTTGGCTATAATGGGAACATTTAGTATAGTCTGGCTATAATGGGAACATTTAGTAAAGTCTGGCTATAATGGGAACATGTAGTAAATTCTGACTATAATGGGAACATTTAGTAACGTCTGACTATAATGGGAACATTTAGTCAAGTTTTGCTATAATGGGAACATTTAGTAAAATCTGGCTATAAAGCTAACATTTAGTAGAGTCTGGCTATAATGGTAACATTTAGTAAAGTCTGGCTATTATGGGAACATTTAGTAAAGTCTGGCTATAATGGGAACATTTAGTAAAGTCTGGCTATAATGGAAACATTTAGTAAAGTCTGTCTATCCTGGGAACATTTAGTAAAGTCTGGCTATCCTGGGAACATTTAGTAAAGTCTGGCTATAATGGAAATATTTAGTAGAGTCTGGCTATAATGGAAACATTTAGTAAAGTCTGGCTATCATGGAAACATTTAGTAAAGTCTAGCTATAATGGGAACATTTAGTAAAGTCTGGCTATAAAGCTAATATTTAGTAGAGTCTGGCTATAATGGGAACATTTAGTAAAGTCTGGCTATAATGGGAACATTTAGTAAAGTCTGGCTATAATGGGAACATTTAGTAAAGTCAGACTATAATGGGAACATTTAGTAACGTCTGACTATAATGGGAACATTTAGTCAAGTTTTGCTATAATGGGAACATGTAGTAGAGTCTGGCTATAATGTGACCATTTAGTAAAGTCTGGCTCTAATGGGAACATTTAGTAAAGTCTGGCTATAAAGCTAACATTTAGTAGAGTCTGGCTATAAAGCTAACATTTAGTAAAGTCTGGCTATCCTGGGAACATTTAGTAAAGTCTGGCTATAATGGAAACATTTAGTAAAGTATGTCTATCCTGGGAACATTTAGTAAAGTCTTGCTAACATGGGAACATTTAGTAGAGTATGGCTATCCTGGGAACATTTAGTAAAGTCTGTTTATCCTGGGAACATTTAGTAAAGTCTTGCTAACATGGGAACATTTAGTAAAGTCTGGCTATCCTGGGAACATTTAGTAGAGTCTGGCTATAATGGGAACATTTAGTAAAGTCTGACTATAATGGGAACATTTAGTAATGTCTGACTATAATGGGAACATTTAGTCAAGTGTTGATATAATGGAAACATGTAGTAGAGTCTGGCTATAATGGGAACATTTAGTAAAGTCTGACTATAATGGGAACTTTTAGAAATATCTGACTATAATGGGAACATTTAGTCAAGTCTGGCTGTAATGGGAACATTTAGTAGAGTTGGCTATAATGGAAACATTTAGTAAAGTCTGGCTATAATGGGAACATTTAGTAAAGTCTGACTATAATCGGAACATTTAGTAATGTCTGGCTATAATGGGAACATTTAGTAAAGTATGGCTATAATGGGAACATGTAGTAGAGTCTGGCAATAATGGAAACATTTAGTAAGGTCTGGCTATCATGAAAACATTTAGTGACGTCTAGCTATAATGGGAACATTTAGTAAAGTCTGGCTATAAAGCTAACATTTAGTAGAGTCTGGCTATAATGGGAACATTTAGTAAAATCTGGCTATAAAGCTAACATTTAGTAGAGTCTCGCTATAATGGGAACATTTAGTAAAGTCTGGCTATTATGGGAACATTTATTAAGGTCTGGCTATAATGGAAACATTTAGTAAAGTCTGGCTATCCTGGGAACATTTAGTAAAGTCTGGCTATAATGGAAACATTTAGTAGAGTCAGGCTATAATGGAAACATTTAGTAAAGTCTGGCTGTAATGGGAAAATTTAGTAAATTCTGACTATAATGGGAACATTTAGTAATGTCTGGCTATAATGGGAACATTTAGTAAAGTCTGGCTATAATGGGAACATTTAGTAGAGTCTGGCTCTAATGGAAACATTTAGTAAAGTCTGGCTATCATGGAAACATTTAGTAAAGGCTAGCTATAATGGGAACATTTAGTAAAGTCTGGCTATAAAGCTAACATTTACTAGAGTCTGGCTATAATGGGACCATTTATTAAAGTCTGGCTAAAATGGGACCATTTAGTAATGTCTGGCTATAAAGCTAACATTTAGTAGAGTCTGGCTATAAAGTTAACATTTAGTAAAGTCTGGCTATAATGGGAACATTTACTAGAGTCTGGCTATAATGGAAACATTTAGTAATGTCTATCTATCCTGGGAACATTTAGTAAAGTCTTGCTAACATGGGAACATTTAGTAGAGTATGGCTATTCTGGGAACATTTAGTAAAGTCTTGCTAACATGGGAACATTTAGTAAAGTCTGGCTATAATGGGAACATTTAGTAAAGTCTGGCTATAATGGGAACATTTAGTAATGTCTGACTATAATGGGAACATTTAATCAAGTGTTGCTATAATGGGAACATGTAGTAGAGTCTGGCTATAATGGGAACATTTAGTAAAGTCTGGCTATAATGGGAACATTTAATAAAATCTGGCTATAAAGCTAACATTTAGTAGAGTCTGGCTATAATGGGGACATTTAGTAAAGTCTGGCTATAATGGGAACATTTAGTAAAGTCTGGCTATAATGGGAACATTTAGTAAAGTCTGGCTATAATGGAAACATTTAGTAAAGTCTGGCTATCCTGGGAACATTTAGTAACGTCTGGCTATCCTGGGAACATTTAGTAAAGTCTGGCTATAATGGAAACATTTAGTAAAGTCTCACTATAAAGCTAATATTTAGTAGAGTCTGGCTATAATGGGAACATTTAGTAAAGTCTGGCTATAATGGGAACATTTAGTAAAGTCTGGCTATAATGGGAACATTTAGTAAGGTCAGACTATAATGGGAACATTTAGTAACGTCTGACTATAATGGGAACATTTAGTCAAGTTTTGCTATAATGGGAACATTTAGTAGAGTCTGACTATAATGGGAACATTTAGTAAAGTCTGGCTATAATGGGAACATTTAGTAAAGTCTGGCTATAAAGCTAACATTTAGTAGAGTCTGGCTATAATGGGAACATTTACTAAAGTCTGGCTATAATGGGAACATTTAGTAAAGTCTGACTATAATGGGAACATTTAGTAAGGTCTGGCTATAATGGGAACATTTAGTAAAGTCTGGCTATCATGGAAACATTTAGTAAAGTCTGGCTATCATGGAAACATTTAGTAAAGTCTAGCTATAATGGGAACATTTAGTAAAGTCTGGCTATAAAGCTAACATTTAGTAGAGTCTGGCTATAATGGGACCATTTATTAAAGTCTGGCTAAAATGGGACCATTTAGTAATGTCTGGCTATAAAGCTAACATTTAGTAGAGTCTGGCTATAAAGCTCACATTTAGTAAAGTCTGGCTATAATGGGAACATTTAGTAAAGTCTGGCTATAATGGAAACATTTAGTAAAGTCTGTCTATCCTGGGAACATTTACATACATGCCAACCATTATGCTTTTGGCGTAATCATTACGCTTTTTTTCCACTAAATTCCGCGTTATGCGTTAACGTTTATAGATTATGCTTTTTCGATATATCCATCTTGCAAAAAAAGAAATTTTTTTTTTTTTCGTTTTTATTAGCATTACTTTATTTTTTACATACTGTTTTATTTTTAAATAAAAAAAATACCCCGCTTCTACATAACTACGATATACGAGTATACTTGTCCGTGGACTTTCCTAATATTCATGTTCTATTTATAGCAACTATCATGTTACTAAGATACTTTCAAACTTTCAACCTCATATTCTATTTATAGCGGCTTAGTGAGGAGAGAACAGACTGGTTTCTATTTTGTTTAAATCATTATGCACATACTCTTTGTTCTAATTTTGCATAGTGCAGAACCAGTCTAAAAGTTTTTTTGCGCTAAAAAGTATTAAAAAATTCTCAATGCGTTTATGAGTGCAAAAAATATCTCTTAAATAATTTCACAGATGGGTTAGGAAAAGTCAATAATAAACAAAGCAAAATGTAATCAATCCTCCAAACATGACGAGGGCATCATCACGTGACGTCTAATCGTTGGCGCTAAATGGCTTCAGATGTTAAGATGGATTCTAGTCTTTGTGTATGTTAGAGCACATTTTTTTCCCCAAGAATTTCGCAGATGGATCAGAAAAAAGCAAAACAACGAGTCCTCCAAAGATTCAAAGATGAATATATGAATGGCATAATACAGCGTTCCATTCTCGGACAGCATCATGCTCATTGCAGACTGTGCGGAAACGATTTTAGCATTGGTCATGGTGGTAAATTTGATGTGGAAAAACACATGAAAACAAGGAAACACATCGAATTAGCTCGCCTTACGAACTCTAATACTAAGGTAACTTCTTATTTACAGCAGAGCTCAAGTGCAGACTTGAATACTATAAATGATGAGGTGTTATTTACCGAGTTTTTAATAGAACACGGACTACCCTTAGCGGTAGCAGACCACGTTGGTCCCTTGTTCAAGCGGATGTTTCCTGATTCGAAAATTGCGGAAAAATATGCTTGTGCAAGAACAAAATCATCTCACATTGTTCGGTGCCTAGCAGAAGATGCTTCACTTAAAATTGCAGAAGCAATGAAAATTGGGCCGTTTAGTATTGCCACAGACGGGAGTTGTGATTATGATGATAAAAAGTTGTACCCAGTATGTATTAGATACTTTGACAGTGAAAAAGGCAAAGTCATGAGTGTTCTTCTTTCTTTACCAGAATTAACAGTAGATTCCACTGGACAAAACATTTTTGATTTGCTTGACAATGTTTTGAAGAAACATGACATAAGTTGGCAGAACTGTATGGGGTTTGCAGCTGATAATGCATCAGTGATGACTGGAATTCATAAAGGAGTTGCATCCTATATTTTGAAAATGTCTCCATCAGTGTTCATAACAGGTTGCCACTGTCATTTGATGCACCTTGCTGCTGATAAATTAGAAGTAGATATTGGCCATTTATTAATAGATATCTGTGATTACATGCTCCATAAATTCCCATATGGAGATGAACTGCTTTTAAATGCTTCAGTTGCTTATGTAAATGAGAGACAGTCAAAAAGCTTCAAAAGTGTTAGATTCTTTGTCAAGAGATATCCCTTTCTATTGCCACCCTTGTCTAACTTGGATCATCTGGAAGAAGAATTCCTGAAGTATCAAGTTGGGATTCTACCTGACAATATACTTAATGCAGATAGAGTTGATGTGCAATGGCACCTTATTTCCCAGCTAAAAGACTCTATCACTGTCAGGTTATGAAAGGAATATTGGTTCTTTACCATTCTAATGCTGACTGTGAGAGATTGTTTAGTGTTGTTAACAAAAATAAAACTGAATTCAGGTCCAGGCTAAGTAACCCGGTACTGAGTGCTCTACTGGTATGCAAAACATTCATGGCCTCAGCTGGTACAAAATGTTTTGAAATGCAACATGACAATCTGTTGCTTTCTAAAGCTAAAAGTGCTACATATGAACACTTGAACCATTAATGAATGATAAAAGACGAGAAAAGCAAATAAATCATTGTTAATTGTAATTGTAGTATGTTATATGTGGATTACTCTTTTTCTGCTTGGATTCCTCTTTTTGACCACTTGGATTACACTTTTTCCTCGTCAGGGGTTGGCATGTATGCATTTAGTAAAGTCTTGCTAACATGGGAACATTTAGTAGAGTATGGCTATCCTGGGAACATTTAGTAAAGTCTTCCTAACATGGGAACATTTAGTAAAGTCTGGCTATAATGGGAACATTTAGTAAAGTCTGGCTATAATGGGAACATTTAGTAAAGTCTGACTATAATGGGAACATTTAGTAATGTCTGACTATAATGGGAACATTTAGTCAAGTGTTGCTATAATGGGAACATGTAGTAGAGTCTGGCTATAATGGGAACATTTAGTAAAGTCTGGCTATAATGGGAACATTTAGTAAAATCTGGCTATAAAGCTAACATTTAGTAGAGTCTGGCTATAATGGGAACATTTAGTAAAGTCTGGCTATTATGGGAACATTTAGTAAAGTCTTGCTAACATGGGAACATTTAGTAAAGTCTGGCTATAATGGGAACATTTAGTAAAGTCTGGCTATAATGGGAACATTTAGTAAAGTCTGGCTATAATGGGAACATTTAGTAAGGTCAGACTATAATGGGAACATTTAGTACTGTCTGACTATAATGGGAACATTTAGTCAAGTTTTGCTATAATGGGAACATTTAGTAGAGTCTGACTATAATGGGAACATTTTGTAAAGTCTGGCTATAATGGGAACATTTAGTAAAGTCTGGCTATAAAGCTAACATTTAGTAGAGTCTGGCTATAATGGGAACATTTACTAAAGTCTGGCTATAATGGGAACATTTAGTAAAGTCTGACTATAATGGGAACATTTAGTAAGGTCTGGCTATAATGGGAACATTTAGTAAAGTCTGGCTATCATGGAAACATTTAGTAAAGTCTGGCTATCATGGAAAGATTTAGTAAAGTCTAGCTATAATGGGAACATTTAGTAAAGTCTGGCTATAAAGCTAACATTTAGTAGAGTCTGGCTATAATGGGACCATTTATTAAAGTCTGGCTAAAATGGGACCATTTAGTAATGTCTGGCTATAAAGCTAACATTTAGTAGAGTCTGGCTATAAAGCTCACATTTAGTAAAGTCTGGCTATAATGGGAACATTTAGTAAAGTCTGGCTATAATGGAAACATTTAGTAAAGTCTGGCTATAAAGTTAATATTTAGTAGAGTCTGGCTATAATGGGAACATTTAGTAAAGTCTGGCTATAATGGGAACATTTAGTAAAGTCTGGCTATAATGGGAACATTTAGTAAGGTCAGACTATAATGGGAACATTTAGTAACGTCTGACTATAATGGGAACATTTAGTCAAGTTTTGCTATAATGGGAACATTTAGTAGAGTCTGACTATAATGGGAACATTTAGTAAAGTCTGGCTATAATGGGAACATTTAGTAAAGTCTGGCTATAAATCTAACATTTAGTAGAGTCTGGCTATAATGGGAACATTTAGTAAAGTCTGGCTATAATGGGAACATTTAGTAAAATCTGGCTATAAAGCTAACATTTAGTAGAGTCTGGCTATAATGGGAACATTTAGTAAAGTCTGGCTATTATGGGAACATTTAGTAAAGTCTGGCTATCCTGGGAACATTTAGTAAAGTCTGGCTATAATGGAAACATTTAGTAAAGTCTGGCTATCCTGGGAACATTTAGTAAAGTCTGGCTATCCTGGGAACATTTAGTAAAGTCTGGCTATAATGGAAACATTTAGTAAAGTCTGGCTATAAAGCTAATATTTAGTAGAGTCTGGCTATCCTGGGAACATTTAGTAGAGTCTGGCTATAATGGGAACATTTACTAAAGTCTGGCTATAATGGGAACATTTAGTAAAGTCTGACTATAATGGGAACATTTAGTAAGGTCTGGCTATAATGGGAACATTTAGTAAAGTCTGGCTATCATGGAAACATTTAGTAAAGTCTGGCTATAATGGAAACATTTACTAAGGTCTGGCTATAAAGGGAACATTTAGTAAAGTCTGGCTATCCTGGGAACATTTAGTAAAGTCTGGCTATAATGGGAACATTTAGTAAAGTCTGGCTATCATGGAAACATTTAGTAAAGTCTGGCTATAATGGAAACATTTAGTAGAGTCTGGCTATAATGGAAATATTTAGTAGAGTCTGGCTATAATGGGAACATTTAGTAAAGTCTGGCTATAATGGGAACATTTAGTAAAGTCTGGCTATAATGGGAACATTTAGTAAAGTCAGACTATATTGGGAACATTTAGTAACGTCTGACTATAATGGGAACATTTAGTCAAGTTTTGCTATAATGGGAACATTTAGTAGAGTCTGACTATAATGGGAACATTTAGTAAAGTCTGGCTAGAATGGGAACATTCAGTAAAGTCTGGCTATAAAGCTAACATTTAGTAGAGTCTGGCTATAATGGGAACATTTAGTAAAGTCTGGCTATAATGGGAACATTTAGTAAAGTCTGACTATAATGGGAACATTTAGTAAGGTCTGGCTATAATGGGAACATTTAGTAAAGTCTGGCTATCATGGAAACATTTAGTAAAGTCTGGCTATAATGGAAACATTTAGTAAGGTCTGGCTATAATGGGAACATTTAGTAAAGTCTGGCTATCCTGGGAACATTTAGTAAAGTCTGGCTATAATGGGAACCTTTAGTAAAGTCTGACTATCATGAAAACATTTAGTAAAGTCTGGCTATAATGGAAACATTTAGTAAAGTCTGGCTATCCTGGGAACATTTAGTAAAGTCTGGCTATCCTGGGAACATTTAGTAAAGTCTGGCTATAATGGAAACATTTAGTAAAGTCTGGCTATAAAGCTAATATTTAGTAGAGTCTGGCTATAATGGGAACATTTAGTAAAGTCTGGCTATAATGGGAACATTTAGTAAAGTCTGGCTATAATGGGAACATTTAGTAAGGTCAGACTATAATGGGAACATTTAGTAACATCTGACTATAATGGGAACATTTAGTCAAGTCTGGCTATAATGGGAATATTTAGTAAAGTCTGGCTATAAAGCTAACATTTAGTAGAGTCTGGCTATAATGGGAACATTTACTAAAGTCTGGCTATAATGGGAACATTTAGCAAAGTCTGACTATAATGGGAACATTTAGTAAGGTCTGGCTATAATGGGAACATTTAGTAAAGTCTGGCTATCATGGAAACATTTAGTAAAGTCTGGCTATAATGGAAACATTTACTAAGGTCTGGCTATAAAGGGAACATTTAGTAAAGTCTGGCTATAATGGGAACATTTAGTAAAGTCTGGCTATCATGGAAACATTTAGTAAAGTCTGGCTATAATGGAAACATTTAGTAGAGTCTGGCTATAATGGAAATATTTAGTAGAGTCTGGCTATAATGGGAACATTTAGTAAAGTCTGGCTATAATGGGAACATTTAGTAAAGTCAGACTATATTGGGAACATTTAGTAACGTCTGACTATAATGGGAACATTTAGTCAAGTTTTGCTATAATGGGAACATTTAGTAGAGTCTGACTATAATGGGAACATTTAGTAAAGTCTGGCTAGAATGGGAACATTTAGTAAAGTCTGGCTAGAATGGGAACATTTAGTAAAGTCTGGCTATAAAGCTAACATTTAGTAGAGTCTGGCTATAATGGGAACATTTAGTAAAGTCTGGCTATAATGGGAACATTTAGTAAAGTCTGACTATAATGGGAACATTTAGTAAGGTCTGGCTATAATGGGAACATTTAGTAAAGTCTGGCTATCATGGAAACATTTAGTAAAGTCTGGCTATAATGGAAACATTTAGTAAGGTCTGGCTATAATGGGAACATTTAGTAAAGTCTGGCTATCCTGGGAACATTTAGTAAAGTCTGGCTATAATTGGAACCTTTAGTAAAGTCTGACTATCATGGAAACATTTAGTAAAGTCTGGCTATAATGGAAACATTTAGTAAGGTCTGGCTATAAAGGGAACATTTAGTAAAGTCTGGCTATAATGGGAACATTTAGTCATGGTTTGCTATAATGGGAACATGTAGTAGAGTCTGGCTATCCTGGGAACATTTAGTAAAGTCTGGCTATAAAGGGAACATTTAGTAAAGTCTGGCTATTCTGGGAACATTTAGTAAAGTCTGGCAATAATGGAAACATTTATTTAAGTCTGTCTATCCTAGGAACATTTAGTAAAGTCTTGCTAACATGGGAACATTTAGTAAAGTCTGGCTATCCTGGGAACATTTAGTAAAGTCTGGCTATTATGGAAACATTTAGTAAAGTCTGTATATCCTGGGAACATTTAGTAAAGTCTTGCTAACATGGGAACATTTAGTAGAGTCTGGCTATCCTGGGAACATTTTGTAAAATCTGTCTATCCTGTGAACTTTTAGTAAAGTCTGGCTATTATGGGAACATTTAGTAAAGTCTGGCTATAATGGGAACATTTAGTAAAGTCTGGCTATAATGGGAACATTTAGTCAAGTTTTGCTATAATAGGAACATGTAGTAAAGTCTGACTATAATGGGAACATGTAGTAAAGTCTGGCTATAAAGGGAACATTTAGTAAAGTCTGGCTATTCTGGGAACATTTAGTAAAGTCTGGCTATAATGGAAACATTTAGTTAAGTCTGGCTATAATGGGAACATTTATTAACGTCTGACTATAATGGAAACATTTAGTAGAGTCTGGCTGTAATGGGAACAATTAGTATATACAATTGTAAACTCTTGCTATTTGGGGAACATTCAGTTATGTCTAGCAATCCTGAGAACATTTAGTCCATAAACTTGTAACTTCTGGTTATCTTTGGAATATTTAGGAACATCTGGCTATCTTGGGAACATTTCGTAAAGTCTGGCTATCCTGGGAACATTTAGTACATATATGATTATAAAGTCTGGCTATCTTTGGACATTTCAGTTTGATTCACACAATATCTCCCCTGTTCTGTGTGAAGATCTACACTAGCTGCTAAGGGGTAATGTTCTGGCAACCTTTGAATTATCCAATGGAAATGCAGCTTTCAGAAGTCTAAAAGCGAATCAGATTGTTTGGCACACATTGATGATTTTCAGTCATCATACTTCCCAGTCACCCAAATGTGAAGGTCTAAGGTATTGTTTAATCAGCTATTCTAATTGGAACAATTAGTCCATACACTTGTAAAGTATGACTATCCTGAGAACAATTAATCCATACACTTGTAAAGTATGACTATCCTGAGAACAATTAGTCCATACACTTACTCCTGAGAACACTTGGTCCATATACTTGTTAATTCCAGCTATCCTGAGAACACTTGGTCCATATACTTGTTAATTCCAGCTATCCAAAGAACACTTGGTCCATATACTTGTTAATTCCAGCTATCCAAAGAACACTTGGTCCATATACTTGTTAATTCCAGCTATCCTGAGAACACTTGGTCCATATACTTGTTAATTCCAGCTATCAAAAGAGCACTTGGTCCATATACTTGTTAATTCCAGCTATCCTGAGAACACTTGGTCCATATACTTCTTAATTCCAGCTATCCAGAGAACACTTGGTCCATATACTTGTTAATTCCAGCTATCCTGAAAACACTTGGTGCATATACTTGTTAATTCCAGCTATCCTGAGAACACTTGGTCCATATACTTCTTAATTACAGCTATCCAGAGAACACTTGGTCCATATACTTGTTAATTCCAGCTATCCAGAGAACACTTGGTCCATATACTTGTTAATTCTAGCTATCCAGAGAACACTTGGTCCATATACTTGTTAATTCCAGCTATCCTGAGAACACTTGGTCCATATACTTGTTAATTCCAGCTATCCAGAGAACACTTGGTCCATATACTTGTTAATTCCAGCTATCCTGAGAACACTTGGTACATAAACTTGGTAATTCCAGCTATCCAGAGAACACTTGGTCCATATACTTGTTAATTCCAGCTATCCAGACAACACTTGGTCCATATACTTGTTAATTCCAGCTATCCAGAGAACACTTGGTCCATATACTTGTTAATTCCAGCTATCCAGAGAACACTTGGTCCATATACTTGTTAATTCCAGCTATCCTGAGAACACTTGGTCCATATACTTGTTAATTCCAGCTATCCTGAGAACACTTGGTCCATATACTTGTTAATTCCAGCTATCCAGAGAACACTTGGTCCATATACTTGTTAATTCCAGCTATCCAGAGAACACTTGGTCCATATACTTGTTAATTCTAGCTATCCAGAGAACACTTGGTCCATATACTTGTTAATTCCAGCAATCCAGAGAACACTTGGTCCATATACTTGTTAATTCCAGCTATCCAGAGTACACTTAGTCCATATACTTATTAATTCCAGTTATCCTGAGAACACTTGGTCCATATACTTCTTAATTCCAGCTATCCTGAGAACACTTGGTCCATATACTTGTTAATTCCAGCTATCCAGAGAACACTTGGTCCATATACTTGTTAATTCCAGCTATCCTGAGAACACTTGGTCCATATACTTGGTAATTCCAGCTATCCAGAGAACACTTGGTCCATATACTTGTTAATTCCAGCTATCCTGAGAACACTTGGTCCATATACTTGTTAATTCCAGCTATCCAGAGAACACTTGGTCCATATACTTGTTAATTCCAGCTATCCTGAAAACACTTGGTCCATATACTTGTTAATTCCAGCTATCCAAAGAATACTTGGCCCATACATTTGGAAAGTCTGGCAATCCATGGAACACTGTCATAGTCTGTATGATTGTAAAGTCCGAGTACATATATCTGAATTGAATTGATGTTGGATTGTAAAGTCCGAGTATATATATCTGGATTGAATTGATGTTGGATTATAAAGTCCGAGTACATATATCTGGATTGAATTGATGTTGGATTGTAAAGTCCGAGTACATATATCTGGATTGAATTGATGTTGGATTGTAATGTCCGAGTACATATATCTGGATTGAATTGATGTTGGATTGTAAAGTCCGAGTACATATATCTGGATTGAATTGATGTTGGATTTTTAAGTCCGAGTACATATATCTGGATTGAATTGATGTTCGATTATAAAGTCCGAGTACATATATCTGGATTGAATTGATGTTGGATTGTAAAGTCCGAGTACATATATCTGGATTGAATTGATGTTGGATTGTAAAGTCCGAGTACATATATCTGGATTGAATTGATGTTGGATTGTAAAGTCCGAGTACATATATCTGGATTGAATTGATGTTGGATTGTAAAGTCCAAGTACATATATCTGGATTGAATTGATGTTGGATTTTTAAGTCCGAGTACATTTATCTGGATTGAATTGATGTTGGATTGTAAAGTCCGAGTACATATATCTGGATTGAATTGATGTTGGATTTCAGAGACATGTGCCATTAAAATACTGTAAATTTATGATGGAAAAAAAATTAAACTTCTACCACTTTATATTGCAGAAGACCACCATGCTGAAGAACATTTTGAATTCCAAAGAATTGGAATTCATTATGGAGGCTCACAATGGCCTTAGTGCTCGGATCGTCCAGGAGGCAGGTTGGTAAATGGATTTGGAATTCCTGATTTTATATCACACAGTTCTGTATGGACAAACAGGATTATCTTCTTACTAATTGTTTAGTACCACAATGTGATTGCTATTTTAAAGTAGCTTGCTTTACCATTTGTTTGAAGAGTTCCAAGATGTTGTAGGTTTGTAAATATTTGTCCAATTTAAATGATATCATGGAACCAGTAAACATTGTGATGAATCAATATGAATCTAAGATAATTAGTTTACCAATACGCACTTTCATCCAAATGTCTTTGGGATCAAGGTTACATTCATAGAAAATTTATGTTAAGATTTCCTTTGCAGGTTTTTACTTTTACTGTTCATCTACCACAAGAGCCTATGGGATGATCCAAAGTCTGTTCTGTATCTGACATCCACCGTCCATCTATTAGCAAAAGTTTGTTATCCCCTTTTCTAAACTACTTGGAAGATTACCATGAAACTTTATGGACACATTCATCCCATTGTTCAGAGGTCGGCAACCTATGGAATACATGCCACCAGGTGTCACATAAAGAGCTTTCATGAGGCATGTGAAGTGCAGCCAAAAATCTCGATTTTAACAGTGTTATGCTCTTACTGGTGGCTTGCACTAATTCAATTTGCAATTAATCCAGGGCAAAAAGTGGCACGCTTTGTAAAATAGGTTGTCAATCCCTAGTCTAGTTGGTTCAAAATGAAAATGGTGCCTGATTTTCATTTGGCCACTACATAAATAAAGTCTTGCTATTGTTACTTCTGAATGGATGATCATATCAAGATATGGTTTTAACAAAAAGGACTTTTTACAATGACTACCAATAGTTGGTCATAGATGAAAATGGTACCAGTCAGACATCCAATTTAGCTGAAACAGCAGTCTTCATGAAAATGTTATCATTGCTCCTCCTGAATGGAAAGTCATTATTGAAATATGCGTATTTATCAGATGATTTCTTATGGTGTCTGAATGGAAAGTCATTATTGAAATATGCGTATTTATCAGATGATTTCTTATGGTGTCTGAATGAAAAGTCATTATTGAAATATGCGTATTTATCAGATGATTTCTTATGGTGTCTGAATGGAAAGTCATTATTGAAATATGCGTATTTATCAGATGATTTCTTATGGTGTCTGTTTGGTCCTAAATAAAACTGGTACCAGTCTGACATCCAATATAGCTACAACAGTTACTTTCTTAATAAATGTTATCACTCCTTAAAATGTAAAGTCATATTGACATGAGGTTTTTACCAGATGACTTTTTATATAGATTAGTTGATCGAAATTGAAACTGATTTGATGTCCGATCTAACTGCCATAGTGACAATCTTGAAAGCTTGCTTATTGTCCTACACAGATGGTCATATTAACTTTTTCACTTAAATATTTCTTATTCTTTCTAGCTGGTCCAAAACTAAATCATGTTGGTCACAAATGAAAATGGTGCCCATCTGATATTCAGAATTCCCGCCACAGCAGCTAATTTGAAAATCTTGTTATTGCTGAAGAAGAATAGCAAAAATGGTCTTATCTTGAATTTCTTGAAATCTCTTTTTGACCAGTAGAGTGTCAGTTCATTTGAGTTGCTCTTGTTCATTGAAACCTTTGATGTACTTTCTTCATACTTAGGAGGTAACCGCTCCTGTGGCCATGTGGTTAGAGCATCTGCCGCAGAAGCGGGAGACTGTGGATTCCATCCCTGGCCAAGTCATACCAAAGACTTATAAAAATTGTACTAACAGCTGCCTCGCTTGATGCTCAGCATTAAGAGGTTAGTGTTAGGAATGGTGTCTATTTTCTTTAACTGTTTGATGGAGTTTCATAATATTTTGGATAAATGATTATAGAACTAAGTCAATTCTGCAACATGCTTCTGAAAATTTAGACTTGGAGTCATTGTCATGTGCTTTAAATGCAATGGCTTGATTATTGGAAAGACATAAAGATCCTGGCCTTCTGTTTATTCTAGTCCATTTCCATATATTAAAAGCCAAGTTAATGATTTATTTTATTATGATTTCTTACTTATGCTATCGCTTTATGAATGACTGAAAGTACATGTAGTTCCAAATGAAAATATTTGAATACATATATATACTTGTTTATAAGATGTCTAATGACAGACAGCGCTGAGTCTGTTCACTTATTAGGAGGAATCAGTAGAACAAGCAACATAGACCCAAATCTACAGGTGCTTTATGCTATGACAGATCTGGGTCTTTGTTGTTTGGAGTTTGACTCTAGTTATAAGCAAGTACCATATATATGGTAAAATTATTGCATATAGAGAAATCTCTTTACATTAATATCAGGTTTTAAGGGAATTTGGGGCAGTGGGCTTTCGATCTCAGCTTCATTGGGTGTGCGTGACAGCAACGAGGCCTCGTGGACACAGGTTCTTGAGGTTATGGAGTTTATGAGTGATGCTACTGATATTCCCATCTTACTTGATGCTGACACTGGCTATGGAAATTTTAACAATGCCAGACGTCTGGTCAGAAAACTTGAGGACAGGGGAATAGCAGGTTAGTTAAGCAAATCATCTCCTGTATTTTAAATATCATGCTCATAGCTTCTTTACCTGTGCATGGAACTAAAGAACTAGAAGATACAACCATTAAATATTATATGTACATGTTTTTATTTGCCCACCTTTTGGTGTCCATTAACTTTTCCTGTTTTGCACAAAACTTTTGTTTGACAGAATCCACCTGTGCCATACACTGTAGATAGCTTGCGCTTGTGGTAAGGATAAGTAAAGCCTGTCAGTTTGGGAGTCAACAAGTCAAAGGTCAAGATCACATACAGAAAGAAGAACTATGGCTTCTGCAAATTGCAATTAATTCTGTATCACAGACTGTCACACAATAAGGCAAGAAATAACTCTGTTACTCCTTAGAACTATTTGACCATTTTTCATACAACATTACCTAGGATGAATAATAGTCTTTCAAGCTAAGCAACTGAACTAGCATGTATCTCACCATAGATCACCTGTGGCGAGTTACACTAAAAGCACGGTATACACAGGTATTTCACCCTGACTAATACTCCCTCACCTATGGATTTAAGTCAAGTCTTATGTTTAACTGACACACTAGTCTTTCGACCATGTCGAGTAGTGCGAGTGTTCTCCACTTTTGTTCTACTTAGACTGGAACACTGCCTTTGATTCCATACTTTTGTTCTACTTAGACTGGAACACTGCCTTTGATTCCATACTTTTGTTCTACTTAGACTGGAACACTGCCTTTGATTCCATACGTTCCTGCTATCCCTTTGACACTGAAGGTCAAGGTTATTTGCATTTTCATGTCGCAAGTGGAATAGTTATCATAGAGTGTCCTGAATCTTCATGCAATCCTATTCTTCTTCTGGTCTCAGTAAGGACTATTGAATAGGAAAAATTACCATATTAACCAAGGGAGTTGTTGAGACACCAAATTCTTTGGAATTTATTGTTGTTGGAACTATTACTCTTATAGACTTACAGTTGGATGCATAACATAATCTTGTGACTGCAACTAGTCTCACAGTTCTTGATTGATCGCATCATCAGAATAATGGATTTTAACCAATTACTGTGCTTCAGTTGTTGATTTTTCTGCTTACCTGATCTTAAGGTTAAATGAACATGTATGATCTACCAGGTGTTATCTCAATTATCATTTAAATTATTTTCTCAAAAACCACCTGAATTCACCAAATTTGATAGATAGCATCCCGACTTTGTTCAGGTTGTTTCCAATGGTGCTGCACTGCCATAGGTATGGCTGTGTTTACTAAAAATAGAAAACAAAACATCCTGACATAAAGAGCTTTCAATTTTATTCAAATGTTGTCAGTCCGCCATCAGATATGGTCACCATTACTAAAAAATAGCAAAACCTTTGAATGACAGTTTTAGAACATCTTAATAGAATTTTACCAAAATTGAAATATGTATTCATGTATCAAGGTCTTTTTAATTTGTTTAAATGCTGCTGATCCACTGTCTACCATTACTAAATATTTATATATAAAAAAGTACAGGCCTGTTACTTTATTGATCTACAAAACCTTGATAGAATTATTCATGAATGTCTGGTAACTTGGCTCAGAGATAATAATCACAACAACATGGGAACCAAAAAGGATTCGGCTGTACAACAGCAATATTTTTGATGTTGCAATCAGTACAACATAATGCAAATATGGACTAACTGGTTTTTGCTGCTTGATACAAAAAAGGCATTTGATACTGTGTGGCATAAAGGATTACTCTTTAAATTATTTATGTTGGGAACATTGGGTAAATCTCATTTTGAAATTTTTTATATGTATGCAAATTTACAGAGTAAAGTTCTTGTCAATAGCCAATTTCAGACTGGTTCTCAATTGGCCAAGTAGTGAGACAAGGGGGTGTTTTGTCAACGTTGATGTACACAATATTTATAAATGACTTGCTGCTACAGTTAAAAAATAGTGGATCTGGAGCAACGATTGGATCCTTAGCTGTGGGAAATCCAACTCTAGCTGACAACATTTCACTTTTGGCTATATATCCAAGCAATCTAAAAAAGCTGTTAATTATAGCTTAGTATTAAGTGGTGATTCGAACTTAGTGTCACAAAGTCATACATTATCATTTTTAGTCCCCAATACAAGAATTATGTCAATATGAAATGGTATCTTGGCCCGTCATGTTTGCCAGTTACTGATTCAGCAACACACCTGGGACACCGGATTAACTCAAAGCTGTCACATAACACAATACTCGATGCATGCAAGAAAGGGAAAAATATTTTTTTTTGTTCTGTTTGGTATTGGCATTAAACCGAATATTTTAAATCCTTTGGTTGCGGCAAATGTATCAAAAAGGTAATTTCTCCTTCAATGTTTTATGGAAGTGAATTATGGTGAAACATTTCAAAAAGTGACCTCTCTTCATTGGATAAAACTCTTGAGTTATTTTGCCAAACATTTACAAGCTTCACAACAAGATCAGATATCTTCCTGGGTATGTTAGGATGGACATCTTCCTGGGTATGTTAGGATGGACATCTTCCTGGGTATGTTAGGATGGACATCAGCACAGATATCTTCCTGGGTATGTTAGGATGGACATCAGCACAGTCCAAAATTGATAGATTAAATCAATGTTTTTACACAGATTATGTTTGATGCCTAATAACGTATGCGCTAAACATGTTTAACATTGCATTATTTCACTCCATTTTGAGCGGATGCATGTCAAGCCATATGTTAATTTCAAATCAGTATTATATGTTAATCAAGTTTGACTTGCTTGAGTATCTAACTGAATATTTGCAGTATTCCAAAATTCCAGACAAACAAAATTGGAAAGAAATTGTATGGTTAAAAATTGCTGGTCTTGAAAATAGCTTCTGGAGAATTTGTTTGTTTAATCAAGCAGATTTTGATAGATTCTCTTCTATACACAAATCCTTACAACCTGTCTCAGTGTGACAGTCACATTTTTTTGAGTGAAATCATGGATGACATGTAAAATGCTGCTAATGAATGATGATAAAACTGAGACCATTCTGATCACAGCACAAAGACTTTTTCATTCACATCCTTTATCTCAAACAATAAATATCAGCAACACCAACATTAAATTCACACAATCAGTATGAAACCTAGGTGTTACTCTAGACAGTACTCTCACATTGCACCAACATGTCATGAACATATGCAAGACTGAAGATCTTGAGCTGAGATGCATCAGTGCCATCTGCAAATATCTTTCAGGTGATGCCACTAAAACACTTGTGTGTTCATTAGTACTTTCAAGACTGGACTATTGTAACTCAATTCTGACTGGTTCGTCTCAATATCTACTCCAGAAACTTCAAAAAAAAGTTAAAAACACAACTGCTCGGATCATCCTAAGAGTACCACGATCACAGCACACCAACCCGCTGTTCTGTACCCTACACTGGCTATCAATCCGATCCAGAATCAAACACAAAATGTGTTTTTTGTGCTATGTTTCACTGACGGACTCCAATCCAACATACCTATCTGGCCTCACCCATGTGTACACACCAGCAAGTAAATTACGCTCCTCTCTTGACAATCGTGTACTCATTATTTCCACTACGAAAATGAAGTGATATAGGCAAAGTTCTTTTGCATACCAGGGCCATGCAACGTGGAACTAATTTCCCATTGAAATTAGACACAAAGACGCAGTGATCTCTTAAAACTCACCTTTTTCGACTGCAGGAATACACTTAAAGACCTAAAAATGGCTATCCATTTGATCTAGAATCAAACAAAAAATTGGTTCTCTGTGCTATGTTTCAGTGCCAGACTCCAGTCCAACATACCTATCTGGCCTGACCAATGTGTACACACCAGCAATATACTTACGCTCATCTTCTGACAATCATATACTTATTATTCCCACTTAGAAAAACAAAGTACTATGGACAACATTCTTTTGCATACAAGGGCCCTGCAACATGTAACAAATTGCTCATTGAAATGATACATGAGGACACGATGATCCCTCTTGAAACTCACATTTTTCAACTGCAAGAATAAACTTAAAGATTCGATAATGTTTCCTACCTTAAATATGTTCAGCATGTTTTTTATGTTTTCTAATTTCATGCTATTTTTGTTGTTGTTATTCATATCATTATATATGTTGTAAAGCGCTTAGAGCTTCTAAAGACTAGGCGTTATACAAAGTCCTCAATATTATTATTATTATTATTATTATTATTATTATTATTATTATTATTATTATTATTATTCTTTATCTTCCTTTTCAGTAGAATTCATCGTAGTATTACAAAATGCCATGCAATAACAAGTTACTGTATTTCATTCTTTTAGGATTTGAAGTAGTATTATAAAATGCTACATAATAACAAGTTACTGTATTTCATTCTTTTAGGATTTGAAGTAGGTGAAATTATGTTTACTCATACTTTAAGAGTGCCTGTCAATGTCTTGCATCAATTATCCATCATTATTGTACTCAAATTGAGTCTGACATTACTTAGTCTTGCATCAATTATCCATCATTATTGTACTCAAATTGAGTTTGACATTACTGAGTCTTGCATCAATTATTCATCATTATTGTACTCAAATTGATTCTGACATGAGATAAATATGTATGGGTCACAGTCGTGATGCATTATTTGCTAATTCTGAGTGTTTGCATAGCATGAATATAAATTTAGACTGGTAGTTATTCTTTCCCCCACACTTTTAATGTAGTTAAAGAACAGGATTTATTATGAGATAATGCAAAATGATTTTTGCAATAAGACAAGATTTATTGTTTAATTTGGTTGATAGGCTGGTTTTTGAACATTAATTTGGCTGAATAACTGGTTTACAACAATAATTTGGCTGATAAACAGGTTAATAACATTAATTTGGCTGTTAGACAGGTGTAAAACATTAATTTGGCTGATAGACAGGTGTATGACATTAATTTTGTTTATAGGTTTATGAACATTAATGTTATATTTGGATAACTGTACATACTTTGTACACAACATTTTTTATGTCAGTGTTTTTGT
This sequence comes from Unio delphinus, assembly GCA_029339505.1. Taxonomy (NCBI): domain Eukaryota; kingdom Metazoa; phylum Mollusca; class Bivalvia; order Unionida; family Unionidae; genus Unio; species Unio delphinus. Next base: position 3,052,090 of record JAQISU010000015.1, read on the forward strand.
ATATTTATGATGGTTTAATTTGGCTGATACACAGGTTTATAATATTAATTTGACTGATAGACTAGTTTATAATATTAATTTGGCTGATAGACTGGTTTATAACATTAATTTGACTGATAGACTGGTTTATAACATTAATTTGACTGATAGACTGGTTTATAACTTTAATTTGAATGTTAGACAGGTTTATAACATTAATTTGGCTGATAGACATGTTTTTGAATATTAACTTGGATGATATGTTTATGAACATTAATGCCATATTAGGATATCTGTACACATTTTGTACATACCATTTTGTATGTATTTGTGTATTTATGCAAAGGTGCTCATTGTCTGGGATTCTAAATTTACCTTTATTGGATGCTGACAGATACATATTGGATGCTGAAAGATACATATTGGATGCTGAAAGATACATATTGGATGCTGAAAGATTCATATTTCATGGCCATTGCAGGTGCCTGTTTGGAGGATAAACTGTTTCCCAAAACCAACTCTTTGCTGGATGACAGGAAGCAACCCCTGGCTGAGATAGAGGAGTTTGCCCTGAAAATAAAGGTATTTTGGTTATCCACATATTGATCAGAGGGTAAATTTCAAGTTCTGAAAGAGTGTGTGGGCTGGAGGGTGATTGTATGGAAATAGGCATCAAATTTACATTTGGAGGGGACTATTCTACAGTCTGTGGATAAATAGGCATCAAATTTACATTTGGAGGGGACTGTTCTACAGTCTGTGAATAAATAGGCATCAGATTTACATTTGGAGGGGACTGTTCTACAGTCTGTGGATAAATAGGCATCAAATTTACATTTGGAGGGGACTATTCTACAGTCTGTGAATAAATAGGCATCTAATTTACATTTGGAGGGGACTATTCTACAGTCTGTGAATAAATAGGCATCAAATTTACATTTGGAGGGGACTATTCTACAGTCTGTGAATAAATAGGCATCTAATTTACATTTGGAGGGGACTATTCTACAGTCTGTGAATAAATAGACAACTTACTTTTTTCTGTACATTTTGTCATGTATTTAAGGAAACAAGCTACATGAATTTTGATGCTGAAGAAATGAAAATTTCAAAGCTAATTCATTTGTCTTGCATGCCATAGAAAACAGGATACATATTTGGACCAAAGTTCTGTCTTTTTCTATAGCCATCATCTTGACCTTTAGCCATTCTGTCATCTGATCCCAAACAAGGTCAGTATCTGCTGTTTAATATCTGTTGCATCTTTATTGTTATTGTGATTTTATTTACCTGGTTTGGGCACCTTTAATGTGATGGTATGCCATGTTCTTTGCACAAAGTTATATGTCAGAAGTCTGTCCCAGTACTATGTCAAAGGCACTATGTTCATATATTTAAGGCTTGTAAGGACATGCAGCGTGACCCAGATTTTTGCATTGTGGCCCGAGTGGAGGCTTTCATAGCTGGCTGGGGCCTGGATGAGGCCTTGAAGAGAGCTGAGGCCTACAGAAATGCTGGTGTGTAAATTTTACATTGTAACCCAATATCTTTTAAAAGCTTTGATTTCTCTATCATATATTTGACCTGATTACATTAACATTTTTTAATAAACTCCCAGCCCCCCCCCCAAATCATACCATTCTGAAGAAGAAAAAAAACAAATTTTGTTTCTCTCTCTCTCTCTCTCTCTCTCTCTCTCTCTCTCTCTCTCTCTCTCTCTCTCTATATATATATATATATATATATATATATATATATATATATATATATAAATCCTAGCAGGCTGTCCAGTCCACACATGAACCTCTTAATGCTGAGCACATAGTGAGGCAGCTATTAGTACCATTGTTATAAGTCTTTGATATGAGTTGGCTGGGGTTTGAACCGACAACCTCCCACAACATCCAATGTGACTGCTCTAACCACATGGCCACCAGAGCAGTTGAGAGCAGGACATAACCTCACAAATATAGTGCTCTATAGTTCAATCGTTTTATTTGATTGGTATATTATGAGTTCTGTCTGTCTTATTTATACTTCATGAATATCACAATTCATGAAATTTGTGTGATTTTGATGAATCTTGCATTTAAAAGTAATATTTCCAACTGAGGCACTATGGAGTAATTTGACTGCAATGTAGACTCTACTTTCTCCAGCTTTACATTACATAATTTTGCTCAAGACAAGATTTGAACTATAATTGGCCTCCCATGGAAGCTGGCTTGTACAATTACTGAATTTATTTATTCTCCTGTGGTTGTTGCATGTTAGGACATTTTTTCCATTTTTCTTACAGGCACATTCATATTGCCGCCTCAAACATGACACTGATAGAGGTTGAATGCTTGTTAATGTGATTTAGTAATGTATTTGACTGAACAAAGAAATTTGTAAAATATATTTCTCCAAGAATACTTACTTGATCTATTTACCATTAAACTCCCCCACCCATCATGTGGTCATCTTATTAATGTTTTAGTGAGAGATGACAGACAATTTTTTTTTATGATTTTGGGAGGTAGTGTGAATTTTTTTCCTAATGTAAATAATGTTTCCATGGTGATATGTATGATACAATCTATGATGCATTCAATTATATGAAAAGTAATTGAAATCAAATATAGGTCACATGTTAGAAATTCATGTATCCATTAAATCTTGTTAGAAAATGCATGTATGTGACTAAACAATTCAGTAGTTTTCATTGTTGCTGGTAGCATGTGGCCTGTATAGTTGTTACTTACTTGCTAATTAAATGACCTAGATTTTGGTTTGAGTGAGGCAACCAAGGAGATAAGGCTATTTATATTCATAGGGAAACTAAAGCCTGTCAACAAATTATGAATTCTCTTGAAATTACAGTTACAATGAAAATGAAAAATGGCTGTCAGAAGCAAGTCTGTGTCTAGAGGATTGAATAATTGAACTGGCTTATGTTTAGAAAATGGGGGTGTGGTGCAGATTCAAATTCAAATTATGGGAGCTCCATAGGCAAAAACTCCAAAAGTTCTAAAAAAAATAGATAATTGCAAGATACATTTTTAAAAATGTATTTAGTAGTGCATGATGAAACCAATGATGAGTTTCCTAGCTGAATATATGATGCTGTTTGTTTTTGTACATTCACACACATTGCTAATTCTATGGTTCTGAAAAAATAATACTTTGTTGTCTGCATACAGTTTCTCCAAGGTAAGAATTTGGTCCTTCTCTACTCTGTGAATGACACCTTAGCACCCCAAAACTGCTTTTCGGACAAAACACACATGCCAGTTGTTGAGTACCACTTCATAATGTTAGTGTGTCACTTCAGCCAGTCAGGCATCCTTTTTTATGCAGCTTTTGTGTATGTCTGTGTGTGTGTGTTTGTTTTAAATACCAGCCAAAAATTAATATACTCCACATTATGAAGAAGAGGAAAAATTCATCTTACCATTTATATTGTATAGGAGCCGATGCCATTCTTATGCACAGTAAGAAGAGTGACCCTTCAGATATTGAAGCTTTCATGAAGGCCTGGAACAATCAGGTACTGTAACTCTCAAATTATCTGTCCAGTCTGGAACAATCGGGTACTGTAGCTCTTGAATTACCAGTCCAGTCTGGAACAATCAGGTACTGTAGCTCTTGAATTACCAGTCCAGTCTGGAACAATCAGGTAGTGTAGCTCTCGAATTACCAGTCCAGTCTGGAACAATCGGGTACTGTAGCTCTCGAATTACCAGTCCAGTTTGGAACAATCAGGTACTGTAGCTCTCGAATTACCAATCCAGTCTGAAACAATCGGGTACTGTAGCTCTTGAATTACCAGTCCAGTCTGGAACAATCAGGTACTGTAGCTCTCCAATTACCAGTCCAGGCTGGTACAATCAGGTACTGTAGCTCTCAAATTATCAGTTCAGTCTGGAACAATCGGGTACTGTAGCTCTTGAATTATCAGTCCAGTCTGGTACAATCAGGTACTGTAGCTCTCTAATTACCAGTCCAGTCTGGAACAATCAGGTACTGTTGTTCTTTAATTATAAGTCCATTTAATTGTTTTATTAGTGGTTGTTTCAATGTGTGGACATCAGACAACAATCAGGAACGTGGAGGCCCAAATTGAAGAATTAAAACTACAGTTACATGCTATTAAGTCAGCACAGGGAAGGATTGATGAGCAAGTAAACTTGTGTGAAATAGCAATTCAGACTGACTCCCAAATAGCAACAATGTCAGATGCTCAGAAGCAGACAATCCCAATACCAGCCAAGAGAAAATGTAAAATGCATTTAAAAACTGATACCCTAAGTAAACCTGCATTGCAAACAATAGTACCCTCCTCCAAGTCACGTGTCACACCTGTAACAACAGAAAGTGTCCACCCATGGCCCTTAACTAGGACAAGTCTGTTACCTGCACCAGCAAATGCATTTCCAAGTACTCGAACAAATGTGTCAACATCAACATCAGCTCGATCAGTTCACACAACTGCAACACCAATTTCAGCACCCCTTCCTCCAAGAGATGTGTCTGATATACAACCCCCCAGAGTCCAACTGATGAAATCAAAAGCCATGAAAGAAAGGACTCTAATAACTGGCTCCTCAATACTGAAAACTATATTTCCAAGGAGACTTTTTAAAACAGATGCACAGACTCGAAGAGGTGCAAAAATCAACATCACAGACAAAATAATAAATTCTGACCTAACCAAATATAACCATATTATTATTTTAGTAGGTGGAAATGATGCCAGTGAGGGAAGGTCACTAAATCAAATCAGAACAGATTTTGAAAGTTTACTCTATGCTGCTAGGTATTGCAGTCCAGATACATGTAAAATAATGATATCAGGACTACCTCCTCGTGTGGACACCATGGTGAAAGAAATCAATGATCTCATAATTGACCTATGTGAAGACTTCAACATACAGTACATTCCACAATACACATCTTTCTTCAGAATCAGGATGTCAACCTAAGACTCTACGACAGAGACAAAATTCAACTAAGCAGTAAAGGAAACTCTCAACTACTGAGAAATATTAACATGTTTGCCCCCATTTTCAGACACTATAATGAAGAGTACTGTTTCTACTGTGGAGAAACTGGGCAAATGACACAAGTATGCTGTCATGGCTAACAGATTGAGTGCTTCAGATGCCATAAATATGGACACAAACAAAGTCACTGTACAGCATTGTTTTATACATACTAGGAAGCTGGCAAAGAGGAGAATGCCAATGTTTCAATTACAACAACAAATCTAAATGTACCTAGTGACACTCTTGTCTCTAACTATTCGCTGGACACTGTTGTAAATGCAAAAGCTAACAGATTTTCAGGGTCTCCATGTGACTTTGAAAATGCTAATATATATGACCATTTAAATATAGAAATAGGATATCAGAATGATAAAAGTAGTATGGAGACAATATCATTGAGTGCCCCACTGCATGATGACATACATATAATCGATATGAAACTAAATTCAAAAGGTTTTAACATAGGTCATCTAAATGTACAAGGTATAATGGGAAAAATAGACCAGATTAAGTTAATGTTGTTTTCTAAGGAAAATAATATACATATTTTAGGACTCGTTGAAACTAAATTAAATGCTAACCACAATGATAATTCATTTCACTGTCAAGGCTACAATAAACCATTACGTAGGGACAGAGAGACAGCGGGGGGAGGTCTTGTTGTATACATTAGAGAAGATGTAAATGCAGAAAGGCATCTTGACTTGGAGTCGCATGAAATTGAGAGTATCTGGGTGGAAATTTCTCAAAATAATGCAAAATCATTCCTAATTGGTAAAAACACACACAAAACGATCACTTACAGATCGTTCAAACATTTTAGTGAAGAACAGTTTCTTGATGACCTATATAAAGTTCCATGGAATATGATCCAAAATTTGGATGACATAGATGAAGCTCTGAAAGTGAGGACTGACTTATTTATGGATGTAGTCTCTAAGCATGTACCACTGAAAGTACATCGAGTAAAGAATGAAATCCATCCTAATTGGCTTACTACTGAAATACTAGATGCTATGAAAACACGAGACCAATTCAAGGCTATGGGAAACCATGCAAAATATAAAGTATGGAGAAATAAAAATAACAAGTATGATTAAAAAAGCTAAAAAGTTGTATTATCAGTCATTGCTTGAAAACAAAAAGAGCAACACAAACTCCAGTTGGAAAGTCTTCAGTGAACTCACTGGAGGAACACACAACAATCAGACAAATAAATTTCACTCACTTCTGATAATGACACCATAGTCACTGATGAAACTGACATTGCAAATGTTTTCAATGATTTTTTCACCACCATTACCACAAAGTTAAAAGAACCAGTGATAGAAAACAACTTTAGTGAACTGAAAAAGTTCTGCCGCAGCAAAATCTGTAAGGAAGTATGTTTCTCTATCCCACCAGTATCAAAAAACTTTGTTAAAAAATATCTCAGTGAACTTGATACCAAGAAAACTACAGGACTTGATCAGATTGGTCCAAGACTCGTTAAATCTTCTGCCTCAGCTATTTTAGATAGCATAACATTCATAATCAATTTAAGTATTGCAACATTATGTGTTCCCAAAATATGGAAAACTGCAAAAGTAACTCCTATTCACAAATCTGGATCTAAGAATGATGCTGATAACTATCGACCAATCTCAATACTACCAAACTTGTCAAAATTGATTGAAAAACATGTCCATGACTCATTCATGTCATATTTAACCAAACACTTGCTGTTATACCCTAATCAATCAGGTTTTAGACAGAAACATTAATGTGAGACTGCCTTGATCTCCCTAACTGATAAATGGCTTCAAGCACTTGACCTAGGTAAAATAATAGGATCTGTATTAAATTTTGTAGATTTCAGGAAAGCGTTTGACATGGTGGATCAGTGTTAGGGACCAGCTTCGCACTGCTAAAAGACATCGCCAACAAGCAGAGAGGCTTTGGCTTTCCACCAGACTCACTATTCATAAACAAATCTACGAAGCCGCTAAGAAAAACGTTACAAACATAGTCCATTTAGCCAAATCATCCCACTACAGTACTAAGATCACAGAGAGTTCCAGCTGCAAAGAGCTCTTCGAGATAACTAACAAACTAATGTTAAGGAATAAATGTACACCACTTCCAACAACCTTCTTTCCACTAGACCTACCAGACCAATTTGCAAATTTTTTCGATGACAAAGTACAAACCATTAGAGATTCGCTTGACAGCACAATTTCAACTGATTTGTCACCATACAGTTATGATGCAGAATTTCAGCGACAACCGTTAGGAGCATTTGAACCTGTTTCTATTGATTTAGAATGAAAAGTGCACCAAAGTCTTGAGAACTTGATCCAATTCCGACATCACTGCTGCTTGAGTGCTTAGACCCAATATTGCCTTCACTAACTGATGTTATTAATATCTCTCTCTCATCAGGGGAATTCCCATCATTTTTCAAAACTGCCATCGTAAAGCCACTGCTGAAGAAACCAACACTGGACCATAATGATTTAAAGAACTACCGCCCAGTTTCTAATCTCCCATTCATACCAAAAATCTTAGAAAAGGTTGTTCTAGCTCAACTTGTATCTCATTTGAATTCAAACAGTCTTTTTAGCAATGTACAGTCTGCATATCGCCCTTGCCACAGTACGGAAACTACTCTTCTGAAAGTATTTAGTGACATTCACTCTGCTTTGGATAGTGGAAAGATTACAGTCCTCGCTCTCCTGGGTTTATCTGCAGCATTTGACACCATTGACCATGATATATTACTTCACCATCTCCAGCATGTATTTGGCATTCAGAATATAGCCTTACAGTGGTTCAAGTCCTACTTAGTCAACAGGACACAAATTATATCTGCAAATGGAATACACTCCAGCCCAGTTGACATATGTTGTGGTGTTCCACAAGGATCTGTTATTGGAACTGTTCTCTTCATTCTGTATACTCAGCCGCTCTAAAGTGTCATAGATCATCACCCAGTGTCGCACCAATTGTATGCTGATGACTGTAACGTTGTCGAGCTGACCCTTTGAGACTAGGTAGGGTTTTAAAGAAATAACCAACACGTTCGGTTAAATAAAAATTATATTAAAAAATCAACATGATAGGTATATATACTATAGGTATATATTATATATGTATATAATGAGCACACAATACACAAATGAATCTACTACCCTACTATATATCTGTAGTCATCCACTACTGTACTATATGTCTGTAGTCATCCACTACTGTACTATATGTCTGTATCCAATATACAAAACGTAGCATTACATTGACTATAGACACGATATTCGTATCTCACAAAATAGTCAATAAATCAAATCATAGGGTTCAATTGACTATAAACACGCTATTCGTGTCACACACAAAATAGTCAATAAAACAAAACATAGCATTCAATTGACTAAACACGCTTATCGTGTTTCACACAAAATAGTCAACAAAATCAAAACATAGGGTTCAATTGACTATAAACACGCTATTCGTGTCTTACATAAGATAGTCAATAAAACAAAACTACGGACGTTAACACGGCACTTTTTTTCGGTGCGACAGTAGTTCATGTTTGTCCGTCTCCACTCCACCGGTTGACATTGGACTGGAATACTCATCTATTCACTCGTTGACCAGCGAGCTGAATATAAAAATGGACAGTTTTCCAAATAATAAAACGAATTAACGCAATTCACAATAAAACGAACGTGCTATTACGAAACTGAACATTTGACTGAAACATTAACCAAAAAGAACGCATTTGACTCACCCAACTTTTTGGCTCTAATTCCCGACAAATGAAACGTTTAGAGGTCTGCTCTAATGTCCACTGCGTCTTAAAATGACCCTGCACTATACCTATATAATAGTATGCTGTACATGTAAAAAGTGATTCGCGCAAAACCTTCATTATACGCACGGCACGTGCGACTCGCTGTTCAGGACAATTCACTTAGAGGAGTATGGTGTACCCTCTATGTCATATCGGGTATTTCGTAACAATGACACCCAAATATACAAGTCTAGCCACACAACTGAAGTTGATGCTACCATCCATGGAGTAGAGAAGTGCATTTCTGATGTGAAATCATGGATGACATGTAACAAGCTGCAGATTAATGATGATAAAACTGAGGCTATTCTGATCACAACACAAAGACTTTCTCATTCACATCCTTTACCTCAGACAATAAATATCAGCAACACTAACATTAAATTCTCACAGTCAGTACAGAACCTAGGCATTACTCTAGACAGTACTCTCACATTGCACCAACATGTCAAGAACATATGCAAGGCTGCATATCTTGAATTGAGACGCATCAGTTCCATTCGTAAATATCTTTCAGTTGATGCCACTAAAACACTTGTACTTTCAAGACTGGACTATTGTAACTCAATACTGTCTGGTTTGTCACAATATTTACTCCAGAAACTTCAAAAAGTTCAAAACACAGCTGCACAGGTCATCTTTAGAGTACCTTGATCAGAGTACACCTCACCACTGCTCTGTACCCTACATTGGCTATCAATTCGTTACAGAATCAAACACAAAATTTGTTCTCTGTTCTATGTTTCAATGCCAGACTCCAGTCCAACATACCTATTCAGCCTCACGCATGTGTATACACCAGATAGATCATTACACTCTTCTTCTGATAATCGTATACTCATTGTTCCCAAGGTGAAAACAAAGTCATATGGACAATGTTCGTTTGCACACCAGGGAACGAATTGCCCATTGAAATTAGACACAAAGACACAGTGGTCCCTTTTAAGAGTGCTCTTAAGACTCACTGTTTCGACTGCAGGGACAAACTTAGCGACCTAATCATGTTTTGTATCTTATATGTTTTCAGCATGTTTTTATGTTTTCCAATTTCATTGTTTTTGTCATTTGTTGTTCTGTAATGTAGTCATATCATTATTGATGGTGTAAAGTGCTTAGAGCTTCGAAAGATTAGGCGCTATACAAAGTCCTCATTATTATTATTATTATTATTATTATTATTATTATTATTATTATTATTATTAAATCCTTTTGAAGAAACTGAAACCAATGCGATGAAAAAACAGTTAGATGGTTTACTTCATACTTAAGTGAGAGAACACAACATGTTTATATAAATAACGTTCTGTCTGAACCTGAAACAATTAGATATGGAGTACCACAAGGCTCAATTCTAGGTCCATTACTATTTATTTTATTTATTAATGACCTACCACTTTTACTAAGAGACTCGATATCATCTACAGATCTCTATGCAGATGACACAACATTGTCAAACATCCGAAACACAAAGCATGAACTCAAAATTTCTTTACAGAATGCATTAAACATTCTGGAAAACTGGTGCACATGCAATGGCATGGTAGTAAATACTGGTAAAACTAAAATATTACTTATCTCAACAAGAAAAAAAGGAAAAATCTTGATAGCAATGAACTATGTCTGACATGGAAGGATAAAAATTTGCAAATGGTCTGTCATGACAGACTACTTGGTGTTTTGGTAGATAATAACTAACATGGACTGATCATATCAAACATATCAGTAAAAACGTCAATTCAAGTTTATTTCTTCTCACTAGGATAGGACATTTTCTCCCTGAAAGGCACAGAAAATTAGCTTATAACAGTTACATACAACCCTATTTAAACTACTGTAATACAGAATGGGGTAATTCAGATGATAAAAACATATCAAAGTTGGAAAATCTTCAAAAAAGAGCATTTTGGCTAATATCAAACCAGAAAGAAAGAAAGGAAAATTTAGCTGGTAAGTTAAAAATATTACCTGTTTAAGACTGAATCTGTTTAAGAAAAGCCAAATCAATGTACAGGATATCCAATAATAGTGCTGCTGAATATTTACAATCCCTATTCCAGTATAGGCTACCTGGTAATACACCCCACCTGCGATCAATGTCTACAAAACAGTATAAAATTCCCAAACCAAATAAGGAATTATTCCAAAAAAATTTCCAATACTCTGGAACTTTGCTCTGGAATAGTATTCCAGTTGAGATTAGAATTGCCCACTCTATTTCCATCTTCCAAACCCAATATATCCAGTGGCTTCTGAGATGCTGCTGAAATAAATAAATTCCCTGTAATAGGGCCTCAAGGTGGATTAGTTCTTAGCTAATTGTGTTACCCTCTTTAAACAAAGTCATTATTATTATTATTATTATTATTATTATTATTATTATTATTATTTGCTTGAACCTATTTGCTTTGCTCATGATATTAGCAATTATTTACTCCTCCCAGAAATACAAATAAATTGTCCATGCTTTTTTTTTCAGGAGCTATTCAGTCATGTGTTAATTTTCATGAAACAATTTTCTCATTTTCATTCTACTTGTGAAATAACTCTTTCTTGATCATCATTTTCATGAAACTCTTTCTCAATTAGAGAATTAACTATTATCGTGTACTTACTTCTCCTGCATCATGATATCTATATGATATAAATGCAGTGCATGAAGGTATATCCAGTTTTTGATGATCCTGTTTTGGGGAATGGGTCTGGTGATTAAATGTTGAGAAACCTGCCATTATAAAATACACTTTCTTGCACTCATCTGCATCATAAACAGAACTATTTTTTAAAAGAGATTTCATTATTACATGTTTGGTTGCAAGAAAATACGAACACACAAAAGACCATTCAGTTCCTTGCCTTAAACAGCGGCTCCTTGTCATGATGTATTGCAGAATTTGTCCATGGTTCAATCTTCACAGATAGAATATGGTAGAAGCTTAAACCTATATGAATTCTACCAATGCCTTTGCACACTGGAACACAGCAATATTTGTCCTGATTTTTCTCCTTGACAGTATCAGTTGTATAAATACAGTAGCAAGGTAAAACCAGATAGAGGCTGATGCCTAGCTTATCCTCATTTTAAATTGTTCACCGAGGGTCAGACTAATACTTTAATAAATAATGAGAATGGTCAGTTGCTGTAACAAAGTTTAGCCTGCGGCTTGATATTAATAACAGTAAATTTATTATAGTGCAAGTTATTGTATACAGGAGTTATGACCTTTTATTTCACATTTTCCTTACTTTCATAACTTCAGTTAGCTTTAATTGAGTTTGGCATACAGTTTTGTATTTAATGATACCTTGAAAAAATTCAGTTTCCAGAGATTAATGTTATCATTTTGATTTACAGGAGTTGTGGTCTTGATTTTCCTATTCTCCTAAACTCTACTTTCTTTAGCATACTCATCCCAAATTTTGAATGACACTTTGTATTAATGCAATTTTAGATAAATTTCATTCAGATTCTTTCTATGAGATTAAATTAAAAGTTACAATATAATTGAATGTTTGTATATTTTTTCCAACTTTGTTTTCAGGATTAATCATGTTTTCAATTAAATTCTATTGATAGCTTAGTATTGTTAAACTTTTGCATAAGTTTGAATGCCAACATTTTTCATCATTTTTTAACAGTTATAACCTATTACTGTTGTTACTTCCCTTCTTTTTCTTCTAATGCTCTTCTAAAATTTTAATATGCTTCTTAGGATAACAGTCCCATGATGACAAATTTAGCTTCCAACATTATTTTGATTTTAATATATTAATATATTAAATCAAATGTAAATATGGTAATATTTTGATTTCTTTTACATTTTAAATATTTTGATTCCCTTTACATTTTAAATATTTTGATTTCCTTTACATTTTAAATATTTTGATTTCCTTTACATTTTAAATATTTTGATTTCCTTGACATTTTAAATATTTTGATTTCCTTGACATTTTAAATATTTTGATTCCCTTTACATTTTAAATATTTTGATTTCCTTTACATTTTAAATATTTTGATTTCCTTTGCATTTTAAATATTTTGATTTCCTTTACATTTTAAATACTTTGATTTCAGGGTCCAGTGGTAATTGTGCCAACAAAGTACTATACAACCCCAACACAACATTTCAAGGATATGGGGGTTTCCATGGTGATATGGGCCAATCATAACCTAAGATCTTCCATTAAAAGCATGCAAGAGACGACTAAACAGATTTTTAAGGACATGTCCCTGGTTAATGTGGAGAAGAAGGTAAACAAATTATTACCTACTAATATACACCTTATAATTGAGACAGTATATTTATTTAATGTCATTAATGGAAGCCAGAACAATGGACTAGATCAGGTTGCTGTATAGTCAGGGTGTACTTTAGGATGCTTTATAGGTCAAGTTGTTTTATAGTCAGGCTGCTATATAGTCGGGGTGTATTCTATGGTGCTTTATAGGTCAGTTGCTGTATTGAGTCAGGTGTATTTTAAGATGCTTTAAAGGTCAGGTTGTTTTATAGTCAGGTTGCAATACAGTCAGGATGTATTCTGGGGTGCTTTAAAGGTCAGGTTTTATAGTCAGGTTGCTATATAGTCAGGATGTATTCTGTGGTGCTTTAAAGGTCAGGTTTTATAGTCAGGGTGTATTCTGTGGTGCTTTAAAGGTCAGGTTGTTTTATAGTAAAGTTGCTATATAGTCAGGGTGTATTCTATGGTGCTTTAAAGGTCAGGTTTATAGTCAGGTTGCTATATAGTCAGGGTGTATTCTGTGGTGCTTTAAAGGTCAGATTGTTTTATTGTCAGGTTGCTGTATAGTCAGGGTGTATTCTGTGGTGCTTTAAAGGTCAGGTTTTATAGTCAGGTTGCTATATAGTCAGGATGTATTCTGTGGTGCTTTAAAGGTCAGGTTTTATAGTCAGGTTGCTATATAGTCAGGGTGTATTCTGTGGTGCTTTAAAGGTCAGGTTGCTATATAGTCAGGGTGTATTCTATGGTGCTTTAAAGGTCAGGTTGCTATATAGTCAGGGTGTATTCTGTGGTGCTTTAAAGGTCAGGTTTTATAGTCAGGTTGCTATGTAGTCAGGGTGTATTCTATGGTGCTTTAAAGGTCAGGCTGCTATATAGTCAGGGTGTATTCTATGGTGCTTTAACGGTCAGGTTTTATAGTCAGGTTGCTATATAGTCAGAGTGTATTCTGTGGTGCTTTAAAGGTCAGGTTGCTATATAGTCAGGTTGCTATATAGTCAGGGTGTATTCTATGGTGCTTTAAAGGTCAGGTTGCTATATAGTCAGGGTGTATTCTGTGGTGCTTTAAAGGTCAGGTTGTTTTATAGTCAGGTTGCTATATAGTCAGGATGTATTCTATGGTGCTTTAAAGGTCAGGTTTTATAGTCAGGTTGCTATATAGTCAGCATACATACTATTTGCAAGTTCATCTTTACTTTCTCATCGCAACTCCCACCTATATTAAGAAAATTCCTACCTTTTTATAAATGGAGGTTGAAAAATACCCTCCACCTCAATTATCTGTTCTAGAACAGACCCCAGAGATAGAGGCATTTTATGTTACAAAAATATTAAATAATGACTTGGAATCTATGAATATATCTGCTTTATTAAAAGGCCTGCCTTATATTGAAGTACTTCATAGTAAGGGATCACTCAGATTAAGTACAGTCATCTCATTGTATACAGGCGGTTATGTAGACCAGTCTAATCTACATATGGCCTCACTGTGCTCTCCATTTATGATGCCAAGCCTAATACCTCAGCCCCAACCGATGCCACTGTTTAATTCTCTCAACCCTTGGTAAAATAGAAGGGACTCTTTCATCAGTGACCTATTTGAAATCAGTGTAAAGAGCACCTTGAGTTTTGTCAGATCTCTACAATCTTTGCCAGCTCCTTCAATCAGGCAACAGCCTCATCAAAATGATGATGCTTGCTCTCAGGTTCCTTCTTTACTTCTGGATTTAACTAATTCATGGAAAGATTCAGCTGTCCAAGGTTCTATTGAAGAAATTTTCTGCCTTTTGCATTTGAAGTTATGCCTGCCTTCTACTGTTATATCAACCACCTAGACCAGAGCTCCAGCATCTGTTGATCTTAACACAAAAGGAAGAAACCCATTACGAATTACTTCAACAGTAGATTCACAGACATTTTGAACCATTTAACATCAGATACAAGAGACCAGGACATCCCCAGCATCAATCATTTCTTTTCTTCATGAAGTACCTTCCATCAAGTTTTCACAGGTAGTTCTACTATGTCCATACATCAGCCTTTCATTGGGAAATGCCGACTGTTAACCAGGACATGGAAGCTTTGGGAATGACAAGACCATACTCTGTTCCTAAGGATTGAACACTCACCAATTGGTCTGCACATGTAGTAGCATGTTAGATTTGGTATCAATGGCAATCATCCATCAGGCAGAACAGAGCTCATCACCTCTTACTCTGAATTCCACTGTACATGTATGGGATGTGGTCTCTAAAATGGCCTGAATGTGGTCTCTAAAATGGCCCAAATGTGGTCTCTAAAATGGCCCAAATGTGGTCTCTAAAATGGCCCAAATGTGGTCTCTAAAATGGCCCGAGTCAGAACAGAGCTGCTTTAACATAGTTTAACCAAATCTGTCACAGCATGCAAATTTACAGTTGGCGGAATGAGATTCACTGCTCTCCAACTACAACATACTTAAAGACATCCATCAAAAGGCCAAGTTACAGTCACAACCATTATCTTCTTAATTTCTTTTTTAATGGCCATAGTGACAAAGTAGACAAACAAGCCACTTAGGAGACAAATGTTCTCACCCCTCTACTGTAACACTGATATAGGAATGTTTTGTTAAACTATGAATGGAACCAAGGAACATAAACACAAACATCTTGCAAGTTTGTCCTAACATAATTCCTAAGTTGAAAACCATAGTTCTCACAAGAACCAAGCATTGACAAAAGTTTTTCTATACAACTGCCTCCATCTCTCAAAAATGACATCTCCACACGATCCTTCACTACCAAGAACCTGGTTGGAGGAAGACTTAATTCTTTACTGCCGAATGGGACAAGATTTACCAAATTGGACATGAAGAGTGGTTTTCAAGGGACTCTGCATCACTTTCAAAACACTTCTGTCCAGAAACGCATCAGCTACAAAGATTCCTACAGATCAAATCCACCACCTTGCAGCAAGAAATTAACAACCTTCAGAAAAAGATGATGTTGTACATGGGGGAAAAGATGATGTTGTACAAGGGGGAAAAAGATGATGTTGTACATGGGGGACCCAGCCTTCTGTGCAATCAATTGATGTAATCTTCTTACCTTTACCTCCTCCCATATTTACAGAACTCCTACAACCAGTAATTTCATAACAAGAAGGTGAAAAAAAGATGCCTTCTTTCAGCAGCTTCTGCAGACTGGCTGAGTTGTTATCTTGTAGTACTTTGAAAGACAGCTTCAGGATCCAAGCATCAAGGAACCCTTCATTTTGCACTGAAGGCTTCCATCAAACCTAAACCTGGCTATTTATAAGAGACACATGTTAGTGCTTGACATGGAAATTCCTACTATTTACGAAGATGTTACAGGTCTGAGAATATAGAAAGAAGCCTTCTTCATTGTACATGGACTGAAAATTCTTTTTAGACATGCAGTAACTTGTTTGAAGCAGCTAATTCTATCTTGACATGGTCTTGCTGCCAGTCATAACATAGCATAGCTATTCAATCAAGAACACCACTGGGGGATCAGTCTCATGTACGGCTCATGTCCTTAATAGCTCAGTACTCACAGCTGTGTCTGGTAATTACTAGCTTATGTAAAGAGATGCATTCTGAGCTACATCAGTGCTGTATAAGGACCAACACAAGAGCCATCTGCCAGGGTTGCATCTAGGATGCATGATTATGTAAATCCCCCTCTCAAATTCAAGAATTTCCAGCAAAAGTTTTAATCCTATGCATGCAAAATCATGCAAAATAAAAGAATTGTGTAAATTTTTTGTGAAGAATGCATTATTTTAAAGTTTTTTCTGTAAAATTCCCAGTTGTCACTTGCGGTGATTATGTTTTACTTGTATAGTTGTAATATATTTCTGTGTGTCATGTGCTCAATTCTGATTGGTTAATAAGAAAGGTCAGAAGAGCACGTTTGATACAGAGGCTGGCTTGGTGGAACAATGTGTTAAATTTCAGAAACCCTGTGTTACTAAAAATAGCACCAAGCATCATGATGGGCCAAAGAAATTTCATTCAGTAGCTCGTCGTCATAACTTCTGTCAATGTTTAATGGTGCTTATCTTTTTTAATCAATCTAGATTATTGATACCTATATATTGATATTCTTTTGTCGTTAATTTTTTTCCTGTCTAGATGGGTCATATTTCAGTATCACTGTAATGAGTTTTCATATGTTTGAAATGATGAAACACTTACTGTTGTTTGAATAATTTCCCGAGCATGTAAGAAGTTGCTGTCAGCATCGTGGTACTGTACAGTAGTCAGACAAATCCCACCACTTGAAACCTATATAATGCTTTAGTAAATAAGTTATTATTATTTGCTCTGATGATCATTGCAGTAACCCTGATCTGCTTACATCGCAACTGTATATATAGAAACCCATCAATGATGTATATAATACCAAAGTTTTTTCTTTTTAAAATCATCGTATACAGAAAGGGATAATCACTTCCTGCATTACTATAATTGAATAACTTTAATGAACAGAGTGTGTGAGAGAGAGAGAGAGAGAGAGAGAGAGAGAGAGAGAGAGAGACTATAGTGCTATATTATTTTAGCATTTAAACACCTTGATGGGATTTTTTAAAACGACCAAATTATCACAAGGCAATATCCTTGAACACTCCATGGTCTTAGGTTAATGTTCTTGCACATTTTGCATCTGATCTTGGTTATTTTACTTTGTTTTGTTTTTTTAAATTGTTTTTCATGTCTCAAAAACTTTAACAAAATAATAATAATGATAATAAAATACTTTTATACTTTGATTTATCATCGAGTTTTACTTTTTCCAGGATTGCATAGCAACAATAAAATCGGAGTTAATGTGGAAAGTATGATGTATCCATTCATTAGCATCTAATTGATGAGAGTACAGACATCTCAAATACCAAGATGCTGGTCATTATCTTAATTGATGAGCGTACAGACATCTCAAATACCAAGAAGCTGGTCATTATCTTAATTGATGAGAGTACAGACATCTCAAATACCAAGAAGCTGGTCATTATCTTAATTGACGAGAGTACAGACATCTCAAATACCAAGAAGCTGGTCATTATCTTAATTGATGAGAGTACAGACATCTCAAATACCAAGATGCTGGTCATTATCTTAATTGATGAGAGTATAGACATCTCAAATACCAAGAAGCTGGTCATTATCTTAATTGATGAGAGTACAGACATCTCAAATACCAAGAAGCTGGTCATTATCTTAATTGATGAGAGTACAGACATCTCAAATACCAAGAAGCTGGTCATTATCTTAATTGATGAGAGTACAGACATCTCAAATACCAAGAAGCTGGTCATTATCTTGATGAGAGTACAGACATCTCAAATACCAAGAAGCTGGTCATTATCTTAATTGATGAGAGTACAGACATCTCAAATATCAAGAAGCTGGTCATGTATGCCAGAATTATTGAACCTACCATATTTGTTTCTACAACTCATTTTCTTGGTAATGTCATTGGAAGGCCAATCACACACTACTGAAATTCGTTTAAGAAGTTGTCATGTTCTTGAAAAAGAAAAAGATTCCACTTGAAAAAGTTGTTAATTTTGGCAGTGATGGGGCATCAGTGATAATAGGTCGCAAAAGTGGTGTAGCAGCTTCATCAGCATTCATTTTATGGCTCATATATTGAATTTGTGTGCCTCTCATGCATCAAAAACTTTCCATACCTCAAGGAAACATTGGAAGGCACAGTTAAAGACCTGTACTATTTTATTTTTTTGTAAATCTGCCAACAGAACATCTGAATTGAAGGAAATCCAGAACTTTCTGGACAGTCCTCAACTGAAAGTCAGAGAGGTGCCTAAAATAAGATGGCTTTTCACAGCTGGGAGCTCTCATGAATTATTTCAAAAAGAATAACAAGACAAAAGAGTGTCAAGACTTGTTGAATAAACTCATCGACTACAGATTTGTGGCATGCATGAATATTATGATGGATATCATACCACACTTAGCACAGCTAAATATGCTTTTACAGAAATCTGACTTGGATATAGCAACTGTATAACCAGCTCTTGATTTTTTTAATTCTACATTACTTGAATCAGACAAGGGAAAATCCTTTCAACAGACATGTATGTCTGAAAGATTGAAATCATCTAAGGATGAGACAAAACTAAAATCATGTACAATGGTATTGAACTCAAGTTACATAGGAGCACATTGAAAAAGTTTCAGATGAGGTGTCTAACCTTCACCATGAGTTTGTTACAAATTTGCAGGTAAAGATGGCTGCAAGATTTCCAAAGAGCAGCACACAGGTGGGAACAGCATTTGAGGTTCTTGGTCTACGTAACCTCATATTCCTATCTTCTGAAGAACAAGAAATGTATGGTTATGACCAGACACAAATTCTCTGATCATTTTGGTCAGGAGAAGAAATTAAAAGAACCTATCAGTCCTCCTTTGTGTGACCCAAAACATCTTTTGACAGTGGTTTCTTGCTAAGATTATCATTGAAAGAGAAATGTACCCTAGAGACAAAATGTGCCGACTCTAGCATATTGTAAACCAACATCATACAGATGCATACCCAAATCTTCAGTTAGCATCAGTTACCATGGTTATGCCATACCACACCGCTATGAGAGAGGATTCATCAATCAAAATGAAACCAAAATAGCAGGAAGAAGCTGTCTAGAAGAAAGGATTCTCAACAGACTCATGATGATTTCAAGCGAAAGATCTCCTCTGATAGACTTCAACTTTAAAAAGGCGTTGGTAGAGTGGATGATGATGAGGGACAGGAGGCTATTTAGGAAATCGTGATCATATTTGCAGAATAATGCAGTCATAATTATAGTCAGTCTGGATGTAGATCTGTGATGTATAAAAGTTCCAGTTAATAGATAACTTTTATAGAAACTGTATATCTACTTTCCCTAATTCATTTCAGCTTTGGACTTTTCCTTAAAAATTAATTTTTGTCATCCATGAAAGGAAAATATGAGCTCTTCTGATCTTTCTTAGTATTGATTTATAACCAATCAGAATCGAGCATGTGACATGCAGGAAGTACATGACACTGATTTTTAAGCTTAGCCAGAGGAGTGACACTATTTACAGTCTGTTGTTTGATTCTTTAATAGTTAGTGTGTAGATAGAATACTGTTATTAGAAAACATAAGACTTTGATTTCAGTTTTAAGTGTTATACTATAATATACAGAAGACATGTTATGCATTTAAATAAGACTTTGAATTCAGTTTCAAGTGTTATACTATAATATACAGAAGACATGATATGCAATTAAATAAAACTTTGATTTCAGTTTTAAGTGTTATACTATAATATACAGAAGACATGTTATGCAATTAAATAAGACTTTGATTTCAGTTTTAAGTGTTATACTATAATATACAGAAGACATGTTATGCATTTAAATAAGACTTTGATTTCAGTTTTAAGTGTTATACTATAATATACAGAAGACATGATATGCATTTAAATAAGACTTTGAATTCAGTTTTAAGTGTTATACTATAATATACAGAAGACATGATATGCATTTAAATAAGACTTTGAATTCAGTTTCAAGTGTTATACTATAATATACAGAAGACATGATATGCATTTAAATAAGACTTTGAATTCAGTTTTAAGTGTTATACTATAATATACAGAAGACATGATATGCATTTAAATAAGACTTTGAATTCAGTTTTAAGTGTTATACTATAATATACAGAAGACATGATATGCATTTAATACACTTATTATACATGCTATTGCTCTTTTTTAATACATCGAGTTTTTTTTACACCATACTGGAAGGCCCCTCTTATGGCTACGTTGGTTACACTTTTTTTTCAGATTCAGTGGGAGCAAGTATCCACATTTATCAAATCCTAGATGCAACCCTGCATCTGCAGATCATAACTTTGGTCATAAAACTTCTTATTCCAGGTGGAGGCAGAAATGTCCAGTTTTTTTTTCAGAGAGCTTTTCACAGCATTTTCTCAAGGAAATTAATGCTGCAGTTTTCAGATACTCTGATGCAGGAGAAGTTTTCAACCTTTTGCCATTGCATCAGAGAGACTCTGCTTTGATGACCCATAGATCTCACTAGCAAAAAACTCTCCTTTTGAACTTAGTTATCAAGTTTCTTTCCAGGACAACACCTCTGGGATCATGATTAAGGCTCTTTTCCTGATCAACGCTCTCTCAATTAGCACCTTTTGGCACCAAAATTCAGTAAGGATACCCCAGGGTCAGACTCCAAAACTGTTCAGATGCTGAGTTAAGATCACTTTGTTGTATGTTATGAAATCCCTTGTTTTGTTCTTGATTCATTAAGAAGAATAAATAAAATCTCATGAATCAAAGCTTTTCATTTAACGGGGCATGAGACTAAACTTAAAATGTTTTCAGTTTGTCTCTCCTAAGAACATCCTTGGAGAATCCCATCAGGTGCCCATCAGTTTTGAGAGATGGGTGTTCAGCCTTGATTTGGAATCTCTTTTCTGCTTGTGTCTTTTCATTGTGGCCATAAACCATCCTGCCGTGTTCCACAATTCATTAGATCTCTTCGGATCCTCCTCTTATCCCAGGGAAGGAAAACTTTGCCTACCAGATCCAGTCATCAAGAAATGAGAGGACCTACTCTAGGCCTTTAGTGGGTACATCACTGAAGAGGATAAACCTCAGGAAAAAAAACAAGCTGTACAGAGGCCAGTGTTACTGGTAACAATGCCTGCCTTCAAGTGAATATGGTTTTGCCTTATTCACAGTGCAAGCCCCATGTAGATGAAGGCTATAGTAAATGCCTTTCAATTACATTTAAAGATATCTGGAAAAGGCACTCTTCTGCTTCCCATTGTCAGAAGGCAATAAAGAACCATGTCCTTAGACTTCTGCCATCCCTTTTGATTTTCTCAGTTGGTGTCCTTTTGAACAAATCTACATTCAAAACTCCCTGGCTGACAAAAATCCCTAGGGGACTCACCTATTGTAGTTTAACTGATAGCTTTGCTGCTTGCAAAGAAAAGAAATATCAGCTGTAATTTTGTTGTTTTTAAAAAATGAGTTTTCCTTAAATCTGCAGGTAATGAAATCATTCTGACTTCTGCTGCTCATCGCTGCATTATGGACATCAAGCAATATTAAGAAAGAGATTTCTCCACCAATTTTAGATATCCCGTTAAGATGGTTTCAATGTAGTCAATATGTTTAGAGAACACATCTAGCAGACATTTTTCTGAAGTGTAAGTGATAGTCTTTATGCTTTATGATTTTTCTATTCTTATTTCACATAGCTTTGAAATGGTTACATTTTGCATTTTGTTTTCTCTCTGCAGATTGCCACGGTGAAGGAAGTTTTTCGACTACAGCGTGATGATGAGCTTGTTGAAGCTGAAAAACGATATCTTCCAAAGAGTTGAAGCATGCAGATTAAATGCACTGAATATACTGTATGTGCTATGGCAGGTTGCGATATTTAGAAGTAGATTAGGCTTTTTTCTATTAAATTTTGTGTACTTTTTAACTATGATATATTGAAAGATTGAGCATCCATGACCAGTTTTGTTGTCTCATTTTTCAGACATACTTTAGTGTCCCAAACATTGAAAAATTTCAGACTATACTGTTTTTTTGTTATATGGCTTTTGCTGAAATAGCTTTAATGCTTTATATTAATTGTTCTTCATACATCATTTGTTACACATTTTTTATGATATTCTACAGAGTAGGGCACTGAAATGTCATCTGCCATGTGATACATCTTGAATCAAACTGCCTCAGTAATATTTTTGTGCTCTTGAAATATACAATTTGAATTTAGCATGCAGTCTTGTATTCTTATGCCTTAAATATGGCTTTTTTCTATGTTTGTTTTGATCCAATGCACTATGTTCTGCTTGGAGATTTATGCGGGTTTGTTCACAGACATATAAGCAATGCCGTTTTTTATACTGCATAATAGTTCACTAAACATTATTATTCATATATTTAGCAACAAAAGAAATCCAAAATAAAAGTAGGGTAGATATTATTATTAAATTTTGTGTGCTCAACAATTATATATTGAAAAATACTGCAAACATACTGTATTATATATATTGAAAAATACTGCAAACATACTGTATTATATATTGAAAAATACTGCAAACATACTGTATTATATATTGAAAAATACTGCAAACATACTGTATTATATATTGAAAAATACTGCAAACATACTGTATTATTTTAAATTTGCCATCCAAAACTTACCTTTGTTACTTGACTTTGTTAAGATATTGTTGAAATCAGTCAAGTGTATTGTGCATAATAATAATGATGATGATGATGATCATTTAATCTGTTTTTAGCAATGAGAACATGCTCGATAATAATAGACAATAGACTTTGACAGGTAAAATTATAATACAATAAGTTACACACATTCTAGTATAATCACACATGCACTCACAAACATTTCAAATGGAAAATGTCAATCGATGGCAGTACCATTATGTCATATGAATGTAATATAAGTGTAATAATTTACTTAGTTTTAATATGATGTGCACTTTCTCACTTAAATTTATGATGGTCATTATCCTAATCTCCCACACTTGGACCCTATTTCCTGGTTTGTGAACACTGATCTCACATATTTGCATGGTGAGTCTTTGTTTTCAAGCAACAAATGCGATGTAGTTCACCATCATTATTAATCTCAGCAATTCCGTAAATTTTGGAGTTACATCTCTATATATCCAATTTATGTAAATTTACTGCATTTTCTGTTTCGATTGGATGTAAATGGGTCTAGTGATACTGATTTGGAATTTTTTACACTTGAATAATTCTGTAGACTACTTTTGGTTCTCTGTTTCCAAATCATTTGATGTAAAGTTTTATCTATATCAATGTCTTGTACCTTTATAAGTAATAAGAACTCGATTTTTCTTTTGAAAGATTGAAATGCGTAGACAGTAACAACGCCGTTGCTATAACAACACATGCCATATGCAAGCATAATTTTAATTTAAAAAAGTATTGCTAGTTTAACCACATCAACCATTTTTTTAATATACTAAAATAATGATCATAACAAGTAATCACTGGCATGACCCACTATATTTTACCCCATATCACTGTATAAAAAAATCAATGAACCTAGTGAAGATAGGGCTATGTATTTTATCGCAGTTATGAGACTAACGAAAGAAAATTTTGATGTTTTGTTCATTAAATCTGCTGATCTAATGTTAAAAATCGGTTTGGCGGGCTAGTGGTTGAAGCATCTGCCTTGGATGCTGGAGTTCATTGATTCGATCCCTAGCAGAGTCATACCAAAGACTTAGAAAATTGGTATTAGCAGCCGCCTTTCTCAGCATTAAGATGTTAGTGTTAGGACTGGTTGGCCTGGTGTCATGATAATGTGACTGGGTGAGAGACATCATGCTACATATCTGCTGCATGATGTCCCAGTGCTAGACATCACTATAAACTGAATTTGTTGCCATAGTACAGTATTTCATTGCTTCTGGAACTCCTTTGTCATATTCAATTAAATCTAGTCGTGATTTTGTTGCCATTATACATTGTCTCATTGCTTCTTGCACTCCTTTGTCATATTCAATTAAATCTACCGGTATTCGTGATTTTGTTGCCATTATACATTGTCTCATTGCTTCTTGCACTCCCTTGTCATATTCAATTAAATCTAACGGTAGTTGTGATTTTTTTGCCATTATACAATGTCTCATTGCTTCTTGCACTCCCTTGTCATATTCAATTAAATCTAGTCGTGATTTTGTTGCCATTATACAATGTCTCATTGCTTCTTGCACTCGCTTGTCATATTCAGTTAAATCTAGTCGTGATTTTGTTGCCATTATACAATGTCTCATTGCTTCTTGCACTCGCTTGTCATATTCAATTAAATCTAGTCGTGATTTTGTTGCCATTATACAATGTCTCATTGCTTCTTGCACTCGCTTGTCATATTCAATTAAATCTAGTCATGATTTTGTTGCCATTATACAATGTCTCATTGCTTCTTGCACTCGCTTGTCATATTCAATTAAATCTAGTCGTGATTTTGTTGCCATTATACAATGTCTCATTGCTTCTTGCACTCGCTTGTCATATTCAATTAAATCTAGTCGTGATTTTGTTGCCATTATACATTGTCTCATTGCTTCTTGCACTCGCTTGTCATATTCAATTAAATCTACCGGTAGTTGTGATTTTGTTGCCATTATACATTGTCTCATTGCTTCTTGCTCTCCCTTGTCATATTCAATTAAATCTACCGGTAGTCGTGATTTTGTTGCCATTATACAATGTCTCATTGCTTCTTGCACTCCCTTACAGTATTCAACTAAATAGTCTTGACTTTGTTGCCACTATGCATTGTCTGTAATTCTAAGTAGTCCCTATATGAGAAGGCATGTATTGTACGATTTATACTGCATTGTCTGTAATTCTAAGTAGTACCTATATGAGAAGGCATGTATTGATTTATACTGCATTTTCTGTAATTCTAAGTAGTACCTATATGAGAAGGCATGTATTGATTTATACTGCATTTTCTGCAATTTTTAGTACTATATGAGAAGGCATGTATTGATTTATACTGCATTTTCTGCAATTCTTAGTAGTCCTATATGAGAAGGCATGTATTGTATGATTTTTACTACATTGTAATTTTAAGTAGTCACTATATGAGAAGGCATGTATTGATTTATACTGCATTGTCTGTAATTCTAAGTAGTCCCTATATGAGAAGGCATGTATTGATTTATACTGCATTATCTGTAATTCTAAGTAGTTCTATGTGAGAAGGTATTATTGTATGATTTATATTTTTATGATTGTCTGTAATTCTTAATAGTCCTATATGAGAAGGCATGTATTGATTTATACTGCATTGTCTGTAATTATAAGTAGTCCCTATATGAGAAGGCATGTATTGATTTATACTGCATTGTCTGTAATTCTAAGTAGTCCCTATATGAGAAGGCATGTATTGATTTATACTGCATTGTCTGCAATTCTTAGTAGTCCCTATATGAGAAGGCATGTATTGATTTATACTGCATTGTCTGTAATTCTAAGTAGTCCTATGTGAGAAGGTATGTATTGTATGATTTATACTGTATTGTCTGTAATTCTTAAGTCCTATGTGAGAAGGTATGTATGGTATGATTTATACTGCATTGTCTGTAATTCTTAGTAGTCCTATGTGAGAAGGCATGTATTGTATGATTTATACTGCATTGTCTGTAATTCTTAATAGTCCTATGTGAGAAGGCATGTATTGTATAATTTATACTGCATTGTATGTAATTCTTAATAGTCCTATATGAGAAGGCATGTATTGTATGATTTATACTGCATTGTCTGTAATTCTTAAAAGTCCTTTGTATGATTTATACTGTATTGTCTGTAATTCATAGGAGTCCCTAAGTTTTTATACCATCTATGCCTCTTAAAGCATCCATCTAAACAAATTCAGTTATTTTGTTCCTCCATTGAATTTTACCTTAATTTAGTTTTTATACCATCAATTGTCTCTTAAAGCATCCATCTAAACAAATTCTGTTATTTTGTTTCTCCATTGAAACTCATATTTTTTATTTATTAATTATCCAGAATTAATTAATATTTGTATTACCTGTCATTATTTGTTAATCCCACCTCATCATTAAAAATGGACAATAATATTACAGACAATACAGATAGTCATCATGTTTCAGTGTCTAAACAAACTGGCCATATCAGATGGTCACAGAAAAATTCACTTGTACATTATATATAGACATAGTCTGTATTGTGAACTAGTCTTATTCAGTTTATGGTTACATAGTCTTTATTGTGAACTAGTCTTATTCAGTTTATGGATTCAGGTGAAGTTAAAACTGTATTTTAGTAGTCACCCACAAAACACATGCAGTCAATGGTCATCATAAATGGTCAGTGGTCATCATAAATGGTTCCCAATACATACGGTTTTAGGTACCTAACAGTCGCAATACATATTCATAAAACTCTTCCTCATTCTAAGTCTGCAAACAAACAAATTTGTAGCTTAAGTGTAAAACAAATTCAACTTACGTGAAACAAATTACCCAACTTTAACTTTCTCTTAAATGTGATCAGTTTCAACCTCTCCAACTTTTTATCTTAATGTCTTTTCATGAGCAGCTGTAAAAGATCTATACTCCATAGTGTGTGATATTCATTGCCATTAAGATTAATTTGGTTGATGGATATATAATGTAATATCTATACTCCATAGTGTGTGATATTCATTGCCATTAAGATTAATTTGGTTGATGGATATATAATGTAATATCTATACTCCATAGTGTGTGATATTCATTGCCATTTAGATTAATTTGGTTGGTGGATATATAATGTAATATCTATACTCCATAGTGTGTGATATTCATTGCCATTAAGATTAATTTGGTTGGTGGATATATAATGTAATATCTATACTCCATAGTGTGTGATATTCATTGCCATTTAGATTAATTTGGTTGGTGGATATATAATGTAATATCTATACTCCATAGTGTGTGATATTCATTGCCATTAAGATTAATTTGGTTGATGGATATATAATGTAATATCTATACTCCATAGTGTGTGATATTCATTGCCATTTAGATTAATTTGGTTGGTGGATATATAATGTAATATCTATACTCCATAGTGTGTGATATTCATTGCCATTTAGATTAATTTGGTTGGTGGATATATAATGTAATATCTATACTCCATAGTGTGTGATATTCATTGCCATTTAGATTAATTTGGTTGGTGGATATATAATGTAATATCTATACTCCATAGTGTGTGATATTCATTGCCATTAAGATTAATTTGGTTGGTGGATATATAATGTAATATCTATACTCCATAGTGTGTGATATTCATTGCCATTAAGATTAATTTGGTTGGTGGATATATAATGTAATATCTATACTCTATAGTGTGTGATATTCATTGCCATTAAGATTAATTTGGTTGGTGGATATATAATGTAATATCTATACTCCATAGTGTGTGATATTCATTGCCATTTAGATTAATTTGGTTGGTGGATATATAATGTAATATCTATACTCCATAGTGTGTGATATTCATTGCCATTTAGATTAATTTGGTTGGTGGATATATAATGTAATATCTATACTCCATAGTGTGTGATATTCATTGCCATTTAGATTAATTTGGTTGGTGGATATATAATGTAATATCTATACTCCATAGTGTGTGATATTCATTGCCATTTAGATTAATTTGGTTGGTGGATATATAATGTAATATCTATACTCCATAGTGTGTGATATTCATTGCCATTTAGATTAATTTGGTTGGTGGATATATAATGTAATATCTATGATCTCTTATGTGTATAGTCCAACTGCAAACTGCACAGACCCAAATCTGCTATCACACAATGCACAGACCCAAATCTGCTATCACACAATGCACAGACCCAAATCTGCTATCACACAATGCACAGACCCAAATCTGCTATCACACAATGCACAGACCCAAATCTGCTATCACACAATGCACAGACCCAAATCTGCTATCACACAATGCACAGACCCAAATCTGCTATCACACAATGCACAGACCCAAATCTGCTATCACACAATGCACAGACCCAAATCTGCTATCACACAATGCACTGGCAGATCCAGGTCTATGTAGTTAGTAATCAGTAGAACAAATAACTTAACACTAATTTGTCAGTGCATTATGGGAAGGCAGATCAGTGTCCATGTTGTTTGCAATTGGACTCAACTTGTATGCAAGAATATATAATATGCCTGTATTTGAAGCAGTTACACAGCATTAAATTGACAGTGTCTGCAAGTGAAAGTAACAAGTGTGATTGTCATTGTTCTAGTTCTGTTCAAATCATGACCTTTGGTGACAGAAAATTAACACTAGCAAGAAAACATTTTGCTTGTTACAATTCATATATTGCTAGCTGAAGAAGAAAAAAAATTGAAGAAATAGTTTTTTTTACATGTTGATATCTTGGAAGTATGTTCAGTATGCTAGTAGAGATTACAAATAGCCCAATAATTGCTATATGAAAACATAAAAACTGTTATAATGCTGCTAGTTCTTAAAGAAAAAGTTAATTTGAAGTCACGGGTACATATACAAAGGTGATCATTAATTTGCAGTAACCAAATCTTTCCTTATCAAAGACGTAGATGTATTTTCCAGTGATGAATTCCAGTTGCATAAATTTACACTGTTATGAAGGAAGAAAATTATTCTTTGTTACTGGTTAATACATGTAAACAAATAAAACCAGAAAGATTAGGAAAACATCTTATGTATTTTTTTGGGGGGGAGGTGGGCCAACTTGTTTCAACATGACTGGTCATTAAACAAACTGTTGCCGAAATTGTATCATTATTGTTGTTTACAACTTTTAAAAAAAGTATTTTTATTTTATTTCTTAATTTTCCCTCAGTAACAGTTTATTTAAAAAGAACTGAATCATCTTCATATTTTCACATCAGAAGCTTTTAGGTATGATATGGACATTTATAGGAATGTTCAAGTAAACTTAACCCAGGGAAAGCATATTCAAATTTGACTAATGACCCCATAGGTGTAATCTTAACCCAGGGAAAGCATATTCAAATTTGACTAATGACCCCATAGGTGTAATCTTAACCCAGGGAAAGCATATTCAAATTTGACTAATGACCCCATAGGTGTAATCTTAACCCAGGGAAAGCATATTCAAATTTGACTAATGACCCCATAGGTGTAATCTTAACCCAGGGAAAGTACATTCAAATTTGACTAATGACCCCATAGGTGTAATCTTAACCCAGGGAAAGCATATTCAAATTTGACTAATGACCCCATAGGTGTAAATTTAACCCAGGGAAAGCATATTCAAATTTGACTAATGACCCCATAGGTGTAAATTTAACCCAGGGAAAGCATATTCAAATTTGACTAATGACCCCATAGGTGCAATTTAGCAATTGTATGACTTGTCATAATAATTACATGCAATCAAAGTACCATGGTAGACATTTTTCTGCCTTCCCTACATACCATTTATGTTAAAATGTAACATCCCACATGAAATTACCATGTTAATCCTTGTTTAAGAATTGCTTTCCCAGGGTACCATTTGTGTTAAAATGTAATATCCATCAAAGTACCATGGCTGGTATTTTAAAAACTGCCTTTCCTGGTACCATTTATGTTTAAATTGAACATTCCTCATCAGAGTACCATGGTAGACATTTTTAAAAGTTGCCTTTCTTGGGTACCATGCAAGTTTAAATGGAATGGCCTTTATCAGAAAGTTTGTTTCAGGATAAATATTTATTCATATAGCTGTTTTTTTTTCTACCAGTATTTAGTTTTTAATTTGAAGAATGCATTTTTCTATTTATGTAGCAGACCCTCATTTTATTATGTCCACTGGAACCATAAATTTACTGCTTTTTAACAAGAGTACCTTGTAATACATCATACATATAATTTACTACCTCTTAATTGAAATCCATAACCAGACTTGCCTTTGAACCATATTGTAATAAAGTGATTTAAAGACAGGTGTGCTGTACACTGTACAAAATGGCTACTTTTAGACAGGTGTGCTGTACACTGTACAAAATGGCTACTTTTAGACGTGTGCTGTACACACTCAAAAAATGGCTACTTTTAGACAGGTGTGCTGAACACTGTACAAAATGGCTACTTTTAGACAGGTGTGCTTTACACTACAAGATGGCTACTTTTAGATGGGTGTGCTGTACACTGTACAAAATGGCTACTTTCAGTATTACTGTACTTTACTCACAAAAGATGATGCCAACTTGTATTGTCTCTTTTACACATAATTATTGAAAAGATAGGGTTTGTTTGATTGTTTAAATCTATTTAAATTTACATGCTTTTATTCATTGGTGTCATTCTTTTTCCATGGAGCAATAGTGTTTTCTTTTTTGTCCTAAATTTTCTTTGGAAAGATAATCAGACAGGTTTTTATATGACTAATAAATGTAGATCATTCTTGGATAGCCGTTTCTCAGTTATTTTTTCTTCATATAGCAATACTGATTAATCAAAAATGCTCTCAAACATATTCAGTTATATATATATATATATATATATATATATATATATATATATATATATATATATATATACTAAAAATAAGAAATTCATTAAACTTTAAATGTATGTATGCTCTGAAATAAGCTCTATTTCCTTTTTCATTTCACCCTTGAGAGATGTATATAGATTAGGATCTGTATTTACAGAAGAAACATGGAAATTCTAAACTATAATTCAGAATCTAATTGTAATATTATGTACCAATTATGGTCACCATAAAACCAGTGTATTCCTAATTAATGCTGAATTGATAAGTAGTTTTTTTTAAATTCTTTTATATTTTTGTTGTTTATTATGTAATTGTAGATATATCATTTTTGTATTATTTACACGTACATTACATTAAAGTATACTTACTACAAAAACTTGGAAATTAACTGATAAAAAGAAGCTAATTATCAACATTTAATTAACTGATAAAAAAAGCTAATTATCAACATTTATTTTTAAAATTTTAGGGTACATCAGCAATTTATAGACTTTTTGGCATACTGAAAAAAAACCTGCTAATTTGCAATACCAGGTATATAAGAAAAATATTATTCTCAGAAAAGCATGACAAATTAAAAACTTTGTATCTCTGGCTTTTAATTCTAACCCTAAAGTAAGTAACCAAATTTATTGTATATGACATACAAACACAGAAAATTCAAAGTGCCAAGTTTAATCTCTGTTTCAACGGCTCAGAGTTAAGACAGAGGATCTACAGTCCAACAAATGTGCTTGCTAACATTGGTGTTGTGAAAGTATTTATTGGGATTCCGATTAAACAAATGTGTTTGCTAACATGGGTGTTGTGAAAGTATTTATTGGGATTCCGATTAAACAAATGTGTTTGCTAACATGGGTGTTGTGAAAGTATTTATTGGGATTCCGATTAAACAAATGTGTTTGCTAACATGGGTGTTGTGAAAGTATTTATTGGGATTCCGATTATATACAACATATAAACAGTCTCACCAAGTCAAAAACAACTTACATTAAAGTTTGTTCATACATACAACATATAAACAATCTTGTTAAGTCACAAACAACTGTTACATTTTGGGCTGTCGATGCACACATAAAAACAATCTCATTAAGTCACAATCAAAATGGTTATATTATAGACTGGATATCCACTCTTCAATAGCTTTATCAATCGGTGTAGTCAACTTAATCTAAGTTCATAGTGCATTGATAGTATGTATACGTCAACCTGACTGCCCTCTTTCTGGACCAGTCTGTTTTGGTGTACATAAATGCTTATATCAGAGCAGGGCCCAAGTCTGCCATCTATTATACCTGTAACTTTACAGCTGTCCAAAGTTACTGTTTTATTTATGCCAATATCTGATTCAGCCAAAGCATGTGATACATTCTTAAAATTTCTACTACAATCAGCATATTTAATATAAACTCAAAACTTTCAACCCCAACATTATACAATAGTCACTCAGTGGGACTGACATTCAACTGGCCATAAAGAATTTCCAGGAATCCAATATAAAAATCAGTTTCTTCTACAGTGTATTGAAACTATATCCGATGTTCTTGAGAAACTCAAATAAAACAAATCTGGCATATGAGTGATGGTAATTCAGTTAGTAGAATGTCCTATTTGGAATACAAGGGTTGCATGTTTAATATCCACAGAGGCCAGCCCAGGTATGCTGACGGTGTGTCCTTGGGAAGGTACTTGGCCCACCATGTTATAGCCAGTAATGTATCGCAAGTGTCTTTGAAACCAACAACTCAAACCAACTGACAGTGGCAACAAACCTGTTTTCACATGATTGAATTAACATGTTCACAAGAAATCCCTAAGAGCAGTACAAATTCTTTGCCTTGGCTTTTGACTTGATATCATGAATACAAGATCACCAAACCGGTCTCGTACAATGTCAGGATTTAATAACATTGTAAAATTGAGTAAATCAATTTTTAAAAAATATATTTTTGGAGAAATATATTTCTGAAGTGCTATCATTCAAGGTATTCTTTAGATATATCCACAAACTTGGTTAAATAATACAAATCGATTAAATAGGGTTGGAAAGATTTGGTGGCAATGACACCAGTGAGATAAGCAGTATATTTTCATCTAGTACCAAGTAGACATTACAAGTCATCTAGTGAAATCTCCATCTAGTGTAAATCTGTCTGGTATCCACTGAGGAGTTGCAATCCCAAAATTGTCAATATGAAATCTCAGGAACCATCCTAAATGTCAGATGGGCATCTTTTCCATTTAAGACCAACACCAATCGTTTATTGAAAACCTTAAATCATCATCCATTCAGAATAGCAATAAAAAAATTTTGTTGAATACCATGCCAGCTATATTGGGTGTCCAAGGGAATGTTTAACAAGCTGCATTTTCATTTAATACCAACTCTACGTCAAAAGAAGTCTTTCAGTGAAAACTACATGTTGATATAACCATCCATTCAGGAGTAGCAAAGGTAAGATTCTGCAGCTTAAGACCAAACTGGATGTCCATAGCCATATTTTATCGGGACCATTTTCATTTAGAATAAACCAAACATTACAAGAAGCCAAGTAGTTAGAACTATATGTACATATGACCATTTGTTCAGGTGAAACTGAAGTAACGATTTTCAAAATGGCAGCCACATTGGATGTTAGATCAGGACCATTTTCCTTCAGGATGAACTTGACATGATATTGATTCTGCTATTGCAAAACCCTTATTAATAATGATCATCCATTCATTAGAAGTTGGGATAGGATTTTCAGGCTGATTGCCTTCAAGTGCAGTCTAAAAGGAACCATTTTCATTTAAGAACAACTAGACCTCACAAGAAGTTTTTTAGTGAAAACTCTATGTTGATATGACCATTCACACAGGAGGAGCTGCGATAACAAGATTTTCAAGTTTACAACAATGCAGCCATAAAGGTTGTCAGATTGGCATCATTTTCTTTAAAATGAACTAAATGTTGCAAGAAGTCTTTTTTTTTTAATTCCATGCTGACCAGAACATCCATACAGTAGAAAAAAAAACGATTTTAAAGATGGTTGCCATGTTGGTCAGATTAGACCAACTAGACTTAAACATCATCATCTTTGTTTTGCTTCATGGATTCCATACTCTAGTTGAAGGAGAAGCAGCAGTAAAAATTCTGATGGATGAAATGTTATTGCATACGCTATTCAGGTTTAAAACCATCACAGCCCTTTTCAATATTATGCTAAAAAGAAACTTAAAATAATAATAAATCCTTTGTAAAGTTAATTATAAAGTTTGACCACCACAGAATAAATGTTATACTGCCAACACGAACTGACATAAAGGAATGGACAGACAGACAGACATAAACATCTGTATTTCCCACAATATTTGTGATTGGCACATTCAAATAATTTTTAACTATGTAATAATTATAAATATTGAAATAAAGTAATAAAATGAACCTCTGATTGGTATTTTTTTTATTTGTCGTCTATTTTGATTTTTTAACTTTGTATAACAAACTTTTCCAGTACCTAGCCATAGCAAGACCAAAGTCCAGGAAAACTTATTAATGGATGAATGTAACAAAATATATATGTAAAAATTATAATAACACCAAAAACAGTATTAATTTCAACCAACAATGTTTTAGTTTATATGGCATGTAATACATAAACATTTCCAATTACTACCTATCTGACACTACAATAATCAACATACAGGCAAGAATTCATTATATTGTGCAAATTATGTCATCAATTAATCACGATATATTTCTCAGAACTTTACAGGGTTTTTATCTCCATAAATTTGTCTTCTGATGGGGTCAGTTGGTCCACAATTTCAGCCAATATCCAAATTTATCACACTACATTATTTTGACACAGGAGAGACTTTTGTTTACACAATAAAAATATTATATATACTGATGTACAAGTTTAATCCAACCACAAAAGGTATAGACCCCGATCTGCCATCTAAAACACTTGTTGATCAGGGTACATTTTGTCTGTTCTACTGATGACTCGTTAACAAATTGCAAAGACCAGGATTTACAAGTGCATTATTCAACGATGGCTGGGACTATGCAGTTTGAAGTTGGGTCTGACTTTTAAGCAAGTACATAGTACTGGCTTAATTTGTCCAGTTCTATCCCATATACACTGCCTTAATTTGCCCAGTTCTATCCCATATACACTGCCTTAATTTGTCCAGTTCTATCTCATACACACTGCCTTAATTTGCCCAGTTCTATCCCATATACACTGCCTTAATTTGTCCAGTTCTATCCCATATACACTGCCTTAATTTGTCCAGTTCTATCTCATACACACTGCCTTAATTTGCCCAGTTCTATCCCATATACACTGCCTTAATTTGTCCAGTTCTATCTCATACACACTGCCTTAATTTGCCCAGTTCTATCCCATATACACTGCCTTAATTTGCCCAGTTCTATCCCATATACACTGCCTTAATTTGTCCAGTTCTATCTCATACACACTGCCTTAATTTGCCCAGTTCTATCCCATATACACTGCCTTAATTTGTCCAGTTCTATCCCATATACACTGCCTTAATTTGTCCAGTTCTATCTCATACACACTGCCTTAATTTGCCCAGTTCTATCCCATATACACTGCCTTAATTTGTCCAGTTCTATCTCATAC
The DNA here is from genome assembly GCA_029339505.1 of Unio delphinus. Taxonomy (NCBI): domain Eukaryota; kingdom Metazoa; phylum Mollusca; class Bivalvia; order Unionida; family Unionidae; genus Unio; species Unio delphinus. The sequence goes on from JAQISU010000015.1 coordinate 3,087,932, forward strand.
ACACTGCCTTAATTTGCCCAGTTCTATCCCATATACACTGCCTTAATTTGTCCAGTTCTATCCCATATACACTGCCTTAATTTGCCCAGTTCTAACCCATATACACTGGCTTAATTTGCCCAGTTCTATCTCATACACACTGCCTTAATTTGTCCAGTTCTATCCCATACACACTGCCTTAATTTGTCCAGTTCTATCCCATATACACTGCCTTAATTTGTCCAGTTCTAACCCATATACACTGCCTTAATTTGTCCAGTTCTATCTCATATACACTGCCTTAATTTGTCCAGTTCTATCCCATACACACTGCCTTAATTTGCCCAGTTCTATCCCATATACACTGCCTTAATTTGTCCAGTTCTATCCCATATACACTGGGTTGTTTAAATTTGATACGAATATTTACATGGTTTATTAAGAACAACAGTTGCTTCAAAAATATCCCAATTAAATTGCAATGACTGGAATGTAACATTTCATTTGTTATCAAATTATAATCATTTAAGATGACTCAAAATTTATATCTTCATGGACAATAAACAGTATTTGAACATATTTTGGAGAAAAAAAAGCAACCTATTGGTGGTTCAAAAAGCAACCTATTGATGGTTCAAACAGCAACCTATTGGTGGTTCAAAAAGCAACCTATTGGTGGTTCAAACAGCAACTTATTTGTGGTTCGAACAGCAACCTATTGGTGGTTTCTTAAAATCTTCTATAGACAATGTAACAAGTCAAACTCAAAATGTCCTTGGCTATAAAATCTGTGGTTAATGAATTGCATTGTATTAAACTTTAAAATGTTCAGTATCAGTTCCAGTATCTCTTACAGTGAAACAAAGAGATCTGCAGTCTTATCATATTATAACACTATGCCTTCCATAAATGAGTAAAACAAGTTTTTCCCATTGAAAAACTGCACTGGTTTTTTTTTTATGGTTATCTGTGAAATTATATTAGTGCTCACACTCCATAAGGTTTATGTGCTATTTTTGTTAATTAGAGCATATATTTTAGCCAAATGACTTTAACTGCGCACAGCAGAAACTATAAACTGTAATTAATTTAACTGATAGAAGTATCCAGATTACCTTACTGTAATTAAAAATAGTTAAAAATATTGAATCAACTGCCACTTATGACATTTTTTTTTTAAATTCTAAAACTTCACCAGAAATGTACAAAGTAAAACAAAATCATCTCTATTTTGAAATAAACTCTAATAAAAGTATATGGGAGCATATTCACAGGTGTGTATCTACTACAGTGGTCATTAATTCAAACCACAGTGTCTACATACTACAGTTGTCATTAATTCAAACCATAGTGTCTACATACTACAGTGGTGATTAATTCAAACCATAGTGTCTACATACTACAGTGGTCATTAATTCAAACCATAGTGTCTACATACTACAGTGGTCATTAATTCAAACCATAGTGTCTACATTCTACAGTGGTCATCAATTGAAATTATAGTGGTCTACGATGTTAATGATGAGTAACCTCAACTTTACAACTACAATACATGTTTAAGGAGTAAATTAAATATAAATGTTTTGGAATTTTTTAATTTTTAATAAAGTTTTCAAAAATTACAAAATTAAATTGTTTGTCTTGGAGGCAGTTGATTAACTGTTTATATATTTATGTAGTTATGATAACCTAGTATGTAATCCATTAATTAAACTACATAGTTTTTTCTGCAGTGCTCATATTAAGTGATCCTGCCAAAATACATAGTATAATGTCCATCAAAGGACTTTTTGTTTGCTTTGGAATTTTGCTCATACAAACAAGAAACTAGCCCCAAGTTCCATGACAAACATCTTCATCTTGCAAACTTTCACTGATAGGATGACATTTTTAACTTCAAAACAAGTGCTAGATTCTTTATGTGCACCTAGAATCCAAAAAGCTGAGGACATAGTGCTTGATTCTCAATGTTACACTCAAGTTCCAAGGGCTTGGAAAATCATCTAAATTTAGGGGATCCATAAAATTTAAATAGGACAAAGGATTGCGGATTTAAATTTACAGATGAACTGTGGATAGCAAAAGTCAAATCAAATGAATAGAATATGATATAAGAAATAAAAAGGCTGATAAATCATTCACCAATTGTTGGAAAAGTACAATACTAAAGATAGACTGTTGAAGACTGTTTGAAGTTTCACTTTAAAAAAATCCTTACGCTGGCAAACCAGTATAGAAGTTGTCAGCACTTCATTCAGACCTGTCAGACTTTTTTTTTTAAAAATTCCTTTCTATTGCATCAATATTGGTGTTACTAGAAATGACATATTGTGGATTTTCAAAATAGTCCCACTGTTATAACAGTTGATTTACTGCCTGTAAGGTTTCTAAATGCATGGTTTGTAACCATCACCAAATTTACAAAAAATGGTAATCTCTTAAAAATATTAAATTCACAGTAGTAGACATATGTATTATGAATCAAACTTTCAAAATTGTACAGCTCTTTCTCGTTATAATGTGGAAGTCATTGTACCAAACAGTGGTATAGCAAAAAATAATCAAAATTATATTATGAAGTCTACTGTGTATGGGGGGGGGGGGGGGGGGGTAAATACAATGCCAGTGAAATGTACAGTAATACTGTTAATATAAATTAGTTTTTCTTCCTCTGCATGATAGTTATACATTTAATATGAAAAACAATGTTTAAAAAGAGTAGGAATATAATTATGTGTTGTATTTTTTTCAAACCATATTGTTGTACATATGACAGATCAGATCAAATGAGTATGAATAAAACAATGACGTAAACTCATTTTCATAAATATTCTTTCCAATTAAAATTTATATTTACAGCTGCATTGTCATCAAGTTTAAAGTGATTTTAATTGATGAAAAAATAGAACAACTTGCAAACAAATAAAACCGATGATTAAATTCAGGTTACACTTGAGACCAATAAGTCCTGATGCTAGATGCTTGATTAATTTTTTATTAATACCTCACAATCAAATATTTAACACTTCTGCATACATTTTGCAATTAAATTAATGAACATCTACACAGTACCCAGAGTAATGTTTTCAATAAAATATCATCAGTTCAAAACATCAGTTACACGTGACAATGACCAACAAAATGTCAAAACATGTGCTGCACACTCATAGCAATTGTAATACACAGAATATCAGAAATAACAAAATAACAAAAATACATGGGTGTAATCTGTTTAAAATCCAATGACGTCCAAAAAAATCCCAAACATCTGTTCACAGTATTAAAGTACTAATACAAAAAGAATAACAGTAAACACTATCCACTCAGAATATGTGTACTCTCTACTGGAATATTTCGTGAATTTGTCATTTGAGACTTTATCATTTTTTTAAAATACAAAGTCAATATCATTCAGCTCTATAATCTTCAAGGGCTTTCAAGTGTTTCTTGCTTTCTAACCAAATCAGTCCTTTCTTGAATGCAAATATGGCTTCGGAAACATCAGGGAGTGTGCCTGTTGGATCCTTCTCAACACTCAATAGTAGATTCTACTTCCTGATGATAGTGATGTTTTCTCTTTAATTTGCACCTTGGAAAAACTGGTAAAACCAAGTTTACAGGGCACTTTCCATGTCTATAAAACCAAGTTTACAGGGCACTTTCCATGTCTATGTCCTTAACTAATATAACTTTTTTTAACGCTTTAACCCAGTATGTTCATCAAAACCAGTCTGCATTTATTGCTAATTCTTTCTCATCTTTCTTCCAACCATGCAAACTTTACTCAGGTACACCTAATTCTTTTGTAACTTTAATTTGTAGCTCGCTAGATTGAGGTTTCTTTAAAAGTTCCAGCTTATCCTTTACTGAATACATTTTCCTTTTTCTGGAATTCTCCATTGAGAGATTAAATATCTCAATTTACCATTATTTAAGCGAACAGCACTCTGTCTTAATTTACTCATAAATATAAATTAACTCAAATCTGATTCCACAAGAATATGACACTTGATAATTTTTACTGGGCCTTATTTGTAGTTGAGCATCTACCAGTCAACGTCACTTTCTCAATGGTGTTTGAATTTTGGGCTGCACTTTAACAGGCCTCAGAAAGCAGCAGCATGTACAAAAGACAAGCTACCATTAATCCTTTCTGTGATCTGCTCTAGTTCTGGTGTCAACAAACAATGATCAACAAAAAGCTGGTCTATTGTATGATCAACAAGCTGTGTTTACAGAGATTAAGTCACGGATTTGCAAGTGTGCTTTAGTGCTAAAGGAAAATTGGAGATCTGTGTTCTGTAACCAAATACAATAGTTTGACCAATTAAAAACTGGCATAGTCCAGATGTGGGTAATTTTGAGTGTTCAATAACCTGTTAAGAATACAATATCTGACCATGCCTGAATACAATAGTGACTAATTAGAGTCAAACAGTGACTGTAAAAACACATTCTGGTACTGTCAAACAGTGACTGTAAAAACACATTCTGGTACTGTCTAAAACATGTACAGTAATTTTGATGTTAAGTTTTCAGTTTATAGATGCTGAAAAATATGATTTAAACATTTTTAAAGTAATTTTCATAATTTTAGTTATGGTGTTTATAATTATGATTTTGATTGCAAGCACACTGAAACAACACAATAATGATAGAATTCACAATTATTTACTCTTGTCAAACAATAATGTGACGCAAAGTGAACAATAGTTTATGTTTTTTAATTAAAACAGTGGATTTAAATTTTAAACTGCCAATCATGTTTCATCTTCCCAAATTAGTTTCAGATTTTACATTTTAAGCAATTTTTTATTTTGGCAAAACAACTCGTTAATGCAATGGATATTTTTTCCTTGTAAGTATGTATGTCTTTGGCTATAATAAAGCATCTGTAATTAAGATAAAGTTATTAACTGCTGGTAATTTGACCAGTCCACCGTAAATTTCAATCAAAGACTTTGGCCCCAACCATGGCCAGTTTTGTAAATTTCTAATATTGTTTCCACTACAGCCTATTTTATTTTTATGAAGAATTTTTACAGATCCATATATTACTGACTGATAGGAAATGAAGAATTTGTACACATCCATATATTATTGACTGATAGGAAATGAAGAATTTGTACACATCCATATATTATTGACTGATAGATCCATATATTATTGACTGATAGGAAATGAAGAATTTGTACACATCCATATATTATTGACTGATAGATCCATATATTATTGACTGATAGATCCATATATTATTGACTGATAGGAAATGAAGAATTTGTACACATCCATATATTATTGACTGATAGATCCATATATTATTGACTGATAGATCCATATATTATTGACTGATAGGAAACGCCCATTAGTACTCTATATACTCACTTATAACACAACACCAACATCTGCCAGTGTAACATGCAGTATAGAGTAATTAGAAGAACAAACAACACAGAGCTTGATCTGCAGATATACTATGATATGACAGATATACTATGATATGGCAGATATACTATGATATGGCGATATACTATGATATGACAGTTATACTATGACATGACAGATATACTACGACATGACATATACAACATGACAGATATACTGCGACATGACAGATATACTACGATGACAGATATAATATGATATGACAGATATAATATGATATGGCAGATATACTATGATATGACAGATATACTATGATATGACAGATATACTATGATATGACAGATATACTATGATATGGCAGATCAGGATCTCTGTTTGTATTGATAGCAGTTTGACTTGACTTATAAGCAAGTAAAGATGGCATTAATACAAAATATCTTGAACAGATTTAGAGTTGTGCCCTGATGTAAAAATGTGAATCAGGATGGATGGAAAAAAAACAAAACATCAGGATAACATCTGTATCAAGTTTCATAGAGATATCATTGGGTTTGAGTTCTGCCCTGGAGAGATAACAAGAACAAAAAGTAAATATTATTCAGACTGACAAGACACATAAGTACCATTGTTCTATTCTGTGCATCATGTTTTTGACATATCTGTACCAATATTATATTATGTGTATCAACTTTTACACATCTCTGGACCACTACAACTTGACCGCTATTCTATTATGTGCACCATGTTTTAGACATATTTGTATCACTGTTCTATTATGTGTACCCAGTTGAAGACATCTGGACCACTGTTCCAATATGTGTACCAAGTTTTAGACATATCTGGACCACTATTCTAATGTGTACCAAGTTTCAGAAACATCTGGAATCATTTTGGAATTACTTCAGAAAAGGCAGTGTGACTGAATAGATGGAGTTATGAAAGGATTGACAGATTAACTGATGGAAGAACTGACCGATGGACTGATGGATGGACTGGCAGATGGATTGATGAAGGACTAACAGATGGACTAATGGAAGGGCTGACAGACTGATAAAAGGAACCCAATTCTACATCCTCTGCCAACTTCATTCAGTTGCCAATAATAACTAGATGTAATTCAGAAAAAAAATTAATATCTTTAAATGCCGTGAATGTTTACAAACAATGGTAATTCAGTTGCCAATAATAACTAGATGTAATTTAGAAAAAAAATTAATATCTTTAAATGCCGTGAATGTTTACTTTTCCTAAACAATGGTAAAGCTCTGGATGACTGATTAAAATAAACTACATATACATATACAATTATGGCCTAGATACATTGCGCCATTTTTTTCCTCCTCCTCATATACTTGGTACAAGCAATACCAGAGCAACTTGAAGGCAAAATTCCATACCAACTTTTTTCTTGCAATAAAAGTTTTCCTGAAAAAAAAGAATAATCAGTTGTTTAAAAAGTTTCATAAAACCAAAAAACAAAGCAAGAGATGACTCAGGAGGCTTTCTTGAAAAAATATAATTAGTTCATGCTGTCTACTATTGTCATAGGGACTTCCGTTTCAAATGTCGTAATTATGAGTCGGATAAATCACAAAAAACTTATAATCATTTAAATTACATAATCGAAATGAGAATAATAATCCTTGATCTGCAGATTTATTATATGGCGGATCAGGATCTGTGCTTGTATTGATATCCTTGAAGGGACTGGAGCGCTACTGGCGAAAAAAAATCCATGAAACCAAAAAAGATAATTTCTTCTTTTTACTTGCTGAATAATGAAACAAATTTAGATAATAGTTAAGAAATACTAAATTTGGTTTAAAAATATTTTCTTATGTTAAAGTTAGCAAATGTCACTTTTCGTGTAGTGTAAAATTCTTTGTCATGGCCCTTGTTATTGTACCTGAGTCACAGAATAGAAGATCACTGGATTTGTATGAGACAATGTCAGGAAATAACTAACATTTAGATATATTTACCACATATAATTTATAATTGCTGATATCATTGCTAGAAGATCACTGTACTTGTTGAAGACAATGTCAAAAAATAACTCTAATGTTTGGATTATTGCTCCATATATCCTTGCTTATAATTTTTAACAAACTGCCGACAACACATGCCCAGAGCTGGCTCATTATGCAATGGTAGATCTGGGTCTATTCAGTGTGCATATGTTTTCCACAATTAACTTACATCCAAACCATTTCCAAGATACCTGCTAAAAATTGTGTACTCAAAGATTTTTCCGTCCAACCATTCCAATTTTAAAATTTCTGAAGACTTCACAAATGTATGTTTGACATATTGAATTTTGAGTCTTTAAACAAGAAATGTATTCATGGGAGGAGTTCCTAAAATAAAGTGAATTAAATACAAAATATAATGATAGTATAGTTGACAGAAAGATGAACTGTGGTAACACTACATATCCTACCACTGTCAAAGCTAAATATGAAAATACAAATTTTAGCTTAACGTTGCCACAACCGCCATTTCAAAGTTATAGTGACTTCACTATTTGCTATTATTATAAAATAATAATTCTTACCACATGAATCAAGAATACATAACAAATGCTAATGCATATCACAGCTTAGTTGAATCATTCTGGCCTTTCTTCATTGATCCTATTGCCTGAGTGACTGACGTCACATCCTTGATAATCATTTCTGCCACTTTACGTGCCATCTCTTCCTCCTCCTGTTGGGAAAAAAAAACAACTATATCTTTGCAAGGACAACACTGTAAAGGTTCATACATGAATACATTATCGGTATTTGTTGATATACTAGATCGTATCAGTAACAAAATACATGAATACATTATCGGTATTTGTTGATATACTAGAATTTGTTGATATACTAGATCCTATTAGTAAAAAAATACATTAATACATTATCGGTATTTGTTGATATACTATATCATATTAGTAACAAAATACATGAATACACTATCGGTATTTGTTGATATACTAGATCATATTAGTAACAAAATACATGAATACACTATCGGTATTTGTTGATATACTAGATCCTATTAATAACAAAATACATCAATACACTATCGGTATTTATTGATATACTAGATCATATTAGTAACAAAATACATCAATACATTATCGGTATTTGTTGATATACTAGATCATTTTAGTAACAAAATACATCAATACATTATCGGTATTTGTTGATATACTAGAATCTGTTGATATACTAGATCGTATCAGTAACAAAATACATGAATACATTATCGGTATTTTTTGATATACTAGATCCTATTAGTAACAAAATACATGAATACATTATCGGTATTTGTTGATATACTAGATCATATCAGTAACAAAATACATCAATACATTATCGGTATTTGTTGATATACTAGAATTTGTTGATATACTAGATCCTATTAGTAACAAAATACATGAATACATTATCGGTATTTGTTGATATACTAGATCGTATCAGTAACAAAATACATGAATACATTATCTGTATTTTTTGATATACTAGATCCTATTAGTAACAAAATACATGAAAACATTATCGGTATTTGTTGATATACTAGATCATATCAGTAACAAAATACATCAATACATTATCGGTATTTGTTGATATACTAGAATTTGTTGATATACTAGACCATATTAGTAACAAAATACATGAATACACTATCGGTATTTGTTGATATACTAGATCATATCAGTAACAAAAATACATGAATACATTATCGGTATTTGTTGATATACTAGATCATATTAGTAACAAAATACATGAATACATTATCAGTATTTGTTGGTATACTATCAGTAACAAAATACATGAATACATTATCGGTATTTGTTGATATACTAGATCCTATTAGTAACAAAATACATCAATACATTATCGGTATTTGTTGATATACTAGATCGTATTAGTAACAAAATACATTAATACATTATCAGTATTTGTTGATGTACTAGATCGTATCAGTAACAAAATACATGTATACATTAACAGTATTTGTTGATATACTAGATCGTATCAGTAACAAAATACATGAATACACTATCGGTATTTGTTGATATACTATCAGTAACAAAATACATGAATACATTATCGGTATTTATTGATATACTAGATCGTATCAGTAACAAAATACATGAATACATTATCAGTATTTGTTGATATACTAGATCCTATCAGTAACAAAGTAAATCTTTTATGGTCTTTGTTATAAGATCGATATAAATTAAGCAATGCATAGCTGATATTACTTTTTTAAAAAAAAAAGAACAATAACTGCTGAATTTTTAATGACATTTATCAGTGTAGCACCAAAATTTAAGCAGATGTAATGGGGGTTTTTCTTCAGAAACTTCCAAAGTAACATAATAAAAAAAATCAATATAAATCAAACATTTGCTATAAATAACAGGACTGTAAACACAATACACCTGTAAATAATCATTCTGTGTGATGGGCATGCCAGACTCTGGAAGCATCAAGCAATGGGTGACTTTGCTCATTTAGCCCATAGTAGGTTTCTTCCGAACTCAGAAAGCACACCATTTATAGAGCTTACTGAATGAAGCTGATGCTAAACATGTAAAACATAGATAACCTTTATTTTTGAGGGGTCGTTGTGACCTTGATCTCTTAGTTATTTATCCTAATGTCTATAGCTTAAATCCATCCCTTAAATGCAAGTGATCCTCAAAGTTTGGATCCAATAAGTGGTTTGTGATGAAAGTTATTTTATAAACACTTCTTCTCTTGTCTGTATGTGACCTTGACCTTTGGAAACAAAATTTATTAATTTCTTTCTTGCTACAAGTACAAAGACTCCATGAAAACTGGTCAGACTATGTGGTCCAGAGCTTACTGTGCAGAAACCATTTTTCTTACCATGTCATTTTATCTTTGAGCTTACTGTGCAGAAACCATATTTCTTACCATGTCATTTTATCTTTGAGCTTACTGTGCATAAACCATATTTCTTACCATGTCATTTTATCTTTGAGCTTACTGTGCAGAAATCATATTTCTTACCATGTCATTTTATCTTTGAGCTTACTGTGCAGAAATCATATTTCTTACCATGTCATTTTATCTTTGAGCTTACTGTGCATAAACCATATTTCTTACCATGTCATTTTATCTTTGAGCTTACTGTGCAGAAATCATATTTCTTACCATGTCATTTTATCTTTGAGCTTACTGTGCAGAAACCATATTTCTTACGATGTCATTTTATCTTTGAGCTTACTGTGCAGAAATCATATTTCTTACCATGTCATTTTATCTTTGAGCTTACTGTGCAGAAATCATATTTCTTACCATGTCATTTTATCTTTGAGCTTACTGTGCAGAAATCATATTTCTTACCATGTCATTTTATCTTTGAGCTTACTGTGCAGAAATCATATTTCTTACCATGTCATTTTATCTTTGAGCTTACTGTGCATAAACCATATTTCTTACCATGTCATTTTATCTTTGAGCTTACTGTGCAGAAATCATATTTCTTACCATGTCATTTTATCTTTGAGCTTACTGTGCAGAAACCATATTTCTTACGATGTCATTTTATCTTTGAGCTTACTGTGCAGAAATCATATTTCTTACCATGTCATTTTATCTTTGAGCTTACTGTGCAGAAATCATAATTCTTACCATGTCATTTTATCTTTGAGCTTACTGTGCAGAAATCATATTTCTTACCATGTCATTTTATCTTTGAGCTTACTGTGCAGAAATCATATTTCTTACCATGTCATTTTATCTTTGAGCTTACTGTGCAGAAATCATATTTCTTACCATGTCATTTTATCTTTGAGCTTACTGTGCATAAACCATATTTCTTACCATGTCATTTTATCTTTGATTCCCAAAAGGTTACTTCTCTTATTCCATTCAAGTCTGGTCGAGATACATGGTGTAGAACAAGTTATTTTGATAGAATCAAAAAGTTGTTGCTAATGTGGGCCTAATGCCATTTTCAGTGCATGTGAAGTTATACAAGGTGGCCAGTATAACTTGTGGAATAAGAACCCAGAAAAACCCTGGCAGGAACTATTGACCCATGTGAAGCTACTGGAAAGCCTTCTTTGTGGGCCAAGCCAAAGATTTGAACTCACACAGAATGAGGTGAGATATAAGTGATCTGTAAAAGTGAATGCCTTATACCACACAGAGACTCAGGGCCCCTAAATAAAAAAGCAGCAGATGGATGAATGGACCAATGGATGGACAGACAAATGGACATCATAGCATGACATGCCCTATGTTAATGTAGGCATATAAAAACCTAATTTGAAAAGAGGCAAAAATACCATTTTTAGCCCTTAGCTAGAATGCTTGGTTTTTGTCCTTAAAAAAGAATGTAACAAGCAGAAACCTCTCTTACTTTAAAAATAAGTCTAAAAAGAAAGGCATAAAGCCTCAAATAAAAAATCATTCAATAATATAAATGAATGAGTGACTGAACTTTCTAGCAAGATATGGCATATGCTATCAAATTATTCCCACCTCCATAGAAATACATGTAATCTCAATTTTAAAAGACAGTATAAAGAATGTGATATTATTAAATGTGTATTATTTTCCATTTGAATAATTACATACAGTATTATCACTTACTTTTTCCTTGTTCTTGCTTTTCTTAAAAAATCCTGAAATAAAAAAGCAAAGAAATAAAGAAAGCAAAGACTATTTTCTGTTACTGATAACTGCTAAAAATCACAACTCAAAGGACTGGTAAAGTGTACTTTTTATGAAAATATGCAAAGATAAAAATCCCATGAATAAAATCTTCTGAGCAATATATACTAAGTTTCTTCCTAACCATTTGATAGCCCTTTGTTGGTTTTTCTACACAAATGTTTTATACAGCATAAATTGTGTTAACTGCAAGACATCACTGTCTCTGAAGTCAAGGTGTATATTTCAAACGAAGCGATTGATATGTTTCAATTTCCATTCCTGTGCTGAAAAAGTCTACAACATATAAGCAGCAGAGAGGGTGAACAGACCAGCTTTTTTAGACGTCAACGATGCTTCCTTCTAGTTAATATTTACTAGGAAGTTCTCAATTTGTCAAATAAACCCTTCTAGTTAATATTTACTAGGAAGTTCTCAATTTGTCAAATAAACCCTTCTAGTTAATATTTACTAGGAAGTTCTCAATTTGTCAAATAAACCCTTCTAGTTAATATTTACTAGGAAGTCCTAATTTGTCAAATAGACCTTTCTAATAAATATTAACTAGAAGGGTCCATTTGGTAAAAAAAAAGACGCCATTTAGTTGACGTTCACCTCCTCGGCTGCTAATGCGCTAACTAAATATTTGATCAAGTCCTTAAGATTTCACAAACAAACTAATTTGTAAAACCTCACCTCGTAAATCAATCAGATTATTAGATTGGTCAGTGAGTTTGAAATTAATTCTCGTTAACAAATTATTATGACATCGCATATAGACTAGATTAGTTGGGTCTTCAATAATTAGAAATCCTGGAGGAGCCGTTGGTGCAAATGAGTATAAAATATATCCTTGCTGAGCTTGATTTGATTGTTCGAGATTTATTTGATAGCTTCCTTCAATAACATCACATACTAAATTGAGCGCAATCACTGTTGAAATATTCACATTGTTCGGAGCAATATGTCTACCGCCGCCTTCTGGATCATTATTAAATTTCAGAATATTTGCTGTAGGATTCTTCGATTTTTTCCAATTATCGTGGATTCTTTTGAACCCAATATTAATAGCATCGTCAAGTTGTTTCTTTAGTTTATCCGGATTATATCCAGGGATTTTAAAATCTTTAATCTCCGTTTTATTAATATTGTATAGATCCGCAAACTTATCATGTAAGATCTCTTCATTTAATACTTCTTGAATAATTTTCGAGTGAAATATTTTCATATCGTCGATGATTTTATTACCCGTTTCTACGACGTTGATAAATTCATCCTTGGTGAGAGAGCCGGATTTAATAGATATTAGCAGTAGTGAAAAATCATTATTCATTGCTGTGAAATTTCCGTTAATGAGAGGAACATAAATTGATTCAAAAATTTCTTTATTAAAGAATTTATTAGGAGTATAATCTTGATAACTCTTGACTTCATTGACGGGTTTTATTTTGTTGGTGATATAATCGGATTTCTTAGGTTCGGGTGGAAAATCCTTCAAATTTTCTCGCGAGTTATCCGGTGGTAATTCAGGCCATCCTAACACTGATCTTATAGAACTCTGATAAATATCTACAACGTATCCTTCTGTATTTATCTCGATAGCAGATGATAATGTTGGTTCGTGAACTGTTATAGCGATTTTTGATTCTTTCCCAGTGATAGATTTAATTCTTCGTTGTAATTCGTTATTGATCTGTTCGATTTGATATGACCCAGTTGGTAACGAGACAACGTTCCAGTCTGGGGTTCCGTCTTCACGATTTTTCCACGCGAACACCAAGGAATTATTTGGTTGTTGACCACCAAATGCTACCGATCTAATATTAGGCCAGCTATGATACACTCGTATTTTTGCTAGCGCGATCTCGCTCACGGGAACGGGGATTGGAAAATTCACACTAAATTCAGGACGTGTTGAGGTTACTGATATCGTGCTTGTTTTCACTGGTGTTGTATTTGTTACTATTTGTTGAAGTAGTTCTTGCGACGACATTATTATTATTATTATTCTGCTCTAATTTCAGCATTGTTGATTTATACAATTGAGCCATAGTTGAGAATTCGCTATCTGATATTGTTGTGTCATCCAACGACGATGATATCAACGAGGATAATTGCGAGTAACCGGCAGATGCAATGTGAAATTTTATTACATAATTGTGTAGTTTACTCTGGCTACACGATGATAATTTTTTTGTGATCCCGGTTAATATACCCGCAATTGTAGCTATCGAAGAAACAACTATTGGTACTACAACCGGAGCAATCATAGTAACCGAAGACAGTATTATTCCAGCCGCGGTGATTATTCCCGACACTGAATACACAGTGACATCAACTGCGGTTATTCTTCGTTGGTATTTTTTTATTTTTATTTGATACTCCTCACAGAGAGAACTGAGTTTAGTTTGAAATTCTCTGACTTGATCATAGCGATACTGATTCGATGATGGGGTCATTTTATTATAAAAGCGCTAGCATTTTCAATTCAAAATTCTGAAAGAATTTTTAAATCAATTTAATTGTTTACTTAAATCCACTACGAATTCTACGTACCACGTTACTGAAACCCTGACTAGATTTCTATCTGTAGTCGTTATCGTGAATTGTTCAGTTGTATCCTTGTCGATTATCGTTGATACTGTATTATTGACTCCAGATGAACTACTTGATGATATATTAAACTGATTCGGTGATACTATTGTTAATCGATAAATACCCTTGACTGCTGCGGTTATGTTTAAAATGTTGTTTGTGGGAGTCCACATAAATGATCCGTGTTGAATCGTGTGTACTACGTTGTTGACGATAGATTTATCATGAGGAATTTTTACTTTTTCAACAACGCTTATCATCCTCGTTGCATCATCCTTTATTGCGTTGTTGAATTTTTTAAGTTCATCGATGGATTTTTTAATATCAGGAAGGGTTATTTCAATTTTATCAAATGGGCTCCCAATAAACTTGTCCATGAGGTTTTTACGAAACGTCATAAATAGTTTCACGTGTTTTTCATATTCAGATTGAAGAGTTGCTAGTTCTAACATAGAATCTTTTATTACGGTGAGTTTTGGTGTGGTTACTGGTGGATTTCCAAAAAATTCTAGTATGGGTTTGTCAATTTGGTCAATTGTATTTCTTTGTGTTTCACTAAACTGATCAAATACAATTATATGATCGTCATATTTATCGCTTAGTGATTTTAATGAATTCACTGTGTTATCATATGTTGCTAATTTATCCGTAATTGTTGAAACAAGTACACCTGGTTTGAGTTTACCCCCATCAGAAAATAACGCGATAGTATCCTCTGCTGCGTCTCGTTGTTTAACCAAAATATCATTAAGAGAGATATTACTACTTTTCAATTTACCCTGACGATCTTGAAATACAACTATTTCACCAGGATCAATATTTGCTAGGTTTAATATTTCGGATATTTCATCTTCGATTAGTTTTTTAATATCCTTGTTATCAACGGTTTCAACTCCACTATCAGGTTTTTTCAGCGATGATAAAGATCGTCCCCAAATATCAATCATTATTATAGAAATATTTTCATCGTCTAAATCCGATGGATTTTCAATCTAAAGATTTTTAATCCAAAATTCTTTCAGAATTTTTTAAAGAGATTTGCCGCTAGTATACTCATTTACTACTATATGAGGTGGTTTCGAAAATCTTTTGGATATAGCATCAAGTACGTTTAATACTTCATTACCACATATTGGTGGATCAAGCATTGTTTGTGTTGGTAACGTAGAATACCAAGTCCTCATTGGAAAATCTTTTATATAACGCATAAATTCTTTTGGGGGCGCTAATCCATATGAATCGAAATAAACAATCCCACGAGGATCAATCGCGTAACAAACCCAATGTGTTCCAGGTCCATCGCTGTTATCTAGATTAATAATACCGGTTTCAATATCATTTGGTTGTGTCGGTAACTGATCTTTCATAAAAACCCCTCTGAATTTTTTTATTTTTAATTTTTTAGCGGCATCAATTAAATCGAAATTGGACATAGGAACCACAGGTTCCCGAACTATATCGTTCCTGGAATTCGAAGACCTTTTCCGCTGTACCATGAATACGGGGTTCCTGGTAGTCTTAGACCCTTTTTTGTTTGAACATTTTTTATTATATATCCGATGGTCTAAATTAGAAATCGGAAACGCTAGCATTTCTGAGAGGTGAAATCACTCAAAATCGATGCAAAATACAGAATTGAAAATAAAAAAAAATAATATTATGTTAAATTAATTATTTAGTTGGGTATATCAATAATGTTGCTGATGAAAACAAATCTAGATAACGAAGATCAAATCGAAAATACAAATATTTCAATAACTATAACAACTGAGAATCCTATTCAAATAACCAGAAATATTAGTGTTTCTAACACTAGTGTTTCTAACACTAGTATAGGAAATTCAAGTGGAAACATTAGTGTTTCTAATACAAGTATTTCTACTGAAACCATCGAAAATTCAGAAAATACAAGTATTTCAATAACTATAACAATTGGAAATCCTGTCCAAATAAATATAACCAGAAACGCAAGCGTTTCTAACATAAGTGTTTCTAATACAAGTATAAGAAATGCTAGTAATTCTAGTGATGATTTTTGAGAAAATATTATTCACCGACGTCGGAAATTCTTTGAATTAGAAAATGCTTTAGTACTTTTAAAGCCACTTCCTGCTATCATATTTGCTGTTATGTTATCCTGGGCGTTAGTTATCAACGACTGTAGTTTTTCATCTACTGCGTTATTTATTATTTTACTAACCCGCGCAGGCATAACCTCAGTAGATGGTAGTGATGAAATCACTGCTGGTTTCGTTGAAAATCTAGATTGGAAATTCTTCGAATTTCTACGTCGAACTAGCGCTGTTAGTTTATCCTTAGCGGCTGAAAATGCCTTCCCGGCAAGATCACCAATAGTGTTAATACCCTTATCTCGGATAACATCAATTGCTTTCATCGATAATTGTTTTACTAGCGGAGCCACTTTTGGAGCCATTCTTGAAAATAATCCCATTATAGTATTACCGAGACCATCTCCATAGTATACTCGGTATTTTGGCAATCGTGAGTTTACCACGTAGACACTAGTTGGTTTATCATGGTTGTAGTGTATGATCATTCTCTATATAGAAACACTAGTGTTTCCAAATACTAAAGCATTTCCAAATTGATATTTATCTAATCGCTATGATAACCGTAAAAATCCGCAGGATTTTCGGCTAACTCTTCAATGAAATCTCTATATGTTGCAATATCCATGATACCACCTTGAAATAATCTCCTACAGATATCAGCAGCTTCATTGATTATTTCCAGTGAGTTATTCCCGGCTCGTTTTCCTCCTACAAGTATTTCTAATCGTGCTATATCACCGAGAATATTGCCGGGACATGTTACACTAGAGTTTTCAACTAAACCACTGCCTTTTTTTTCAGTGATACCAGTTGCACCTTGTGTTTTTATTTCTAAACCGGGTTTTGATTGTTTTGGTAATCTAAGAAATTCAGGGTCTGATTTAGCTTTTTTTACTCCTTCCTTAATTCCATTCTGAAAGTATATATACGACTGTTCTTCCTTCCTCTTCTCAGTAAGACTCCTAATATTCTTCTTCGTTTTATACAACCAATCATACCACTCATCTTTTGGTATTTTACTATTTTTATACTCGTCTTTGAGAATTTCCCCTTTTATAATATAACTCTTGACAGCAAACTCACCAAAGGTGATGTAATCGCTGGGTTTTTCAAATTGAAATTCTTGTATTTGTGATACAATATTAGGATTGAGTTTGTCTATAAAGGCAACACGACTCTTCGTGGAAACTGCGCCTTCTTGTTCTTCTTCTTCCTCTTCTTCTTCTTGTTCTTGCTGTCGTTGTAGTTCTTCTCGTTCTTCTTGTTCTTGCTGTCGTTGTAGTTCCATCTCCCCTGCGATTTCACCTGGAAGTATTTGTACAGCCTGTTTTGTTTGTTTAGTTCGTTTTGCTATTTTCTCCAACACAGGGAGAAGAGGCCTCTCTGTTCTAGGACCTTCTTTAGGGACATCTCCGTATATTGCCCGTTCAGTTGCTGTTTTCACACCCTCAGTTGCACTAACAATAGGTTTGAAGAGTTGTTCTGTATCCTCTGTGAAGTCAGTCTGAAATAATTGCCGTTGTTGAAGTTTTTCACGTATACGATCACGAAGGGGTAATATTTTCTTAAGAGCTTCAAGTCTTTCTTTAGTGTTCCGTGTGGTCAATGATTGTCCTACCATTATTGAAAGAGTATCACTATTGTCAAATTAGAAATACAAAGCATTTCCACTCAAAGATTTTCATTACAATTTCAATTGTGAAACTGGACAAACAAAATAAATCACTAAATTGTACACTAACTTGTTATATACTTCCCTGTTGTTACACACACATAATTTTACTTCCTCATAGTGTGATTTATACCGTACTGGTTATACAAACAAAGGAGGCTCTCTACGCGTGGGGCTCATCAAACTCAAAATCTCCTTGAGATTTTTCCATTAACGTTTTTAATTGTCTCGCCTTATGGTTAATAAGCTTTCTTTGTTCATAATCTAAACCTAATTGCTTACGTACACGTTCAACGATGCTACATAATGGTACGAATATATTAACATCTTCAGTATTGACTAAACTTTCACGTATAAACTTTTGTATCCGCTTAATTAAAAAATATTTTTTAGATAGGACGTATTTTCCCGTCTGTTCTGCAAATTGTATATCCTCGAAATCAGTCATAATTTGATCACAATCTAACCCTGAACATAATTTTACATTTTGATCCTTCAGCTTGTTGATTTCAATAATAATCAATTTGAGATTTTCAATATTCATATTATATAATAATATATTTGTTTAAATACAAAGTATGAAAATTCTTTAGAATTAAAAATACAAAGTATTTTCAAAATGAATTCTGGATACACTAAGGTGTTGATCATCTTAGTATACCCAGAAGCTTAATGCGATTATAGGTGATTATGATTATATATAATGAATGACGACGGCACATTCACCGTTTTGAACCCCCTTGGTGTTTTATACATCAAGCAGCGCTCAACGGTTACAACCGACAAACACATAACAATAGATTATAGGTGAACAATGACAATGGATGACGACGGTACAACAATAGATTATAGGTGACACAATGACAATGGATGACGCGGGCTATTCTACATTCAAGTGTAAACAAAACCGCAAAATCGAAACTTTGGTTTTGAATGTCAATAATAACGTTCATACCACGTGTGACGGTGTGGTTTTGTTTACACTTGAATTTCGGCTAAATGCCCAATTATAATAAAGACGAATTTGTATATATACACTCATTACGACGAGGTGATATAAAAGAGGTGTAGTGATTGTAATTATTTGTTTGTTTATTAGCGATCACTGACAATGTTGAAAACACGCATAATACTTGAAACAGACATTAAAAAAAATGTTTAAATACGACGTGTTTATAAAACAGTTCTGTTAATACTTGAAAAAAGACAAAATTGATTGTGTTTTGTTCAGATTTATGTAATTATAACAGCCAATGAAAAATCGAAGATTTTCCAACACTAGCGTTTCCATGTTTAAGATCCGTAACTCTGTCATTGGTGATTTGTCACACGCGTTATACCTAACGGAGTTATCTCCCGTGAAATCCGTAAGATTTCCATTTACGTATTATACGTAAGAAAACTGAATTTTGTTTTTAAAACGCTTTGAAAAAGCGGTCTTATAAATTCCCTCTGCTACTTTTTGTACCGAGGAGGTGTGAATATCGAAATACTTACCAGCTTCTGACATTGATTGAAATACCATCTCCTTGTTGTCAGTATTAATTGACTTTACGGATCTAGCATTTTTCGGGTATTTCCCAGTTCTTCCTCGTTTTGTGTTTTTACATTGAGAAATAGCTTGAAGGTTGTTCAATTTGTTATTCTTAGTATCGGAATCAATATGATCAATAACAAAACCATCTTTGATTGATTCGTTATACACTTCGAAGACGAAACGGTGATTGAGATACATTTTCCCTCCAGCTTTAAATATCAAATACCCCATACCATTATCCCACCCAATAGATTTCCTATTTTTACAATGTCTGACAATACCATCACGAGAAGCTTCGTAATTTTTAATAACAGGATGTCTTTGAAATTCTTGGCTCATTTGTATATATAATATATCTATTTGTCTAATTCGTTAATTGGCTGAATTATAACATTGGCAAATCTTTTTATATAATCAGCCGTAGTTTTTATGATTTTGCCGTCATTGACGTCGTTAGGATTTTTGATTCTTCGCTTGTCATAATAACGTTTTAACTCTCTATAACGCTTACCCCCGCAATTAATGCATAACTGCGACTTGCCTCTTACACCTACCCCACAATGCAAGCATGGTAGAGGTCCCTCCGAACCGTTTCTTACACTCTGCATATGATACCCACAGAATTCATTTCTACATGATTTGTTACACAGAGTCTTTGATCCAATCATAAGCCATTTGCAATGATTCATTATATAAAAATTTTCTTATTTAAATACTTGTTTTAATTATAATATGAAGGAGTTCAAGAGATTATCGAAAATTAAACCTTGGAAAAATGTTAGATTTAATCTCGATAGAATCTCTGATATACCTAAAAGTCTAGTAGATGATAAACCACTATTGAGTAAAATCAGCGACTGTTTTAATGAGTTTAAGCGTGATGGAGCATCTCATACGTGGTCGACATTTCGAATTATTGATGAAGATGTCAATATACCCATAATTGATGCTACTATGAATGATATAAGAGCAGCTGTGATACTTTCACACCTTGGCAAGAAATCCAAAGGTAAATTGCAAAGCAATTCTCTACGGAGGTATTTTTTTAGAATAAAATTTATTATCGAAGAGGAAGGTGAATGGATTATCAGAGATAAATTTGACCCAATCCTTAAGGATAAAAAAACTGTTATTGTGAGTAGAGATTCCAAACCAGGAATTTTAACTGGAATTGACAAACCATACTATGAGAAATCTTACCCTGTAACAGCAGTTGTTTACGGAATATATCAGCTAAATGATAAGCCAAGTATTGCAAAACTAGCTCCGATGTTTTCATCATCAGTGGCTTTGCCACTTAATTGTGTAGCAACACGGTTAATAGAACACTTCACAAATGCATCCCGGGGAAACAAATTAACTGATCTACGAAGAAAAAAAATAACCGAATGGGAACTAACAGTGAATCAACATGGAGCAAGGATTTCCGATATAGCTAAATTAGAAGCATTATTAAAATTTCCAATATCGGTAGCGACAATAACCGGAGAAGTATTATACGAACCGAAATATCAATCGCGAGGAGCTCCAATTGAAATTATCGATCATAACAAACACGCGTGGACACCCGCGATAAATATATTTCCACGAGAAAGAACTGTTCGATATATCCCTAAAGAATTTTCTAGGGATGGTTTCTATGAAGAGAAATTATTTGATGCTATTCACACATTAACCAAAGACGACCCTGTGTCAATGTGGTTACTCAGGAGTAATGAGGATCCGGAAATAGGATTTGATCAGTTTGTAAAACCAAATGGTGAATTATATCGAACTGAAGAATTAGATACTAGAATGAGAAAAATCGCTAATGAATTTTCACCTGAAAATTCTAAAGAATTTTCTAATGAAAAACTACTTACAGATAGCTTCACAATTCCATCAGTGGTAGCTCACTTCGCACGAGAAAAGAATTCATGGCGCCCAACACGAAGTGATTTTCTGGAGGACGTGAAGTTGAGTTGCGTCGAATTGGGTCATGGAGGATTGTGGAATACGAAATACTCACGTGATGGTATGATTTCAATTGATATATCCGCGTGTTATCCTGGAAGTTTTCTCGGATATGGAGAATGCTCTGAATATTTTAAACGATTTGGACATCCCACACATGAAATGACTCGTGTTGCGATTAATGGTCCATTACCCGGAACTGCTAGTGGAAACGCTAGCGTTTCTAGTTCTAATTTTGATTTAACCGGGTTCGCTCGTGTGATATCATTCGAATTAGCTACAGGGTTACATCCGTGTAGTTATCTTTGGCTTGGTAGACATATGTATGAAAAAGCGTGGATGCCAATTGTGCTATTGCGATATATGATCGATTGTGGTATGTTAATATCATTAATTGTCAGCGAAGCTATTATATGCTATAACACGCAGAAAGATGTTTGGTTACCAAAACCCGATCTAGAAAAAATAATTAACGAACAACGAAAACAATTGGGAGATTGTGAAACACTTATGGATTGGTCTAAGAGGTTATTCGAAGGTAGGAATAGAGAGGCTAAAGAGCTCGGACGAAGAATAATCGGTAAATTCACTCAAGGTGGAAGATTTGACAATGCAAAATATTCTTCGAGATTGATCTTAGACAATGAAGAATACGATTTTATCATAACCGATTTAATAAAAAAAGGAAAATTTGTAACCCGTAGGGATGCTTTTCGATCCAATGGTGAGAAATTAGGTACGGTTGTTACCTACTGTGATGGATATAGTTGTCAGTACACACATTTGAGAAGTTCTATGCTAGCCTATTCTTGTATTAATCTATTCTCGATGATAAACAGATTTCCCGATACCGCGGTTAGAGTAGCTACTGATTCGATGTATATCCATGAGAAATACAAATCAGATGTAGCTAAATTCACAGATCCTAAGGAAGCGTGGGGAAATTGGAGGTTTAAAAAAGAAACATTACATGAGTATTGTAAATCCGCAGACGTTGCTATGGATGATAAATACTTGAAAAGTAACCATAATATCTCAGAGATTCAATCAGAATTTTCTACTGCACCGCCCGTATCCGATCCGATTTGTAGATACAAGACAGTTTATTTAAACGGCTGTGGTGGATCAGGAAAGACAACTCGTGCAATCGAATTATTTCGTCGGTCAACCATGGTTGTGTTAACACCAACTCACAGACTCGCCAGAGAGATGATAGCGCGGGGGGTAAAAGCCTGTACTTATCACAGCTTCTTTCGATGGAAAGGCGATACATGGACTCCTGATCGAATGGGCGATAAATTTATTCCTGAAATAATAATCTGGGATGAAATATGCACGGTATCATTGACAGTATTACAGATATTTCTTGAATGGTTGTTATTGAAAAATACAAAAGTCGTCATGTGCGGGGATCACGGCCAACCGCAGCCATTTGTTGGTGGATTTCCACATGAATGGCTAAAAGGATTTGTAGATTATTATGAAGAGATTAATACCGACCATAGATCACTTGATGAACAATTACGCAAGTTCAAAGCGCTAATTAGATTACAACCGGATAAAATCCAATGTGAAATAGCGCGTGAAATAATCTCTGAAACTCCCATGAATGATTTTTGGGAAATGTGGAAGCCAAATGATTTAATAATCGCGAGTAGAAAAATAGTCAGAGACGCACTTCAGATGAAGTTGTTTGCGCTACATAAAGAAAAATTTGCAACGCTTCCAGTACCACTCTGTTATAGACCTAAGGATACACGAAAGCAGAATATCGACGTTGACATTCCTGGACAACAACAAAAGCAGAATTTAGTATTAAATGATATTGTGTTGGTTGATATCAGCGTCGTTAAAGATGCATTAGGTGCTGATAAATCCCCGTGGACGCTAGGTTATGCAGCAACAATACACTCTTCACAGGGATTGACTATATCCGATACAACTCTTTGGATAGTAGATAATCATATTGAGTGGTCAAATTTAGTTTATCTCGCAGTATCCAGAGTACGGCGAATAAACCAACTTCGAAGAATTGTTGTTGACGATGAAATCATTGGTAACGATATTATCACTGGTGATTTTATCACTGGTGATATAATCAGAAAAAAACTCTCTGGCTATAAACAACAGGATAAAAAAAATAAACGAGAATTTGACATTGATGCTGAATTAATAATCACTTTGAAGCAACAACAAAATAATTACTGCGCGAGTTGCAATTGTATAATGCGTTGGCAGTATTCGGATAAAGATCCTCGCCAATTCACCGTAGACAGAAAAAATAACAATCTCGGTCATGTCAGAAACAATGTGATGTTGACCTGTCTTGAGTGTAATAGACGCCGGGGTGACAGCACCCTGGGTGCTAATTAAGACCACGCGGTGGTAATTGAGTATCCTCGGGAATCACTTGTAATTGTTCGCGTGTAAAACCCCGCTGAGGAGCAGTTGAATCCAGTCTATAGATTGGAGGTCTACCCGTAGATCGTGTTATACCGGATATATTATGCGTAGTGACACTCCAAATAGGATCAGTAGCTCATTTTTTACCACCCTCAAGCTCTCCTGGTTCATATAAGTACCTTACAATGACATTACTACCAAGAATTGGTTCTTTTTGTGAAATTCCTTGGATTTCCATTTTGATAGACGCCTTCTTAATAGCGTTGACAGGTTTCATATTAATTGTTCTAGTAATCTCATTATTGATTGCGGTAATCACAGCTGGTAATCTCTTGACCCATTCACGGGATCGTTTATCCTGGATGAATTCTTTTGCGTATTGATATCCGAATAACCGCTCAGCAAGGGTTTTATTAAACCGTTCAACAATTGCCTGATCGCGATGTAGCGCAGTGTGTCCTCGTCTGATGGCGACATTATGATGATTCATCGTAGATGTAACAACACCTTGAAATTCCTTGCCAGGATCAACTTGTAACAGATTTGGCCAGCGCAGAGGACCTCGTCGATAAATTTTTTCAAATGCAGAAGCTACTTCAGTAGATGATTTTGTTTTTAACGGTTCTGCTTCTTTGTATCGACTTGCAATATCAACTAACGTTAACGCGTATTTGTAACCGTTGTCATGCGGCAGAAATAGTATATCAGCTTGATGAACTTCATTAGGTGTTGTAACATCAAAATGCGAATAGTTAATTTGTTTAGGCGCTGGTAGATAAATTTGCCATATTGCCTGTTTAGATAACCAGTTTGCCGCTGTAGTTTTTTTCACCTTTGATGCGCTAGCGAGTTTATTGATTGCTGCGTAACCTCTCCAGTATCCTCTCGGAGAATAATAAATAGATTCCATATTAAAATGCTAGCATTTTCAATTACCAGCACCTAACATCAATTTACCCTTCATAGCAGATTTTACCAACCAAGAAGCCAACTTTTCTTTGAAGGATTTATCAGGAATAGCATTTAACGCATGAATTAATTTTACATCTGCGAGATGTCTGTGTTGAAGATTGCTGCTTTTATAAGCGACATCATGAGCATGACACGCCTTATCAATAGCGTTTATTGGATATTCGCCGGGTCGGGGTAAATTTTGATCATCAAGTCTGATATCTAATCGTGTTCCCGGTCCACAGTAGCTATATCCTGGAAGGTGCTTTTCTCCTGGATACTTTGCCCACGGTGTTCCTGGGAGTTTTGTCAATTTGGCTGCAATATCACCTCCTCGTTTTTTTTTAAAGCCTTGGTTGCACCAAGGGAAGTAAATCTAAATTTTTTCGTACTACATTGTACGCATTTACCAGAAAGCGCTGATCGATTATTTTTCGTTGTAATCGTCGTCAAGTCATTTGTGCCAGTACGCGTCCTACACTTCACACAATATAGATCCATAATTTATATATAACAGTTATGAATGTAATTGATTATTCAGCTACGAGACGACGGGAACCTATTAGACACCATGCAATGTTACCAAATTCTATTCGCGCGATTATCATCGGACCATCTGGAAGTGGTAAAACACAATTGCTACTTAATTTGATAACGAGATGGATGAAGTGGGATAAATTGTACATGATTGCTCCGAGTGTAGATGATCAACGATGTTATGAAGTATTAAAGGATTTTAATGATGCCGCGCGAGAAATTAACGGTGATGGTGTTATTGAGTTTATAACCGTAAGAGGCACCTAGTATTGATGATATTGATGGAAGTATTAACAATTTAGTCGTATATGATGATATCATGTTAGATAATCAAAAGAATCCTGCTAGAATATTTTCCAGAGGCAGACATAAAAACACCGATGTGATATATATCACTCAACGTTACACTCAAATACCAAAAGTGATCAGAGATAACTGCAATATGCTGTGTGTATTTAACGGAGTTGATACTCATACTCTTAGAAATATTTGGCAAACTTGGTGCGGTGGTGATATGGATCATAATCGATTTAGAAATTTCTTTAGCCACGCTCAGACAATCCCACACGGATTTGTGACGATAAATTTATCAGACCCTCGGACAAGATATCGTGTCGGACTTGATCAAATATTTAGTTAGCGCATTAGCAGCCGAGGAGGTGAACGTCAACTAAATGGCGTCTTTTTTTTTACCAAATGGACCCTTCTAGTTAATATTTATTAGAAAGGTCTATTTGACAAATTAGGACTTCCTAGTAAATATTAACTAGAAGGGTTTATTTGACAAATTGAGAACTTCCTAGTAAATATTAACTAGAAGGGTTTATTTGACAAATTGAGAACTTCCTAGTAAACATTAACTAGAAGGGTTTCTTTGACAAATTGAGAACTTCCTAGTAAATATTAACTAGAAGGAAGCATCGTTGACGTCTAAAAAAGCTGGTCTGTTCACCCTCTCTGCTGCTATATAACAGGAGACCCAGGAATTTCTGTTGTTGCTCATCTGCCAAACAGTGTACTTAGCGATCTCAAAAAGACCATCAGATGTGACAACTGTTAACTAAAATGGAATACTTTGTGGAAAGTTAAATGTGTCCCTATTTTTACCCAGAATTCAGTGTCCAGTCTAAGTACATTTCTAAGCACATATGTGTCAGATGATGATAAGCAACATTTCTCTGTAACCTCTCTTTTGCAGTAGGGGCCTAAAGAATTTATTACAAAAATGACATCTGAATTTATTTTTGGTCAGTTCTGGATACTGGAAGAGTAGTTTTCAAGATGAAGCAATTCAACAGTTTTTTTAAAAAATTTTTTTTACATATAGTCCTTTGGCTGTCACATAAGAAATTAGTTTTTATGCCTGGCTGTTATTCAAGCATCAAAGGTGCATGAGATGCCAACTTAAACGCAAGTCTGATCAAAGCTGATTTGACAGTTCTGTGGGGAAGAAATCAAAACTAAATTTTTACACCTGGTTGCTATGGAAGCCACCAATAACAAAACTTCAGTTAAATAGGTTATTGGAATATTTCTAACAAAATGTTTAGCAAAATCTGTTGAAAATAAAATTAAAATAGATTTTACATCTAACTGGTAGAGTGACAACCCTTACTAAGATAAAATGTCAGCTTTCCAAAATTATTCACATATTTCATTTTATCACACAAGTTTATACTTTTCGTATAAAAGTTAACTAGAATTCCAATGTTTGTCACCTAATTTGCAGCCAAAAAGTAGAGCAACCTTTTGTAAATATTTTCCCATCCTATCTTACAAACTGGAATTATATAGCATGCATTCCCTTTTTTAAAGTATGGATGATTACAAACTAGGAACTGGTATTTGATATTAAAAAAATATTCAAACAAAGAGAAAAAAATGCCTTACCACTGCTTTTCTTTTTCTCTAGATCTGGACCTGGGTCAAATTCGGACATAAACTGTCCCAGTGAATCAACTTTTCCAACAGACATTAAACTGAAATTGAACAGAAATACCAACTTATTAGAAAATTATAATATTTCACATTTTTGTGTAAACTAAATACCTGTTTTAAATACTCATTTTTTTACAGCAACACTTGTACAGAAATGCAACAATTAGATCTTTCTTGCAATACATAATAACAAGATATGTCGGGTTAAACAATTCATAGATACTTTTACACATATCGATACAAGAAACGGATTACACATATCGATACAAGAGACGGATTACACATATCGATACAAGAGACGGATTACACATATCGATACAAGAGACGGATTACACATATCGATACAAGAGACGGATTACACATATCGATACAAGAGATGGATTACACATATCGATACAAGAGACGGATTACACATATCGATACAAGAAACGGATTACA
Organism: Unio delphinus; assembly: GCA_029339505.1. Lineage (NCBI taxonomy): Eukaryota > Metazoa > Mollusca > Bivalvia > Unionida > Unionidae > Unio > Unio delphinus. The sequence continues at coordinate 3,116,075 of JAQISU010000015.1, forward strand.
CATATCGATACAAGAGACGGATTACACATATCGATACAAGAGACGGATTACACATATCGATACAAGAGACGGATTACACATATCGATACAAGAGACGGATTACACATATCGATACAAGAGACGGATTACACATATCGATACAAGAGACGGAGAATCGATACAAATGATACTTATTGCTTCTTATTTTAGTCTTCAGTATCAACAACTATTATTAGTTGCCTTGTTATTCTGTAAAATTATAATCCATCTGAAACAGCATTTTCTGTCACAGGCATTCATGTTTATTAGTTAAAACAAAAATGATTATTTGAGAATAACTCACTTGCAATCTACAAGTTAAATGACATGGTTGTTAATCAGGCTCCCTCCTATTCCATACTAATTATCATAACCCAGAAGTATGATCAGCATATACTATATATTCCAAATATGTTACATATGTATAATGAAGTACTTTACTCATAATTTAATAACCACTTTCATGCAAAGTTTCTACTTTGAATTGCATCTTGACTTCTTTGGTTGATTTTAAAATTATGGTCAAATATGTTACACTGAATTCTCATTTGTGGTTATTGGTTGTTCCAGTCCAGGTTAAAATATAATCACAAATCAGAAATCAATGTGACTTTTTCTCTGCGTGACAAACAGTTAGTACTGGCAAATCAACAGATAGACTTTCCTGGATAGTCATAAGATATTTCAAGTATATAAGTGGAGATGCTGTCATGGTATGCCAGTGTGCAAATTTGTGAGCTTGGAGATCAGAAAAATGCGAGAACTCCTGCAAAGTAACTGAAAATCACACATATTAAAATGTGCTCTGCGAAGGTATCAGTATACAATTTTTTAAACTTTTCTTGTCGTGACATGTTTTTCAGGTAGCAACTGTTCCACATCTGGGTCCTTCAAGCACAATAGGAATGGTTGTGAAACTAAATTTGATTACAATATCATGCCCAGGAATAAAAATTAATGTCTTAGTTTGAACCATTCATGAAGAAAGTTGTACAAATGCATGTTTAAAATACAGATTAGTACTTGAAACACATCATTTCCTGGCATAGTTCATTATGGTTTCGTTTGGCAAATACTTGCTGATAATAATAATAATAATAATAATAATAATAATAATAACAGGGCCAAGCAATAAAGTCTCATTACCTTGGCATGTGACCCAGGACTAGGCAATACTGTCTCATTACCTTGGTATGTGACACAGGGTCAGGCATTACAGTCTCATTACCTTGGTATGTGACACAGGGCCAGACACTACAGTCTCATCACCTTCGCATGGGACCCTGGGTCTTATGGGTTGACTTATATGATCCGTGGGTCGGCTTATATGCAAGTAATGCAGTTTTTAGTCTTGATACCTGTTCAGTTGGGGGAGGGGCTTATATGCAAATGTGCTTATATGCGAGTACCGGTATATACAGTAATATAAATGGAAGAATTGTTGAACACAGAGACAGACAATGCCATAAGTATGGACCAAAAAAGGCAAAGAAGTGGACACTAGTGGTGGGTGGGAGTCCATTTAAAACCAAATAGGACAAACTATAAATATGCATTTGAATTTATAAAGTGTCACAAGACATGTGTCCAGTTTGCCACTTCGAGGCACAAAACTAGAAGTGGTTTTAAAAATCAAAAACATATGTTCCACCCTTTACCATCATTACAATTACAGTCATCCCCTTCTTGCATGACTCCCTTGACTAATGGCTTTTTATGGCCAGAAATCAGTAGTACTGACATGTTTGCATTTAAAAGCACTTCTATGATGACCTCACCTCTAATGCTGCCAGCTGGTACATTAGTATATAAAATGTCAACTTAACACCTCACAAATATTGGGGTTTAGAGATGGAAATCTCACAAATATTGGGGTTTAGAGATGGAAATCTCACAAATATTGGGGTTTAGAGACGGAAATCTCACAAATATTGGGGTTTAGAGATGGAAATCTCACAAATATTCATTGAATTTTAAATTCAACACAATGACAACATTATTATTAGTATCATTATTACTATTTTGCATGTACTATTTTTAGCAGTGTTAGTATGCTATCAAGATATATGTATTTAGTGTAGCAAACATAATAAAATAATAAAATAAAAAGTTCCAAACAAGATTACTGTATCCTCATTAGAAACCATGATGTTAAACACCCATTGCATACAGAATGTCATCTCATAGCATTGACATTCTGATAAAATTAATAAAAAGTTATTAAAGTCTTGTACCAACCCTAAGCATCTATAATAAAATTCGGTCCTGTCTCAATGAACTAAGCTGGAAATATCTTGTTTACAATGTCCTTCACATGATTAATAATAATAATAATAATAATAATAATAATAATAATAATAATAATGCTTTATTTATAGAGGATGACTCATTAGTCAAGGACTATTCTCCCTTGAGGCCCTCTTAATGAGAGTATAACAAATGCACATTGTATGAAGAATGCAATAATTAGTGCTTATTTTAGTATGTTGAGTTTGTAAGTTTGATTTTTAATGGTGCACCAGCACACTTAGGCTATTTAGTGCCATACAATAGGTTGCACTTACACAAATTTAAAAATACCAAAAGGTTTTATATCGACCAACAATATAGAAAACCATAATAGTTAAATATAAAATAGATGATAAGATGTTGGTAACAGGAAAATATGAAGCTTCCCAATCAATGGGAGATGTAAATGGTGTACATTGATGAAAAGATGTTGCAAAAAATAATGGTCGGTATTTGAATTAGATAAAACTGCACTAGGTGATGACATACAAGTTAAAGTTTGAAATAAAAATTTACTTCCTTCAGGAAATCTAAAATACAAGTGATAGATATAGTATCAAAAAGTTCCTTCATGTCATGTACATTATAGTACTTATCACGTGTAGATTGCAGGTCGGAACACTCGGTCATAAAGTGTTTGTAGGATTGTTTAGTATTAAAATACTAAATTCCATTATCTATTAGAAACACATGCATGCTCATGATATTTACAGGCTAGTTGATTTACTACACACATATTTACCCTTGACCTTGAAAACTGGGTCATTATCATAACAATCTAATGAGGTCTTGTGATTGTTTCAAGGCATTAAATATTTCATTAGGTCTGGTTTGGTAAACAGGTATTGTAAATATCTTTCAACTTATTAAATCATGAACAATCATGATACTGCACAGATTCTTCAATGGTGGCACTTAGTGGCAAAGTGAAATTTAGTTTTTTTTCTTCCTAACATGGCCTTGTCACGAATTTCTGGCTAGTTATTTAATTGTTCCATTTGGATTTAATGCTCATGCACAAATGAATGCAAGTGTACCCCTAAGTTGTCAAATCAGACATATTTTTCTTGTCAAAATGAAGCAATGAATTGCTTAACCTCAAAACAAATCAATATATAGCAGGAAGAAAACAACAGGAATTTTTACCCTGGTTGTGATCTCTTCCAGAGAGCATCAGGATCAATGGAAAACTCATCATCTAGTTTATTAATGACTGTGTTGCGTAATGTGTTGGAGCTGAAGGCTAAAAGTGTGTTCCTGGAACTGACACTCTCTGCTCCTGTGCTGTGACTCCCCATGCTGTGGTCCGAGGAAGATCCACTGCCTACAATATTGATGTAAAAAGCTTACTAAGATGTGTCATACGACTTATAAAAACCCATATTTGGAAGAAAACAAATATTTCTTTAATAATACTTTCCTTATCATAAAATGTCATGAATATGTCTACCATCTCATAAATGCAGTCCTCCAAGTCAGAAATGATATTATGACTGCCTTGGCTTGGTTTAGTGACACTGGTGCTAAAAGAATGTCTGCTTTCTAAAAGTTAGCTAACTAAAGCAGTCTACCAACATATATAATGACTGGCTCCCTATAGTCATTAATTACCTGATGTA